>JAJQJQ010000081.1:0-494938 GCA_028622995.1 Panagrolaimus kolymaensis
CTAGCAATATGTTGAATGGCGCCAATCAGTTTCCATTTAGCACCACCAATTTCATGCCCATTTATATGCAAAGAATTAGAGGCAATGAAGCGTGGCTGTCCGGTCGCATCAACATTATTAATTCCGACATTAAGATAAGTTTGACTTCGAGTGAAAGAATAAACATCATTTGAGACGATTTCATGTTGCTGTGTGCACATGAAGCCGGTAATTACATTTGGCCCAACAAAATTTTCTAACATTCCATCGAACGTTGAAGTCACTTGTTTAGTTAAGGAATTAACAACATTCAATTCCAACATTGATCCCATGGTTGGTTGTTGTGGAACTCTTCCACATTCACATACATGATAGGTATATATCGGGAATTCAAAAAGGCTTCTTGAAAGTTCGTGAAGAGATTGAATTAATGTCGAAAACATTTCAAAACCATCATGCTGATCATTTGTGTTGGGATTATATCGATAATTTGGATATGAGTTTCTTAAGGCTTGCACATCAGGAACTTCACCACTCAAAACTTTCATTAATTCGTGATGTGATGCTGCATCATTTTCAGGAACATTATGAAAGGAATCCTTCAATTCTTTCATCAAATCAATTGCATTTACTGCGGAAATCAAGAAACAATCATTAAATACATTTTTAAGCTTTAAACAATCATTAGCACTGCGATATTGTGGCTGAGAAATCTGGGAACTTGAGACATTGTTTATAACTGATGATGGATATTGGAAGGTTTGTGTTAAATGTGTAACATCATACATTGGCAGCGCTGAATTTACATCAATACGAAATTGAGATGCTGATGGTGTTGATAATGGTGAATACACATTGTCATTAATTTGATCAATGACATCTATAACATCATTAAAAATTTGCTGTTGTGAAGCCTTCACTTGTTGTGCATTCATGTCTTTTTGTTGATCATCATCTTGTTGTTTAATGGCGGTTAAAACTTCTTTAAATACAATATTTTGAGCATGAGGAATTTTTTGACCATTTGCAGCAAATCCAGTATTTTGTTGCCTGACAAATATTCGAATATCTTTACGTTCACGAACACGACTCACAGCAACGTAAAATTGCCCATGAGAAAAACTGTCCGTATACAAAATGATGCCTACTTTTCTCAAAGTTTGACCTTGCCCTTTGTTGATGGTAATAGCAAAGGCTGGTCGAATTGGAAGTTGCATTCGAGTAAAATCAGGTAAAGAATCATCGGATTGATCGGAAAAATTGTTTAAAACGGCAACAATAGGATAAATTAAACCTTTTGATCTTCCAGTGAGAATACGGCATGCAATATGATGATCGTACATTTTTTCTACCACCATCCTTGTACCATTACATAAACCAAGTGGAATAAGGATATTTCGAGTAAGCATAACGACTGTACCAACCTTTAAACGAATAGTGTTTGAAGGAATGGAAGAATGTTCGAAATTAGCTAGTTCTTCTGAAGTAAAATTTTCACGTAATATTTCATCATCTGGATAAAGGGTCGATGTCATAATATTGTTAGCAACATAATCTTTATGGTCACCCTTTAACTTTGAAATAATCATTTCATTTAAATCCTTTACAGTTTGATTTAAAGGTGCCATTAATACTGCTTCAGAAACATAATCGAGGTATTTTTGTGATTTAGTATCCCATTCGAAAAATTCTGGTGGATAAACAAAATCAATCACTGGTTGAGGATGATAAAAAACGATATCATCAGGGAGTTGAACTTTATTAATTCCAAAAGTTGTTGATTGATTACGTCCATTACCCACATCATTAATCCATGCTGCATAATTAGGATCATCAGCAGCTCTTACATTTGTCTTCAAAGTATGGATTTTGAAATTGTCTCTGAAGAGAGGTGAGCATAACAATGAAGCTTCAAAAGATGCTCGAGCACTTTCATTTCTCATTACAGGGAGAAGTTGTTTAAAATCACCACCAAGAATAACAGTTTTATTTCCGAATTTTGAATGATGTTCATCAAGTCCAACCAAATTCTTGATAAGTCCTGCAACATGCTTGAGGACAGATTTATGTTGCATTGGGGCTTCGTCCCAAATAATAACATCAGCTTCACGAATTAAACGGGCGAGAGGAGAGTTTTTTGGGATGTTTGGTTCTTGATGGATGTCAAGAGGAATGTGGAAAGCAGAATGAGCTGTTGTACCACCATCAAGTAAAGTTGCAGCTATTCCAGTAGACGCAACAGCAATAACTTTTAAGCCTCGTGCTCGGAGCATTCGAATTAAAGTGTTGTAAACAAAAGTTTTGCCCGTACCACCGCTACCTTGCAAAAAGAAAAGGCGTAATCGGCGAAGGTCTTTTTTGTTTTTGATTGATTCAATGACTTTGTCAACAAAAGCTCGTTGTTCGTCATTCAATTGCTTATAATCTGCTTCACCATCATTATCTTCAGTTGGAAAAACATTATTGATGGAATCTATGAGATCATCTTCAGAGACATCAGGAAGATTGAAATCTTTGAGGGTTTTTTGATGATGAAAAAGAATTGAAGCGATGTGAGCAAGGGCCTTTCGAACTCGAATTTCTTCGGGTATATCTGGATTGTGATCGATGAGGCTTTTCCAATGATCATTCCATAAAGCTGCAGGATCTTTTGGTTGATTATAAATTAAAAGCAATGCGAATACAGTTCGACAATCTCGTGGCATGTAAGATGAAATAATTTCTTCCATAGTTGAATAACACATTTTATCATCAACATAAAGGCCTCGAGCTACTGCAGCTTCATGGAAGGTTTTGTATTGAACTTTTTTGTACCATTTTAAAATTCCATAATTGCTTGGTCCTTTTACACACCTTAATAGTTCACGCAAGCAATATTTTTCAACCTCGCTAGGGTATATGCATCTCAAGCGGCCAACTACTTTGACTTCATTCTTTCGACGAATCCATTCTTTATTTTTTTGATCCCATCGATAGTATTCTGGAATTTGATGATAATATAAATCCATTGATCGAGGTTTATCATCATCATCAAAAATAAAAGGATTAACAATAAAAGCTTCACATTCATCATTCACTAATTTGAAGAATGCAGTAAGTTTAGAAACAGCTTTATCATCTTCCTCAACTCCATCATTTTCAGTCAATTTATTAAGGGTTTCTTCATCATCATTGGGATCAAATACTACGTTGTGTTCGGATTCCAGATGAACATCAAGTACTTCAACGGAATGAGATTTTTTGCAACGGAACATTCCAATCAATCCCAAAATAGCCTCAGTGGCACTCATTAGCTGCATCTTGCGATATTGAGTGATTTCATTGTAATCCACTTTGTTGCTTGTATCAGGTGAATTTTTAATTTCACGAACTGAGACGAAGGCTTGATCATTGCCCTTGTATATGTATTTATACAAATATTTGACGCATTTGAGACCCCCGCAGTGTTCCAAGTTGATGTGGCAGTTGTATTTGAGTATTAAATAACGGTTATGTGCCACCACATGTTGATTTGTCATTGGAATATTGCGACGTTTTCCACTTGGAAAAGTATCAATTTCGCGTCGATCAGCGGGTCTTTTCAATGCAGCAAATCCATCGGTTCTTATAACAGTTTCATCCGAGAAGTTCTTCGGGAAATCTTTTGAACAAATTCCTTCCTTCTTTCCTGGGCCACAAATACCTTTGCATTTTCTTGGATCATGCATCATAAATTTTAATACACTATCATGATAACGGAGCTGATATTCGGCATCATAAGAAGTATCATTTTCATCTGGCATGACTGGTAATTGGGCGGTAATAAGATCATCAAGTTCTGTTGGATCATTATATTTATAACCTTCTTCCATGGTTAAGAGCAAATGCAAATGAGGCATACCTCTTTTCTGAATTTCCAATGATACGGAATAAGCAAGCACTTTTCCAAAGATGTTCCTTTCAATTACATCTTTAAGAAATTCTTTAGCTTTCAATTTGAAAACACGAACGGTAAGATCAGGCCGTTGAATCCAAGTTTCTCCAGGCCGAAGATTTTCAGTGATCTCCGGCCAGTTAGGATTTCCAGTAAATGTTGGAAATAAAGTAGGAAATCCATAACGATTAGCTATCGCGATGTTATCTTTAAATTGTTCCTCCATATAGCGGCGGCTACCTCGGAAATCTTTGTTGAGAAGAATAATTTTTCCTAATTCTTTTCCACGAAGTGCTTCATCACGATTAATTTTAGCTTGAAGAGCTTCACGAAGTCGATTACATTGATCATAACGTTTTTGTCTATCTTCAGCTGCTTGCAATTTTTCAATCCAATCTAGCCTTTGCCTTTGAACATTAAGCCATGCACCGATGTAAAATTTTTGAGTAAGCTCTCTTAAACCATTCATTGGATTGAATTCTTTAAGTTGTTTTTCATTTCGATCAAAAGGCAAAGAGCTATAATGTTGTTTTAAAGAAATATTTTCTCTTTTCTTTGAAGTTGTTTTGGGGAAGTCATCTTCGCATTCGTCAAAATCTTCATCAGAATCACTACATAAACCTTTTTCATTTAAAATATCATAATTATCATCAGATAAAATATTTAGGGGCGCCGCCGCTTGAGTAAACGCTGATATGGGAGCATTTACAGTTGATTGAGTTTGAATATGTTGAGGTGCAGAAGAAGCGACAATGAGAGGATTTTTTTTATTAGTAAATGAATTTTTAACAGCAGGTTTAAGTTTTTTCATTCCTGGGCGCCATCCTTCTTGACCATAAATGAAAATTAAAGGATAAGCTGCTGCATCTGCGTATGAGTTGTAATGTGGAATATGCCGAATATCATTACTTCCATCTTTTGAAATACCAAACCAAATACCTTTGGGTCTTTCACTGTCCTCTTCAGCATGATAAAGAGTAAATACTTGCCCCCCTACAGTTGGTAATGTGAAGCATCCAGGATTTGTATTTTTTTCACTTCCACTTTCCCACACCAAATAAAATTTTCGAAGGACTTTGTTTTCAAGTGCAGCCTTTCGCTCGACTTCAGCAAGAATATCTTTCGTGTTTGCAAGTATCTTTGCGAGAGGATGGCATTCACGTAGCATGGCTTCAAGTAAGCCAATAAGTTCTTTATGCTTAACAGCATCTTCAGCTTTAAAATGTAATTTATGAGTTAGATCAGATATTCTATTTTCACAAGCTTGATTTGAATCAATGGTATAATTTTGAACAAACATTGGATTGGCACCAAGATTCGGGTTTAAATCACCTGCAGTATGCTTAAGTTCTCCTTCAACTTTGAATGTATCTGCGTGACGTTTTACGTTAGCTGAAGTTGAAATCATTGCCATCAAGCTGTTGAATTGGGTAGATAGTTTCCAAAAATCTGGATGTGCAGCAATGGCTTCCCATATTGGAGGCATTTGTGGAACATTAGGTATGGGTACTGTTCCATAACTACAGCATGCATTACTTGTTTCACCTTTAAATAGCATTGCACCGCATTTATATCGGCATGGGATATTCATTGGGCCAAGGTAATGACGTTCTGGATTTATTTTTGAACTATTAAGAGCAACAGGTTTTCCTTGTTGTCGAAGAGAATTGATCTGCTTTGTTCGTTTATCATCATAAAGTTGTTTAGTTTTAGCTGTTCTTGGAAGAACTCTTTGTGATCTTCGAAGTTGAGTAATACGTTGCGTAGATGGAGGAGCAACATTCTTTTGTTGAATCAAATCATTATCCTCCAGAAGATCTCGTGGTTCATCAGGAAATACATCATAAGCTTGATCTTCAATATATTCAAAACATGTTGGTAACCAATTTGGAATATTAATATGTTCATTATCTTGACGCTCAAGATTGAGAAGATACAACCCTGCCAACAAAACACGGAAACGTGCATTTTCTCGTTTAATATTAAGTTTATCCTTTTCAAAAAACATAGATTCTCCAAAGAATGAAACATGTTCAGCAATAAGCATAATATTAAAGGCACTATCTCCTTGAAGTTCTTGATAGTTAAAAGAATCATAAGGAGCTCTTTCACAATTAATATTATCATTAATAATTTTTGCGGATTTTAATTCATTCATGATCATTGTGCAAATATCTAGTTCTTCTTCACCAAAAACTACACCAAGTTTAGCTCCCAACGGAAGGGGATCAAAAAATAGAGCTGTCTCAAGATTGCAATTGATTATTAATATTGTCCAATTATTATCTTGCAATGGAATGGGGCAAAGAATTAAATCCGGCATTGTTGGAAATACTCGAAGGCAATCCTTAATTTTAAGTGGCTTTCCCATTTTGTATGAAGAAATAAATAAAGGATCTAATACAGTTATGTTGGAGAATACAATTTTAGATGCATGCCCAGCCATGGAGCACAAAAAGTTGGTGACTTGAACATCATTGAATTTTTTTGGTTCTTCTGATAACATTCGAACACTATTAAAGAAAAGGCCTTCATAATTTGCTTTTTCTTCATCTTCTTCATCATTATCATAACCAATTTGATCCCTCACTTCACAATCATCAATTTCATTTTGTGTTAAACGATCACTTTTATCATTTGAAATATTAGCATTAAGGCGCTGATTTGTAGGAACTGATGGATTTATTAAATCTTCAAAAGTCCTCCATGGCCATTCGGGTATATTTATTCTTAAAATACATCCAGAACCATTTAATCGTGCCAGGCGCTCCAAAACGTAGTTTATTCTGTTTCTTTCAACGATCGTATCCAATGCAGGAAGACGTCTGGATTCGCCATTGAGAATATATGATTCTGGGATAAGAATATCATGGAGGCCACAATTAATACCATCCAATTGTCTATCATATGATGTTGTTGGAGCTTTTACCAATTGAATGTTATTTGGAATGATATTGGCAGAAGATAAATCATTAAGAATTTTTTCACATTTTTGTCTTTCTGTAGCAGTGAAATTTGCCCGATAATAACCATCACCAAGGGTATCATAATAATAGGCTTTACGTTTCTTAACATCGGCAATTAAAATGGTCCAATGAAAGTTGGCGTGGTTAATAGGGCATAAAACCAAATCGGGATTTTCGTTATACACCTTCAAGTAATTTTTAATACGTAAAACGTTTTCATCAATTATTGGATGAGGATCAATCAAATAAAAAGGATCAAGCACACCAATCTTTTTATATTTTCTTCCAGATCCGCACGCTGCCATTGAGCTCAAACAATTTAAAATATGATCGCCACCCAAATATTCATCAGGTCTAAGTTGTCGATAAACTTCAAGAGGTAACGTAACTCCATTAAAATTTGGTGGTTCAATAAAAACATGATGCAAAACATCTCCTTCGCCATTATCAAATTGAGTATTATTATTGCTTTCAAGTTGAAAAGAATTCATGGAAGCCGCCTAAATTTAAAATTTAATATTTTTGATAAAAACGGTTAAAATAAAAGTTACCCTTTCAACTTTTCCATGCGCATCAGGCACTTCCAAAGAAATCGAATCATCTTGAGCATTTTCTGATGCAACTTTGCTTCGCTTAGGGGCAACCTTAAAATTATTATATATATAATCACACATTTCTATTTTTAATAAAAAATTACTTCATTAGCCTGATCATTTGTAGTTCTTTTTAAAAGAACTGAAGAAGAATTTTCTTCAATTTCATTATCAGTTGACATAGTGCTATCATTATTATCAGTAGCAATTGATAGAGCTTGAGATTTTTTTCTTTCATTACCATTTTTTCTATTTGCTCTTTTTTCTCTAGCTTTTGTTTCTAATGATTTTTTCTTACCTCCTCCAATCAAATCATCGCATGATTGAGGAGGAAATTCATATTCATTTTCATCCAAATGAGTTTCTTTTGGCTTTTTAGAAAATAATTTCAATGGATTCAATGACTAAAAAATTATAGTTATACAAATTATCTACTATTTTTGAAAGCTCACGAATTTAACTGCTTTCTTTTCTTCTTTAGCCTTTTTCTTTTCAACTTCTCGCTTTGCATTTTCACGTTGTATAGCTGAATCCTTTTCAAGTTTCGCTTTTTTCACAGCTTCCTTTAAAGCTATCTCCTCTCGCTTTCGTTCTTCTTTTTCCATTTTAGCCTTTTGTTTTAATGATTCCTTTTCAAGAATTTTCTTTTCTTTAGCTTCCTTTTTAGCCTTTTTCTTTGCTTCGATTTTATCAACTAAAAATTTGTAAAATACATATATATTATGATTTTGTGATTAAGGAAAACGGTTACATTCGAGATTATCAATAGCCAATCCTTCAGCAAATAAACTATCGATACGCTCACATTTTTCTTGAGTTGGAAGTTGCTCAACATTAGCTTTAATTGCCATTTTTATTTCACATTTTTCTATAAAAATAAATATTTTAAAACATTCTCTCTTTCAAAAAATATTATATACCTTCATCTGAATCATTTTCATCATCGCCACCAAAAAATCTTTCTTGAATTTCAGCAATATTCATATCACGGCCATTCTGAATTTCAAAATTTTTTTCTTGCCAATCATTTTCATAGTCATTCATAAGATTGTTAAAACTTTCTTCTCTTTCTTCAGTTTCAATTTCATCTTTTACTCGCGCATCCTCTTCTAATTTTAAAGCTAATTGATACATATTTTCTTCATGCTCTTTAATTTTAAGCTTTTTGAGTTGTTCTTTAATAAATTTAAGTTCACTACCATACAATGAAGGAAGTTCATTTGTATCAGATGAAAATGGGTAACATCCAGACGATTTCATAATATCTTCATTTGTTATTTCACTTTGAAACATCTCATCATCACATCGTTCAACTATTTGAAGTATTTTTGATAAACGTTCAAAATCCAATTCATAATTGACATTTTCTTCTGGAGTTGAAATGTCAACAACACACTTTTTTTGTCTTTCTTCAAAAAAGCCTCTCAAATCTCGTAAGCTTGATATTCCGAACGCCCAAGCGGGAAGTTCTTCCCTTTCAATTGGATCCGGATAAAGAATATTTGGGTTTAAGCTAATTGTAGAATCATTTGCCATTTTAGTTTTTAAATCTCGATAAAGATTTTTTGAGAATAAAGTGGAATTATCAGATGTTGCATTTTTTAAATCTTGGGATGAATTTAGATTCCAAAGACAAAATCGACTTTCATTATAGCTAATGGTGGAGTGGTTTAAAGCCTTGCGTTGTTGACGACGGATATGCACCATTAATGATTCAGTTTCATCATAAAGAGAAGTGGAAAGATTACCTTTACTAAAAATTTGATTTTGGAATCATTCAAAAAATGTTTCCATTTTTCTTACCGATATGTTTCTTCCAAGCAACGTTTAAAATGTCTTAAGCTTATTGTGGAATTATTTTCAGCTAATTCTCGACGTTGCTTTCGAAGGGTTTGAATCATCAATGGATCATCATGATTTTGTTCATAGAAAGATTTTGATATTTTTTTTGTTGTTTGTCTAAAAAATCGAATAAAAACTTGGAATATATATGTTTTGTGTGATATTATTTTACCGAGTATCATTTAAAATTTCTTTTGGCTTTGCTTTAAAAGCCTTGGGTTCTGGCTTCTGACATTGTTTTTGATAAGCTTCATATCTGGAATTAGTTATTAAGTTTATACAAAACATATTGCATATTAAACTTACAATTCATCCATTTTAGTTTCATATGAAATAGGTGGAGGCTTTTGATGCATCCGATATAAAGCTTTTTGTTTTCGCTCTTCACGTTCTATATCAGCTTCTTCCTTAAATTTCTTAACTTCCATGGGATTGCTAATTCCATATGCAAATGCGCAAGGCCCGGCATTTGCTTTAATGTCACCATGTTCAACAAAATCAGGATGAAGGCTGATGGTAGAATTATTTGAAATGCCAAGGGTTTTTCCAATTTTACTATCATTAACTAAATTACTTCCATTTAAGCTTATTTTAGAATCATTAATAGATATTTGATTATTTTGAATAAAATCCTTCATCATTGCATCAGATAAATTATGAAGATAAAAGTTACTTCCAAAAGTTGTGGATCTAAAAAAATAAAAGTATTGTAGAAAAATAATAGGGTAAAAAAGAGAGAGATTCTTACAATCTGCTATTTTCACTAAAAAAATATTCTTCTCGAAATGTTATTATTGAAGAATTGGATGAATATTCTGCTTGAAGATTTTTATAATCATTGATTACTTTCTGTACATCGCTTGAATTAAGTGGAAAGAAATTTTTTTGCTTTAAATAATTTGAGCTAAAAAAAGAAAATTAAAAAGTATATATATTTCAAGCTATAAAAATTACTATTGATTCATTTGTGATGTATTTTGATTAAAAGGATCATCATTAATACCATTACGAATATTAGCTTTTCTTTCAGCTTCAAGTTGTCGACCCATGAGTGTAGCATACTTTGCTTCATGTGGCTGTTGATATCCAAAAGCAAAAGTATGAAGTTCCTCCTTTTCCCAAATGAAATCACGTAAATCACGATCATCAGCTTTATAGGCTATTGAAGGAGGGTGAAGCAAACATTGCTTTTGGAAAAATTGAAGTCTGAAAAACAATTTTTTAATTAGTTTTGAGTTTTTTAGACATAAAATTAATTTACTCCTCGGTTATTGATTGCTCAGGTTCATATATTACAGGGATCATTCTATAATCAGCTTTAACCATAAGCTGATATCTTTCCTTCTCTGCTTCTTCCTTAAATCTTTGCCTTTCCAAATGAGTATGAGCATTATGAAATGCCCAGGAAAAAGTTCCAGCATCCTTTTTTATGTCACCAAAATCATAAAAATTTGGATTGATGCTGGAAACAGTTTCGTTCTGGGGTATTCTCCGCTCCGAACTGGAACGCATCATTTCATCACATTGACGAAAAAAATTATTAACATTAACTGTTTGATTTGAATGAGGTTGATCACAATTGCGAAAGAAACCATTTAAACTGAGCAATTCATTTGAACTAATTTGATCACAGTTTTTTAAAAAAGAATTTACATTGTTTGAAGAATTGATTGAAGAATTATTAAAATGATTAGTGGAAAGAGAATATTCCGAGCTAAAAAAGAACAATATGTTAAAAATAAGAAAGCTTTAATAATTAAAAACATACACAACATTTTTTGAAGGTTCAATGGATGCTGAATTTTGAGAACTGCTAACAAAATCAAAATTTGGCATCAAAGGTTTTTTATAAGAATTCGATAAAAAAATAGGGATAAAAGTAGGTTGAGAGCGAGCATTAGTTGATTGAGCACCACCTCTACTTGCCCTCATTATTCCAAGTCTCAATCGCTTTTTTTTATTCCTAACATCATCATCATCATCGTTTGAAATATCATACATTAAAGGATGATTTGATGAAAAATCGATAATTTCATATGAACATGAGGGTTTTTGTTCTTGCCTTGGAATCATCCTGAAAGTAATAAATTTATTTTAACACTCATAATAAAAAAAACAATCATAATAAACGGAAAAATTTAAATATATTCAATCAAAAGTAAAAAATTCAGCTAACAAACATAGCACACTTGGCCAAAAATGCTTATTTTTTTCTAAAAGCAGAGAAGATTTTTTTTGTTTAATATTTTATATTCAAATTTTTGTTTGTCTAAAGGAAAATGAAAACTGAAAATTTATTGAAATATGTGTGTAAAAAGAGAAACGATGAAACTTTCATCGATAAACTCAATAATAAATTTACCGCATATTTTTTATTTGTTTTTGGTTTCATTGTTTATTCTTTGGAGTGGTTTAAAACTCCAATAGACTGTTTTCCGAAATCCGAATGGCCTCCATCCTGGCACACATATGCCAATGCATATTGTTATCATGGACCTTTATATTTTGTTGGTAATGCCTCATACCCTCCGCTTCCAGAATTGTTTTCAAAGAATCGAAAAATGGTAAATTACGCGGTAAGTTTTTCGTTAATTTTTGAGAATATAAAAAATATAAAAAATTTGAACATTGAAAAAGTTATTTAAAAAAACATTTTATAAAAAAACTTTTTTAGTATATTCCTTTTTATTTTTTTGTTATGGGACTATGTTTGCAAACGCCTCGATTATTTTGGAATTTCATCAATAAAATTTCAAGTAAGTGGTGACACAATATAATTAATTAAAATTTTATTTTTATTCCATTTTTTAGCCTTCAAATTCGAATTATTTATGAATGCTATGGTTGAAAATTATTTGATTAATGTAAAAGATCAGTGTAAATATGTTGATGGTTATCTTAAACATTTCAAAAATTGTGCAAATCAACGTCGAAAAAATTTAATAAGCGGCAAATTTTTATATCGATCATTTTTATGTGTTAAATTGATGAATATCATTAATAACATCATAATTGTAAGTAATTTATTATAATTGAAGTATAAATATTAAAAACAAAATCTTATTTTAGTTTTTCATGTTGACCATTCTCGTCGCGGATCAAAAAGTTGATTTATTGGGAATTAAAATAATTGAAAATTTGTTAAATCGTCTTGAATGGGGTGAAACTGGAATGTTCCCACGAGTTACTGTATGTACCTTCCTTATTCGGGAGCTTGGTGAAGGTCCATTAACCACAATGTCAAGAAAATTTGTGGATTGCAAATTATCGAATAATTTATTAGTGGAAATGATTTTTTTGATTTTATGGTTTTATTTTCAAGCATTGATGATTATTAATATTTGCTCTTTAATTTATTGGCTTATTTTTCCATTGAGATCAAAATTTTTTATTAGCCAATTAGTTAATAATGCCACAAAAGGGCATAAAGGAAGCCAATATAAAAGAAATCTGTTTTTATTTAATAGATCTCTCAACACCGATGGACGATTTATTTTGCAAATTGTCAAAATAAATGCGGGCGATCAAACTGCTGATGAATTAACAAAATTATTAATAAAAGAATTTGAACTTAATTTTACTTTAGTTTAATTTATTTGGTTTTATACTAAAGTTGAAATTCTTTTATTTATTAGTTTGCAATTTCACCGGCAGTTTGATAGCCAGCATTGATTTTTTACCATTTGTAAAATATATCGCCCATCCGTGTTGAGAGATTTATGAAATAAAAATAAATTGCTTTTAAACCTTTGTAAGATTGTATAAGGTTTTTTATGTGTTTTTATTGAACTTTGTAAATTATTGGAATTGTTTGTAAGCATTTGCAAGTCATTGAAAAATTTTTGTGTAGTTGTTTGTTTTTGTTTGTTTAATTTGAAGGTCTTTTTTACTGTTTGTTAAATTCTGTATACAAATTTTATGTATGTTTAATAATTTATTTAAAAAGTTTTTATAATTTAAAGTTCAAATCTATGAAATTTAGTAGAAATTCGGGTTTTTTTTTTGTTGGTAAATTTGCTTAATAAATATGTCTTTAAATAAACTATTTACTTTAAAAATTTACCACAAAAAAATTTCACAAACATAAAGAAGACTTTAATCATTGAAAAAAAAATTTTAAAAGCGATTTTATTGTTCCATTTGTTTTCTAAAAGTAGCATCGCGTATTTTTATTTTTGCTTGCGCAAAAATCGATTAATGCCGTTTAAACTAAAGATAGAAAAGAAAAAAAGAAGCAACACAATTTTGCAAAAAAAATTTCCTTTTTCATTAAAAGTGAAAATAAAAAAATGTTTGTCTTTTTGACTTTTTGAATATTTTTAGATATTTTTTTTAGTTTTGATTTTTATTAATAAATTATTCTTGCGAAGATTGATTTTAAAGAGGCATTTAAATAATGACCATAAAAATTTATCTAGCTAGCTTCTTCAATAAAAATCTTTTCAAAAAAAGGTTTTTAACAACAAAATATTTTTTTAAGTGTCGGAGAAACGGGTATTGGCAAATCCACCAATTAATAATAAAGACTCGTACGTACAAAGATGTGGCAGCATGAAAAAATATTAAAAATAATATGTATTACTTTTATACAGTTTCAATAAAATTCAGATGCGTTCTTCTTTTTTTTTGCTTTTGTTTATGACTTTTCTTCTTTGTTTGAAACAAATGCGTATTTTTCAAAGAGAAAAAAAATTAGCGATATCTTCCAGCACACCTATTCAATATGTTTTTTGCATTTAAAAGTAATTTTTTTCTGTCACTAAAAAATGAAAGCAAAGGCACAAAAAAAAGAGCGCTATGCGCACCTTGAATTTTTTGTCAAAACATTTGTGCTTAAAAAAAGGCTTATGTGTGTGTATTTATTTATGGTTGCGCAAAAAAAAAAGTGATTGTTTTGGCGTTGAAACTAAAAGGAAAAAATCAATCGATAAAAAAGCAGCGCAATTTTTTCCAATGAAAAATTTATTTTTCATTAAAGGGAGTGTCTCAGGCGATGGCAGGATTCCTTACGACGGGTGTTCCTAGCCCGAAAGTTTTTTCACTGTCTCAAAGCCTTCCAAAGTGCTACAAAAACTTTGAAGCTTTTTGTAGCTATTTGTAAAAAAATTTCCTTCCACGAAAAGCATTTCGAAATGTTTCGTAAGCAAAAACAAAGGGAGCCGTCGTAAGGAATTCCTGCCATCGCCTGAGACACTCCCTTTAAAAGAGAAAGTAAAAAAAATTGTTTGGGTTTTTTCCTTTTTGAATTGTTGATACATATATTTTTTAAATTTTATAATCAAATTTTTGAGAAAGATATCATTTGAAAATCATAATTTTTTGGGTTTAATTAACTAAATGGCCATTAATATTTTTAAATTTGATATAAAAAAACGATAGCAATTCAAGGATCGAATTTTATTTAAAAGATTACAAAAAGTATGAAGGACAAATAAAAATAATTTGCAATTCCACAGAAGTGCTACAGACAACATGAATAAAAATAAAGGAATACTTGTTTGATAACATGCTGTTTCATTAAAACTTTTAAGAAATAAAAATATTTTGACACTTGTAAGAAGAAAGCTTGGTTAAAAAACGTATAATTTGTGGAAAATTCAAACAAAAAACCTTAAAAAATCTATCTGTATTTTTTCTTTTCTTTTTTTGTCGCCGCAATACATGCATGCCGCTCATTGAACATTCAAAACTATGTAAAAACCAATTTGGTAAACAATTGCCTTAAAAATAAAAACTTTAAAACATATGCCGTTTCTTGATTTTTTACGATTTTTTAATTATTATTTTAAATTGGGTTCTGAAAAAAATTTAACCACATTTTTTCTTCTTTTTCTTTCGCGCTGTTTTGAACTTTTTTGTGATTATTATGTACATCGACGAAAAGAAAAAAAAATCAATAAAGCCCATCATTTTTTATTTTGTACTTAAAAAAAGAGTTGCGGACTAAATCTGCAAAAAATTATTTAAATACCTTTTAAAAATAATTCCTCAATGATAAATAATTGTTTGAGTCAAAAACATTAAAAATATGCTATTTTTCTATAATTATGCGTTTTTTTAAGTTGAAAAATTAGCATAAATTATTTATATAATATTCCCCTCCATTTTATAGTTAAAGATATTCAAAATAAATATTTACAACTCCGCGGTTTCGAACTTTCATCTTTTTCAAAGGCAAGCGCCTTCCACCACTGAGCAAATGCGACAAAGGAAGGGAAAATGCATGTTGCAAAATTTTTTCATCGATTTTTGAAAAAAAAAAATGGTACCTTAATAATGCAAACGGGGCCAACTTTTCTCTAAGCCCAATAACTTTAGTTAAAATATAAAAAGGAAAATCAAATTTGTCATATTCTGAAGTTCTGCACCTCCTAGTTTCATAGTTAAACCATTGAATGGAAAAAAAGTTTTAGTCAAAAAACAGTTATTTTCGCGAAAATTCACATATTATGCAAATTAATTGTTAAAAAGCGAAGATATTATGATAAATAGCATTAAATAATGATATATTATTACTTTTGAGATAGTTACTAACCACTTTAATAGGAAGGGAACCACCCTAAAATTTTTATGTGTTTAGAGGAACCAGTGACACGGGATCCACATATGTTTTTAAAAAAAAAATATAAATTAAAATAGATAAGAATGAGCTCTTCATTTTGATACCAAATATGTAGTAAGGAGAATGAAAAAAGGGGCGCTTCGCGCCCCTTGAAGTGGAAGTTATCATCCATCCACCCAAAGATCCATCAACCCAAAGATCCATAAACCCAAAGATCCATCAACCCAAAGATCTATCAACCCAAAGATCCATCAACCCAAAGATCTATCAACCCAAGGATCCATCAACCCAAAGATCTATCAACCCAAGGATACCGAGAAATCCACCCAAAGATCCATCAACCCAAAGATCCATCAACCCAAAGATCCATCAACCCAAAGATCCATCAACCCAAAGATCCATCAACCCAAAGATCCATCAACCCAAAGATCCATCAACCCAAAGATACCGAGAAATCCACCCAAAACAGTAAAGAGATCCATAAAAATCCACATAAAGATACATCCACCCTAAGATCGATCAACCAAAAGTTCGATCTACCTTAGTCAAATATCCACCCGAAGCTCTCCTAATATCCACCAAAATATCCACGAAAATCCACCGAAAACAGTTGAAAGATCCATGGAAATTCACCCAAGGATCATTCAAATTCCGCGGAAGGATCTATCATAACCCACCCGAAGATCCATAAAAATCAACCCGTGGATCATTCAAAATCAATCCAAGAATTTTTCTAAATCCACTCAAAGAACGGTAAAAATCCATAAAAATCCACTCACAGATCCATAAACCCAAAATCCATAAACACAAAAACCATCGAAAATCCACCAAAAGATCGATCAACCAAAGATACATTACCCCAAATTTGGTCAAAAACATTAAAAATATGCTAATTTTTCGATAAATATCGCTTTTTTATTATTCTAATTATGTTATAAAATTAGCATAAATTATTTTAATAATATTTCCCTCCATTTTATAGTTAAAGATATTCAAAAAAATTATTTACATCTCCGCGGTTTCGAACTTCCATCAACCTTTCAATACACCGCCTTCCACCACTGAGCAAGTGCGACAAAGGAAGGGAAAATGCATGTTGCAAAATTTTTTCATCGATTTTTGAAAAAAAAAAATGGTACCTTAATAATGCAAACGGGGCCAACTTTTCTCTAAGCCCAATAACTTTAGTTAAAATATAAAAAGGAAAATCAAATTTGTCATATTCTGAAGTTCTGCACCTCCTAGTTTCATAGTTAAACCATTGAATGGAAAAAAAGTTTTAGTCAAAAAACTGTGATTTTCGCGAAAAACTTTAAATTATGCTAATTAATCGTTAAAAAGCCAAGATATTATGATAAATAGCATTAAATAATGATATATAATTAGTTTTGAAATAGTTACTAACCACTTTAATAGGATGGGAACCTCCCATAAATTTTTCTGTGTTTAGAGGAATTAATGTTTTGTTTTTTATGTTTTAATAAATGTTTTTTTTGTTTCGTATTTTTGTTTACATTATTTTTTTCGATATGGACAATTCAAAGAGAAAAAGTAAATTGCTTTTTTCCCATGCTAATTTCATTTTGCTTTATAAGCTGCTGTAAAGTAAACCGTCAGCTTTTGGAGCGAATGTTTTAAACTCGCTGCTTCCAATTTTTGACAAAATTTTTTGTTGCTTGATTGATTCCGTTTCATTCATTTCATGTTTTCTCCATTCTTACTTACCCTTCTTTTTCTTCCACTTTCTAATATTTCTTCCAAAATTATTTATTATCCACCGCTAATATTTTTACGTGTTTCACATATTATTATTTTTAATCATTCGTATTTTCTCTTTTTAGCATGGTATCTCACAGAGATTCTCCATTAAGAGCCCGATCTTACCGTAGAAGTTCATCACGCTATCCATCTCGTCGCTCACGCGCAAAAACTTCACCACCTCGTCGTCGTCATTCACCTAATGGTTCAAAAGAAAAAGTAAGTTTTCTTTTTTTTTTTGGGGTAAGAGTAAGGAAGAAAGTTTGATCGTTCTCCTTTGATTTATTTATTCGTTGTTTATGCTTCATACTCTGTCAATTCTTTTTACAATAAATATGCTTTCATTTTTAGGCAACTGAATATCATTTTTCACGTTCAATAGAAGTTTCGAAATCAACTCTTCAAACATTCCGTTATGCTGGAACTGACTATTTTCAAGTTAGAGGCTGTAAAGAAATTCAATACTTTGTAGAAATCCGACATGATCCTGATCAACGCAGAGGTAAACCTAATGTTGGAATCTTTCTGAAACTCATTTTTCCTGAAGATGTTAAAATTCGTGCTACGTACATTATCAGTGTTCCATCGACAGGCTTTACAACTTCAATCAACCACGACTATGATAAATCTTCCTCCAAAGGTGACTACTGCTTCCATTATGGTGATATCATGTCAAGTTCAAATAAATATTTTATTTATAATCGTATGAATCTCAAAATTCATGGAATATTGATTGTTGAACCTAAAGAAATTCGTGAAGTCACTCCTGGTCGTACTCGTGATGTTACTCCTGTTCAAGAACCTATTGCCGTCGCCACTATTAAAGAACCTGCTGCTAAGATGGATGATGATTTTAAATATGACTTTACAATTATTACGGAAGGTAAACCGATCAATGTGAGTTTTTGTATGCGATGTTTTTTAATTACTTTTTTATTTTTTAGGCTCATAAATCTGTGCTTAAGAGAAACTTTTCAAAATTCGATGAAGTATTCGAAGGTCAGCACAAGAAGTTCCGAATCGATGAGGAACCTTATGTTGTTGTCAGAACTACGGTTGGATACTGTTATGGTATGGACATTCCCGAACTCAGCTCTCAAAATTTGGTCCTTCTTTGGAATTTTTCGATCGTTTGCGGCTTCCCTGAACTTAAAGCAAGTTTCCCTTCTTCTTTTTTTTTATAATGTTCTCTTAACTTGAATATATATTTTTTAGGCAAAAGCTGAATTGAAATTTGCTCAACGTATTACTGAAGACAACTGTGTCGAATTGGCGAATTATTTGGTCGATCAAGATTTTCCTGAACTCAAGAAGAGCTGCATTGAATACCTTGTTAAAGAAAGACGTGCTAACAATTTGAACATCAAATTCGATAATCTTAGTGATGATATCTTTTCTGAAATCCATCGTTTAATCTAATTTTTTTTTGTTAATCTTCATATTTTTGCATTGTTTTTTATGTTATATTTTTGCATAAAATTTTTTGTTTATTTTTGAACGATTATCTCTCATATTTTTTTTAAAAATGGGTTGTGAGATTGCAATTCCAGTATCTAATGTTTAGTGTATCACATATCGAGGAAATAGACAGGCAGATTACTTTAAGATGAAGCTTTTATTTTTTTTTATCATTTCATAAGGAGGAGTGAGGGTATTTTACTCGAAAAAATGGTACTAACAAGATTTTTTTATTCGCATCAAGCTTTTATCCTTTCCGCTTTATTTAATTATGTAAGCAAGCATTTCTTTTTATTTTTAGAAAAAAGAAAATGCTTGAAATTTAACAAATTTTATTTGAGGTTAAAACTTTGATGCTTGGATACACGAAATAAGTAAGCATACATAAAAAAACTAAAATGAAAGAATTTAATGCTATTTATTTTAAAAGTTAATTGGCAATAGGCATAGTTTTCAAAGAAAAGTCACCATTTTTCAAAATTGTGTTTGTTTATATATTAATGCTTTTTAAATGAAAAATGGAGTAAAATTTTATTTGAAGGAAATAAAACTTTTGTTTGGATGCTTTTACCTTTGATTTGGGGCTTTCATGATATCCTTTTTGGTCCTCCATCACTGTTTAATCCAATTTATTTGGTGATTGTTTATAATCCACATGCAGGATATTTTCTTGATAGCAGTAATACGTTAATTGCCTTTTTACTTGGAATCCCACCACTCATGAGCATTTTTTTTTCTTTCAGTACACTGATGTTTCCATATTTTACAATAATGTTTTTGTTTCGATTACGGTGCCTTTAACATATGGAATATTTAGCTTTTTTATAAATATGAAAACTAAAAACACTGATGGCAGACAACTTGCTCGTCAGGTGAGAGCATTGACGTTGCATAAATATTTTTTGAGTGATAAGAAAGAAAAAATTTTTCAGACAAAAGTATTCGGTCAAATTTTTGTTATATCAGTTTTTCTTTTTATGATTAGTGTTGGATTTATTATTATTCAATTTGTTCGTTTACCAACTTTTTTAAATCCATGGCTACAATATACTTTTTTATTGTTTGATGGTAATTTTTTTTACGCCACAAAAAACTTTAGAAAGAAAAACACAAATTTAATTGTCAAAAAATGTTAAAAGCATCAAAGAACCAAATTTTTCTAAATCATATTACTTTTTTTACTTCTCAATTAAATTTAATATATGTATGTTTTATTAATTTTTTTAGGCCAACCAGCAATAATTTATTTAACGCTAAATTCAACAATGAGAAGAAAAGTTTATCGATTATTTTTTCGGAGATGGAATAAAAATTTTGTGTCAACAACCGTGGTTTTTGCAAATACATTTTAAAGAAAAAAAATGTTTATAAAAAAATTTATTAGCGCTATTACCCGTTTTACAAAATGAATTTTGGTATCGCAGCGAAGTATTAATTACGGAGATTATTCCAACCACGAGAAATTCAAATATTAACAATTAAAAACTAAAATAATGGAGGAATGCCTTTTCTTGGCCATGAAAATCTTTCATAAAACCATCGATTATCCATTTCCACTTTCCCGATGGTTTTATTTAATTCTAACATATTCCAATGATTTGGAAAAAAATCAAAATCATATAAATCTTTTACATAATCTCGTTTTTTACTAACTTGAGCATTATAAAATATTTGAGATCCATCCGGCATAAAATAACCGATCCACCAAGCAAATGTGGAACCTGAACCACTTATAAGTAAAGTATTACAATATTTAATACCAAAATGCATGTCTTCGCCTCGAGATTTTAATCTTGGAGCATAAATTGATTGGAATTTAGTTCGATTAAATTTAAGAGAATTCGTGAAAGTCAAATCACTTCCGAGGAAAATAATTGAAATATTTGTAATTCCTTTTTGGGATAAATATAAATAAAGAAATGAAATGGCAGGTTCAATAAATTCAGCTCGAGATTCCAGTTGTTCGTGAATAAGGAAATCTCCTCGACGAATATGAATGCAAAGTTTATGAGATGGATCAGATTTAAAAAAGAATTAAGCAATTTTTTAAGATTAATTTTAAGCTTCTCGAAATGAAGCAACTTACTCAAACATTTTGCTTCCAACTTTTTCCACCGAATCCTTTATTTTTTGACTAAAATCAAAAAAGTAGCGAATTTCATTTTTTCGAGAATCAAAATATTTAAACGATTGTAAATAATTTCCATTTAAAATTAAATATTTTTGCGGGACATCATGCATTCTGAAAAAACAACAAACCTTTTTTTCCAACAAACAATAATTTTTTTTTTGTAAAATTAACAAACGTATTTGGATTTTGATAATGACAACAATCCAATGCAAAATCACTATGCAAAGTTTCATTAAAATTATTTGATGGATTTAGAAGTTGAATGTTATTATAAAAATTTGGAAAAATTTCTTTTATTTCTGGCATCGTATTTTGTTGACATCGATTTGCAGCATTAAAATATGCGCTTCGATTAAAATGGCGACCAATGGAATAAAGTGAAGCAAAACGGAACATCTAAAAAAATCCATCAACTTCCTTTCATGAAAGTTTTTTTACGTTAAAATTTTTTTACCTGATTTCCTATTCCACTGCAAGTTCGAAATGTACACGAAATAAATTTATTAAACATTGAAATAGGTTCAAATTCTTTAACATTTTTATCGCTGCTCTCTTTACCTACCATCGATGGCGGCGACGTTTGTATATTATTTTCTTTAAAATCCTCTTTTTCCATTGTTGTTGTTGTTGTTAAATTATTTTCCCTTGAATTCTTCGATAATAATTTATCCCATAAATAATTTTTCACAATAATATTTGAATCAATTTTAAGAGTGAAAAATGAATCCTTTGTAAAAAAATCAATAAACATATAAAAAATAAATACAGTAATAATTAAAATTCCCAAAATGGTTAAAAATATTGATGGATGTGAAGCTGGTTTAGTTGGAATAAGATGATGGGGTGCTATTATTCTTAAATTTTCTGATGGATTTTTCATTTTTTAGTAGTAAAAAATTAATGGCAGCAAATCTCACAACAAAGACATGGTTTTTTTAATTTATTCTAAAATATATTCATTAATTCTTTAAGTTTAAAAATTGAAAAATTTGTGCAATTGAGAAGGTTGCTGCTAACATCAAAAGCGTTAAGAAAATAAGAAAAAGAAAACTTTTTTACAAAAAATATAATATTTTTTGATTCCTTTTTTTAGCTTCCATAGCGACACGTGCACAACGACGACATCAATAAAGAAGAATCCATTCATGATGTTATTTTTTTCGTGAGTGATGCATTTGGGCTTTAAAAATGAAAAAAATATTGTTTGTTTACACAGATGTTTGCCTTTTATTTTACCAAATATGACTGTTTTATTGCATTTTTTGTTTGTTGATAATTACTAAAGTTTTAAGAAAACTTTTTTAAAAGATTTATTTAATAAAATCAGGGAAAGAGTAAAAATATAGTCAAATATTAAAAGATTTTTATGTGTAAGTTAAAGCTTTCAGATATGTTGTTGAAAGCTAGCTTACAATATTAAGTATTCCTTCATTCTGACCGACGCACCTTTGTTTGTGAATAAAAATAAATCTTTTTTCGTTGTTAAAAAATGGAAAAATGAAACAAAAGCAAAGAAAAAATATATAATAAAAAAGCGCAGAAGTAATCCTCATAAAAAATCTCAAAAAATTTATTTATTTATTTATTTGCGCATTCCAAATTTAAGATTCCCATAAAAAAAGGCTGAAAAGGTTAATAGAAAAATCGGAAATGGAAAATTTTCAAAGTCATAGCTTTCATATTTTTACGTGATACCACCAAAAAAATTGCATAAAACCCAAAAGAAAAACGGGGATGCCAGTCGAACAAATTTTTTTTCTCACACAACTTTCATTCTCATTTTTCAGGTTTTCTTTGTTCGCTGAAAATTTACTAAGTTTTCTTCTTTTCTTCAATCTCAATGGTTTGTTTTTTTTTCTTTCAAAATTTTTTATTTACTAATAATTTTTTTTCAGGTTAACAACTTTCTAAGAATACTCTGCTTTTTGGTTTTAAATCATCTTGTTATTGCTGTTTTTGAAGACCCGACTCCTCCATGGGTTGATGATCGTTATAAAACTTGCAAGAATGATTCTTTATTTAAATCATCAGAAGTTTCAGTTGCTTGTAAGTTTTTTAAATTTAATATTTAAAAATACCAAAATTAAATATCCATTTTTAGATTTTTCTGAAAACTTTTTTGTACTAGATAATTATAAATTAAAAAAGGTCAAAGAGCTTCCGGAAAAGTTTGGATCATCTCTATTGTCAATTTGTACTTGCCGTTTAAACGATGATCCTTTGTACTTCAACATTCCTTATATGAATCCTCAAAACCATACCGAAGAAATGAATGCCTTTTGTCAATCTGGTGATCAAATTCAAGATTCCTTATTTGATGAAGACGAAATATTGGATTCTCTTCTGCTTCAGCAAATTGAATCAATGTCTGTTTCTATTATGAATCTTTTACCTGACGAAGGGAATTCAAATGACAATGCATTTTGTTATGATTTCAATGGAAACCTTACTGTAAGTTTTAACTTTGATTATAAATGTTAGCCTTTAACTTTCATAAACTCATTAAATTTGATGTTGGTTTTTTAGAAGCAAGTTATGGGTCAAAGGACATGTCTAATTTCTGTCAATGTTTCATCAAAAAAGGAACTCTCTGAAAATGTTTCATCAACAACAGACAAAGGCGGTTATTTATATTCTGGACCTTTACTTACAATGGAATTGATGGATTTTGAGAATGAATCTAAAGTTTTGTCATCATGTATTACAACCTTGAATGAAACTAGTGTAAAACATTTTTAGCCTTTTCTCCGTTTTCTAATCTTTTGATTTGTTTCAGGTGGGAGATCGCAGTTACAAAGATATGTGTTTTTACAAAAATTCATTTGAAAGTAGTTCTTTGATATGTTGTTGCAATAAATCTCCACAATTATGTAAACCACCACCCCAAGGTAAATTGCTATGTTTTCCTGGAAAGCTTCGTAAGTTTATTTATTCTCCAAAATTTTTAGTTTAGTTAACTTGTTTCGAAATTATGCGAAGTAAATTTTAGACCATTAACTAAAAATATAAATGGCTATGATTTACTTTGTATGATTAAATTATTTCAATGCAATTTTACTCCATTTTCAATGCTTTAATTATCTTTGCTTTTCAGAAACAAAGGATTATAAAATAGGTGTAGAGTTAGCTGAAATTTACTTTTCCGAATTTACAAAAGATGCCTGCTCTGTTATTGTCACATCTCATACATATGAGGAAAATAAAAATGAAAATGACCGATATTTGAGATTTGAATATGGTGCCGTGTATGAATGCAATATCGAAAAAGTTGTTGAAACTGATTCAAAAGAATTTTGTTCATACAAATTTTTTGAACTTCATAAATTTTCATTAAAATACTGTTGTAAAGATGGACATTATTGTAATCAAAAGCTTATTTCATCAAATGCGAAAAATTTGTCCATCATTACTTTAAAAGTATGTGTATTAATAAATTATGAAAACATAATATTTTTGCTTTTTTAGTGTAAATTCAAGCCTGCACCTTTGGTATATTTAACTGGAACGCAAAATTGTGATCTTTTCTTTGAAGCATCAAATGGTAAACGCCGTGGAATTTATGTTGATTTCAATGGAATAATTGCAGAGAAATCAAGGTATAATTTTGGATACGATTTTGGTAATTAAGATGTGTTTTTTAGAGTGTTAACTGAACAACAATATCCCACTGATCTTAATTGCAGTTATGTTTATATAAGCATTATTAGAAATGATTCAAATGATTGTCCAAATCCTATTTTAAAACACTCTGATAGCTTGCATCAATACAAAACTTTTATTCATTGTACGTGCAATAGAAATAACTGTGATATGGATCATTTCTTTTTGGAATCATCATCTTTGGGAAGACCATCTTTCGAATGTCAGAACTTAATAGACTGGACGCCATTTTATCATAATGATAATATCACTAGCGATCCCGATCGAAGAAGTGATAGTTGGATTTGTTTTGTTCAAATTGTGAAAAAAGGAAGTTCTGAAAAAATTCTAGCTGGACATGTAAGTATTGTTTATTTATATCTAATTAATTTTTCATTTTCTTTTAGCTCCCAATTTATGAAAATATAAGTATATGCTTGGGTGAAGATATTATTAGTGATCACTTTTGTTGTGTAAATGTTGCTAAAACTCCACAAAATGGCTCAGACTGTACAATAGCGAAGATGATTGACGGACATGGAAATCATTCAAATTCAGACTTGAATCCATCACCTTTGAAACCTGAATCATCAGATACTAATAAGAATTCTTCATACCATGGTCGTCAAATAGAAAATCCAATTTATTGTCAAATTCAAAATATTCCAACGTTTTATGCCAGTAATTCGGGTTGTCCTCACACAGATGGATGCTTTGAAACTCGAAGTTTGATGAAATCCAAAAATGATCAAGTAAGTTTTTTTTCATTTTTGTTACATTTTACATTTTTACTTTTATAGTTACCATCTGGATGTCTTGCTGATGCAGAAGTTTACATATATGATAATATCACTTCATCAAGTTTAGCTCTTGGATGTCGAGTTTACTCAAATTTTAATCGATGCTCGGTTGTTCACACTGTGGATGGAGAACAAAAGGTTGTATGTTGCTGTGAAACACCTGAATATAATGCTTGCAAAACAAATATGGAGAAAGTGCCAGAGACAGTAGGAAGAATGGTTTCGTCTTTTCGAACTATAAACAATTTGTAATCACATCAAAGAATTTAGTTAATTATTTATGTATTTGTTTGTATGTTTTATTTATTTATGTAATAATAATAAAGATTTATTTGTTGTTGAAAATTATTGTTAGGAACTTTTGCTTTCTTGATGTTTTGTGGTAATCTTTTCCCAAGGTGCTTTAGTCGTTAATCGTTTTGATACCATTTTTGTGGCTGGCTACTGTATGCTTTATTATTTAAGACGCGTTTGATACTTGGTTTAGTATTCGAGTAGTTGAGAAAAGGTTCAAATGGTCACTAGAAAGTATTACTAAATCTTGGAATTATGCAAACACTTTTATTTTTTAAACATAATACATTAATAGAGTGAACTCAAACAACAACAACAAAAAGACTAAGAAAAAGAAAAAGAATTACAAACAATCATTATTTTTAAAGAATCTAATAATAACACAAAGGAAAACAAAAATTACATAACAAAACAAAAGAGAGATAGAGAGAAAGATTAGTGATTGAAAGCTTGAACATACGCTTCACGAGCAATTTGAATTCGATTTTTAACAACTTCCATTGCATCATTTACAGCATTCTTAGATTCAGGAGATACAGTTTGAACATTTGTAAGTAACCATAAAGCATAAGTTAAATAATGAATGGAAACATCAGGTTGTTTTTTGATTAGCGAAGATGAAAAATGATATAATTTAACGACGAATTGAAGAACGACGGTAGGACTTTTGCGTGAAACTTTCGTAGAGGATAGCGAATTTCGAATGCGTGAATGACAAATCTTTTCATATTGATCCACGGGATATTTGAGATGAATAAGATCAGAATCTTCAGGAATTGGAGTTAAATTTGATAATGGAATAGACAATTTTCGATGTTTCTTCATTTTGATTTGTTTGATTGATGTAAAAGTTGAACAAATATAACAGCAACCAAATGAACTTGTTGAATCATCACCAGCAGTAGCAGAAGAGTTGTTGTTGACGGTGGAAGAAGAAGAAGAACCAAGAAAATTGGAAGCACATTGAAGATGAAAGAGATGAGAACATTTGGTAAAGTAAACAACTTTTTCTGATTTGATTTGTTCATTACAAAAATGACATGATGCAATTGGTGAAATTCCTATCTTTGATAATTTCATTGTTGAAGAAAGCTGTTGCTTTTTGAAATTTGTCATATTTGTTGTTGAACACAAAAACCAAAGAGACTTGATGTGACACCAAGATGAAGAAGAAGCAGAAGACAAGAAGAGACGATGTCGTTGATTGTTGAAGTAAAGAGTTATAAAGTTTGAAGATGGTTGATTGATTTATTGAAAAAATTGAATAATTTCTTGCTTTGTTATTTTTGCATTTTACAAAGTGCTTTGATTTCAAATTTTTTAGGTTCGAGTTCCATCATTTTCTTCCCAAGATTTTTTTTACCATAAAATGAAAGAAAGTTGCGAGAACAAAAACAAATGTTTTGAAACCCAAAGCATTTCGTAAAATATTCAAATTCCCGAGCCTTTTTTTTTTCATTTTTTACTGTTTTTTTCAAACACTTACTTTCACCTTTACCTTGCTTTTAAACCTTGCAAAATATATGAAACTCATCTTCAAAAAAAGTTAGCCTAAATTTTGTTTTTCGTTTTAATTTGGAGCTGCTTAATTTATTTTTTGTAAACTTAACTTTTTAAACTAATTTTCTCGATGACATGATTGAATGTTTCATTTGGTGCAGCGCATGAAGAAAGTTGTCTTACTTTTTTCTTACTTTTTTTTCTACAGCCACTTGTCCTTCACAGCTGCTCTTTTTCTTTCTTTTATGTTTTTGCTTTCGGCCCACGTAGTATAGTGGTTAGTACTTCACGTTGTGGCCGTGACGACATCGGTTCGATTCCGATCGTGGGCAATCTTTTTTTATTTTTTTTATCAAAATTTTTACCTAACTCATTTGAACAATCTAATCAGAAATATGCAATGAAGCAGCTGAAGGAGCTACAAAGAAAAGCTCTGCATGGAAAGCTTTATACTAAAAAATTGAATAATATTAAAAGTTTTGTATTTTTTTTGTTCATTTTTTTGAAGCAAAAAAATAAACTGCTTTTGTTTTTGTTTGTGTTTAAATTAAAACCTTTTATCGTCAGAAGATTTATAGGTTATGGCTGAGAAATGATGTTATTTCCTTTAATTTTTTTGGAAGTGATTTTTGAGAACCATGAATCGATGATGGCAGAAGAGGAAACTCACATGTGTTTGTTTTTGCTTGTTTGTTAGTTCGTTATCAGTTAACGGAAAGTGGGGGAATCGCAAGCAGTTAGCTTCCATTTTTAGCATCAAATTATCAGTTAAAAATGACTATTTTAGTCTGTTTTTGGAGATGAAAATAACTTTTAAAAAAGTAAAAAATTCAAAAAACACTAACACTTTGTTGTTCAAAAATTTTTACTATCATTTTTTCTGACTTTTTTTCGGTGATTTTTAATCCAATTTTTATTTTTTTCTTGCGCACGTATAAAAAATATTTTGTATTTTGTCATTTGATTATCATTAATTAAGTTTTTCAAAAAATATATCGTCACTTTTTATTCATTTGTTTAATTTTTTAGTCATCCCTCACAAACAATTTTTTTGACATCCGACGTAAATGTGACAATTATTTAATTTTAAATAAACTTTTTTATTATTTGTTTATCCACAAATTTTTTTTTTGATCTAGCCTATAATATTATTTTATCCCCCACGCATGAGATCTTGATTACTATTTTTTCCTTTTCTTTTCTCCCTCACTTTTTCTCCTCACTCGTTGTTGTTCTTTCCTTCGCTAAATATTGACATAAAAATTCAGAACTAATTTTTTTTCTATTATAAAAATCTCATCAAAAATGATGGAAGACGGTAGTTTTTGTTTTAGTAAGAGAAGTCAGAAGTCGAATGAAAAACACTAGGGCCAATTTTTATTTATTGATTCATTTTTTTTTATAATCTTACGGTACTTGGATAGTTTTGTTTAGCTTAGTTCGTTAGAAAAATGATAAAATAAATTTTCTCATTTATTAAAAGCAAAACCTATTTACGGGGGATCTCAAGGTGAAAATTTTCTAATGCTCTATAACTAATTAGAATGTCGTGATAATTTTAGATAATCAACTTTTCAGTTTTTCCATATCCAATAAAAAGTGTTTCCAGCACTCAATTTATTTTTACGTGATAATAAACAAAAAAATAATTTCATCATCTTCAAATCTAATCTGCGTATGTGGGCCCGAATCATGAATGCAACAAAAACTTTTTTTTTCTATCAAAGTTTTTCCATCGCTGTCAAAAAATATAGTAAAGGTGTGGTTCATTGAGAGTTTAAGCTAAAGTTGACATCAACTTTAATATTTTTCTTACCTAAAAATAAATTTTTAAGCTTCGCACGTATTTTCCCCTAAACAAAAAAATTCTTATGCATTGTGGGTGGCGGCGGCGATGGCACCAAAATAAGGAACTTGGGAAAAGATTATATTATATTATCAAAGAGAAAAAAAACCAAAGTTTAGAACACATAACTTTGTTAAATCCTTTTTCTTAATCCTATTGTTTTTTTTAAATTTCACAATTGAGAGGTATTCAATTTGCAATACAGTCTTCTTTGTTATGTAAAAGATTAGTATTGGATTTTTTTGTTGTTGTTAGAGGAATGGAATAAAAAAAGGTGAAAGGTTATAAAATGAAACTACGTTAATTCACATTTTTTTAGAGTTCTTATTTGCTAAAAGCTTAGAAAATAAAGAAAAATACTGTAACATTTTGGATCGAAAAATAAATTTAGAATAATTTATTTAAAAAAATTAGGTCAAAAATAATATTAATAAATAAAATCTGCCAGTTTCTTTTGATTAGTTTTAAAAAATTTCAAAATCATCTTGGACATTTTTTTATGTAATTACCGTTGCATTACAATAAATATTCCAAATTGCCACAATATTTCGAAATTTCATTAAAATTTTTAATTTTTTATAACAAATTATTTTTGATCTTGTAATCTTTTTTCTTTGCAAAATTATTATAGCATAACTCTTGCTTGCTTCTTGTATGATAGAGATTACAAGATCGTTTTTCTCTGAAAACAAGTTTTAAAAAAAGTTTTTTGTAAAAAAATAAATAAAATATTGATAAATTATTTATTTTCTCCTTCATTTTTCTTTTATTTTCTATTTTGAAAAGGTTAGTAGTCGTTGACCCGTTTTTCTTCTTTTTTTTATTTTACTTTGCTGTGTAAAACGTTGGGTTTCTTTCCTTCGCATTGGTTGATTTTTTTTATTTTCCTTTTTCATTTTCTACCGTAATTTTTCACTCTTGCTTTTATTAGTTTTTTTAAATTAAACGAAAAAAATGATTATATTTTGTTTTGTTTTGAAAATTCATAGATTTTTTTTCATAGAAAATAACATTTTTGTGTTTTCTACAAACACAAAAAAAGTTAAGTTACCAAGACATATTTTTTTCTCTCTTTCACAAAACCCATAATTCCAAGAATTTACAATTTAAACTTTTCTTTTGCATGAGAAAAAATTATTTTTTTATGCACGCATTTATTTTTACGTTTCAAGCGTTTGTAGCTTTGGCATTTTCTTTTCTTTTTTTGTATGTAATTTTTATAAAAGTTTTTTTTGTAGCTTTATTACTTTTCTTTAACTATCGAAATAGGCACAAAAATTTGTGAACATTCTTTGCACCGAGGCACTCAAATATTTGACTTTTTGATACCTAAATTTTTTATTGCTAATATTTTTTTAACTTTAGCAAAAACAAAATTTAAAAAATAATAATACTAAAAAGGCATAGTTAAAAAACGGATGTAATCTTTAAAAAATAGCTTTTTTTAAGTAATAACTTATCACAGCGTAATCATGGCGGAGTAGAGGTGGACCCAAAAAGTTACGTTAAGAAAAATTTTTTATTTTTCAATCAAATTGAAATGTGTTTGTACGAAACGATAGCTAATATTCTAATTTGAAAAACGTCTGGAACAGAATTTTTTTAAACCCATTCCAGATTTTTTAATAAGTCGTTAACTATTAAAAAATAATTAAAAAATCCAAAAATTGCACGTTGCGTTTGGCCATTTGTACTCCGCCTTTGATTGAAAATGATTGCGCTGTGTTATGATAGGTTTGTTATTTGTTTACCAAAACAACCTTATTATTTTTCCCTTTAAAATTATATTATAAATAAAAAATATTAATAACATAAGCATAACTAAACAAAAACCTTTTGAATGACCATCATTTATAGCTCACTTTTTTTTAAGAATAAATAAGTTTAAGGCCTGGCAAACTCTTTTTTTTCTTCTCGTTATGGATACTGTAACTTCCGGTATTTCTTTTTTAAAACTTTTTCTCTCATTTTTTGATTTATCATTTTTCCTTTTATTTTGAAAGACGTAATAAAACTATCGTAACCCGTCGCAGTTGTTTGTTTAACCTTTAAAAAAAATAATCAGGCGACCTGACCTGATTTTGCAGAAGCAAACCTTAGAAAAATTTTATTTACAGTATTCAGTTAGAATTGTTTATCCCAAAAATAATTATCACGCGACCTAATATTTTTTTTTGCATTTTTATTTGCTTGCAAAACAACTTTCATAGATTTCAAAATCAAAAGCAATTGCAATTTCGGCGCCACTACTGCAAATTGATGGCTGGCTATCCTTCAAAATCATGAAATGTAATGGAATTTTCCTTCCTTCCTTAATTTTTTTTCTGTCATGAAAAAAAAACATAAACATAAAAATGATTATTATCACAAAAGTAAATGAGAATGAATGTGAGTGAGTCAAAAATAAATGAATGTACCTTGACTCCATCTTTTTTCCATTGTAATTTTTTTTGTGGGTGTCGTCTCGCTACATCGACGTCTTCTTCTCCGTCGTCAATTGTCTTTGCTAGTTACCTACCACAATAATAATAAAAAAAATAACGTCAACCTTTCTTTTCTTCTTTTTTTTAATCACGAAAAAAACACAATAAAAATAAATAAGGCGGAGTTGTTGGATGAGAGTGAGTCAAGAAAGAAAGAAAAAAGTGTGGAGCAGCGCTTTGCTTTCTTTGACGTTATAAAAATATTATATAAAAACTGATAATACTTTATGGAAGAAAAAAGTGAATATAAGAAACAGAATTTTCTTTTATTTATTCTCAAATCGGGCTGCTTTTTCTTCTTAACTTTTTTTTATTTTTGATTTCTTGTCTTTTTTTTGGCGCGACAATTACATGACTTTAGTAAATTAAATATCAGAGTTAATAAAAGTTTCATTTTTTAGATTAAAATTTAAATCAATTTTCTACTATTATTACTTCTACTAAAAAATAATATAATGGCTTCAATCATTCATTATATTTTTGCTATTCTCATCGCCTTTTGCCTTCTCAACCTCGCCATTGCCAGACCCTATGAATCCACGGAGCGGGAAATAATTAAAGCTGAAATTAAACATGAAGCTCATAAACTTCGTATGCTTCGTGAACTTCTTAATGAGGTTTGTTTTTGGTTTTTTCTTTACTTTTTTGATCGATTTTTAAAACAATTTTTTTTTCGCTACCAATATTCAAAATTTTAAAACTCCTCCTAAGAATGTTTTTTGACTTTGAATTAATTATTTTCTTTTTTCAGCTCGATGATGACAAGCCTGCTCTTCCAAAATCTCGAAGTCGTCGACATCGAAATTTAAGTCATAAAGATGATTGTTATTTTCATCCAGTTACCTGTTAATCACCTAAACCCCATCCATCGTTGCTAAATGTATTTAGCACACAACTTATTTATTAGGAAAAACCCAAAACCACTATAATACCAAATTAAAAAAAGAAGAAAAGTTGTAATTGGAAATTATATTACTCTTTTACAACAAAAATATATACTGTATTCGCCATATTCTCAATTTCACTATGATCAATGAACTAACTCCTAGAAAGACTACTTTTATACCATAATTTGCTTACTCGAGCAGCAGCAGCGGCTATTAAAAACTTAAATATATATTTTTTCTCGATCCAAGCAACTTTTTCTTTATTGTTATTGCATAAAAAACAAAGCTTTATCAAAAAAACTCTTTCAAGAATCCCAAAAAATTATTATCCATACTTAAAAAATTGTTAATGCTTTAAACTCTTTTTTTAAATATAAATTTTGTTTTTGTTTGTATTTTACTTGTTTTGTTATTTTCTGTTCTGTAAAAAATAAAATTGTTTATTGTTTATTTTAAAAGTTTTTGAAATCTTTCACAAAAAAAAACTTAACTTCCTTTTGCACGGTTATCACCGACATCATAAACAGCAACAGGAGCAGCAGCAGAAAAAACGGGAAAAAAGATTACCTATCTTTCTTGAACCTCATGACATAAAAGAAAACATGTTTAGGTGTTTGTGAAAATTATTTTTCCATAAGTTATTTTTTTATCTTGCATGTTACAAAAATAGCACAAAAAACTATTCTAAGGAAAAGTTTCTCATACCTTCATAAAGAAAACGATGCTTCATAAAGATTGTTTAAAAGTAAAATTTGCCATTCAGGTGATAAACCTGAACGACGATTCCAAAATTTATTTATATTTTTTTTCCTAACACACTTTTTATAAAAAAGTGGTCAGAATTTATTACAAACCTTTAGGGTTATATAATAATTAACCGAAGAAAAGAACCAAAGCAAGAAAATTTGTTTGAGCAAACTAAAGAAAATTAAAGTGATTTTGATTAGGGTGACAGAGATATAAAGATGCGTACTATTTTTTGCTGAAATCTTTTTGGTTTGCTTTTTTTTTGTTGGAAAAAAATTGAGAACGTATTTGGTAAAATAAATTTGATCTGATTAACATTTTTTTTGCAAAAAAAAAAATTATTTTTAATTTGGAAATTAAAAAATGAAATGCTTTGACAAAAGCTTTTAAAGATCGACGTTTGCCTAAACATTGTTTTTTTGGAGTAAAAATTGAAAACCAATAAACCTTTAAAAAACTAAAAATAAAAAATGAAAGTGATAGTTTAAAAGGTGTAAAAAATCGGTAGTTTAACAACTAACGTATTTGCATCATTTAATCATATTTTTTTAACGTCAAAAATCTTATCTCTTTATTTGATTGCGTTGAGGACGTCCGTATGAAGGCACCTTCAAGACCGACGACGACCATCCATCCTCCATAGCAAGCTTAGATCAAAGAACTTAATTATAGCAGCAATATGGAGTTCATGAACAGCACAGCCACAAGGTTATAAAAGAAAAAGTTTAAATGGAAACTTCCTATATATATTTTTTATCTCAAAACAAAATTGACCGAAATGTTTTCCTGCCTGTCGAGTTTTAGAAATTATGTAAGTTTTGTGATTAGTTAGACCTGAAAAATTTTGTGGTCTTTAAAAAACAGAAATTGGAGTCTTTAAAAAAAACATTAATACCGTTGTTTTTATTTTCTTTCTTTTTTTCGCCTACATTTTTTTGAGAACATTTTTATTTGCGTATTTAATTTCATTCAACCTTTTTTTATTTTAAGCCGCCCAGCCACCAGTGTTCCATGGAAAATGAGATAAAGAAGAGAAGATGGATCTGATTCATTCATTTTTTTTTTCACATGGTTTAAAATATTTAAAAGCTTCCGTTTAAATACATAAATCCAAAAAATTTTACAAGCCATTAAATAATTAAAACATCAAAGCTTAAAAAAATATTTATTTTTTATTTTTAAATTTTGCTGAAAAAAAATTAAAGTGTTAAAATAAATTTGCGTGGTTTTTTTTATTTTATTTTATTTTGAATCGTCGTCTTTCTTCTTCTTTTTGCTCTTATCAATTGTGGTGGTGTTGATCTACGTCTATTGCAAATTGTTGATTCTTCGAAGAGGGTAAAATACATACACACTCATAAAAAAAAGAGAGAGTGAAATTTATTATACTTGTAATAATAAAAATTTTATTTTTACGCTTTTCATCATCAAAAACAAAGAGATTATTTTTATTTTATTCCTTTTTTTTGAAGGGTTAAATTTGCAATTGCAATTGTGGAACGAAGAAAGAGGGAGAAAAAGAAGGTGGGTGAGTCAGCTTAATGATAAGCTTTTTGTAATGTAACGTCACCACAAAAAAAGTGAATAACAACTGTTAAAAAAAGAAAATACTATAAAAAGAGGGACGACACATAAAGATTATGACATCAAAAAGCTAACTAAAAATTTTAAAGAAAAAAAAATAAGAAAAGATGGATTTTGAATGAAAAATGGTGGTCTCTGCGCTCTTTGAATTTTCTTTTCTGTAAAAGCAAAAATTTAAATAATTTTCAAGCTACTAAATTTTATGGTTATTGTTGCAACTTGCAAAAGCAAATTTCTTCCGTAAAATGCTATGATTTTTGGAATGGATTTAAAAAGATTAAATTTTATGCGCTTTTTTGCAAATTTTTTTCCCCGATGAAATTTAAAAACATTAATAAAATGATTTTATGTCCCAACTCCAACTGAATCATATCCGCTATAATATTTTTTTAAAAAGAAGTATGAAGTTTGAAACTTCAAACACCTGCTACGTCGGGCAGATGTGAAGAAAAAAAAGTTTCTGGGACAAAACAAATTTTTTTATTATTATAAAAATATAATAATTTTTGGAATTTCTTTGGTTCAAACTTAAAAATCTTAAAAAATCAGACGTCTAAGAATTTAGGAATTCTGATTTCGAAAATTAAATCTTTTCCTTTAATTTTTAAAAAAGTTTTCCAGATTTGAGTTTCGTAAATTCAGCTTCTTTGCATTTTATAAATTTCGATAAACTTAAAATTGTTTCATTTTCCCGTCATTTTTTTTTTTTCAATTGGGACAGGAGAAAAAAGCTGTTAACTGAATTATAGTTTTTTTTCTCAACCTCCGCAACAATCTAATGACATTTTAATGTTAAACAACAATCATTTATCTTTTTTTCTTTCCTTCTTTCAATGTTGTTTGTATGTATGTATGTTGTCGCTATTTAGGATGGAAGTAGTCGAAAAAGTTTTATATGTATGTATATGAGACAAAGGCTAATAAAAACTATATAAAAAAATATATCAATTTACTGTATTGCATTTCATTTCACTTTTTTTCTTTGGCGTCGGAGAGAAATAAAAAAAAAGAGGAAGAAAAGAAAAATGTAGCCTGCTTTCTTTTTTGCCTTTCTTGAAGCTTGTTAATTTTCCTGGTCATTTTTTTTCCTCATTCGGATTGAAATTGAGTCAAAACTAACTACATATCGCTTTTCAGGAATTTTTATATGAAAAGGTAATATAGTTCTCATGAATATAAAAATACATTTTTAAAACTTTTTGTTAATTACGCAGATGTTTGCTTTTAGACGTGTAAAAAAGAAGTAAAATTTTCTAAATGTGAGAATATTTAAAGTAATTTAAAGAAAAACGTAATATTTGTTTACTCTGACCCGCTTTTTTTAAAATATATTTATAGTGCCGCCGCCACATACTGGATTTAAGGAACAGTCATTTTTTGTTTGTTTTATTTTCATTTGTGGAAAAAAGTTTCATTTTTCATTTTCTTCATTTATTTTTAAACAATGCCGATGCAGCCCATTTTTAAATATAACTTTAATGGGCCCATAATTGTACAACCTCCATTTTTTTGGAGTCCATGAAAAAAATAACACAATTAAAACTATACTTCTTTTTTTTCGGCGTCACTTTTGTTTCTCGTTCATTGTTTTTTATAATAATGTTTATTATTTTGATATATACTGGAATGCCATGAAAACATTTTCCTATGAGCATAAAGTTTTTTTTAATTATGGTTTTTTATGAATAATTATTATCCACCAAAGGACGGCCTTTTTTTTATTAACTTGAGCCGAAATTTTTTTTAGCATCGGTTAGTTAACCTTAGTTTTTTCTGGCCCATTTTTTTTTTGCAAGTATTTCATTAATTTTGAGAAAGCTATAAAATAAAATTAAGCTATAGATACTATATTGACTTTTTATTGCATTTAAACTTCCCATTTTTCTTTCGACATCCGTCGTCGTCCAAATACAAAAATTTCATGGCTATAAACAATAACGGTATTTTTTTTTCTCGACACAGTCATCATTATTTTATTTTTGAATTGGCAATAGGGCTTATATTTTTTACTTTTTTTATTACTGTAAACACGCACACACACCTACATATTCTTTGATCCTTTTCTTTTCCATCATTCATCGTTTACGCCTTAGATTATGATTATTTTTCCTTTGTATTTTGCTATCGTGTAAAATAAAGAAAGAGAAAGTCCAAAGTCGCATTCCTTCAAAAAAATTAATTTTTTTGTTAGTGAAAATATGCAAAGAAGCAAGGAAGACAAACCCTTTTTTATCCTTAATTATTTTATTTTTTACCTTGTAAAATAAGGAGCAACTTATTTTATTTTATTTTTTACATTTGTGCCTTAAGGTTGTTCTTCTCTTTCGCGTTATTTATTGATAAGCCCATATTTTTTTCGAGTAAAAAAAATTCTTTCACTCTCGAAATTTTTTTTTGTTTTTAACTTTTATATTTTGATTATTTTAGTTCCACAAGAAAAAAAAACTTGGCCACACTAAAAACAATGACTGCTTCTTCATCATTGATTAATTTATATTTTATTTCTCTCATTTTTATTTCATTAATTAATTCATCATTGAGTAAACCATTTTTCTTCGATAATAATAATAGTAATAATAATAATCATCATGATATCCTCCTTGGTTCAGAAGATAAAAATGAAACAACGAAATTTTTAATTTTGAAAGAATTAATATCGCAGGTTTGTTTTGTTTTTTGAAAGGGAATTCATAGAAAGAAATGTTTGCGAATCATCCAAAAAAAGCAAACCAAAAATCTTTGCAGCAAAAAATAGTAGCATCTTTACATCTCTGTCGCCCAATAGAAAATCACTTTTCTTTTCTTTAGTTTGCTCAAACAAATTTTCTTGCTTTGTTTCTTTTCTTTGGTTAATTATTATATAACCCTAAAGGTTTGTAATAAATTCTGACCACTTTTTTATAAAAAGTGTGTTAGGCAAAAAAATTAAATAAATTTTGGAATCGCCATTCAGGTTTATCACTTGAATGGCAAATTTTACTTTTATAATGCTTTTTCTATTTCAAATAATGAAAAATGTCGTTGAACAAAATGTTAGGGAAAAGAAAAGCTCTTTCTATGAAGAAAAAAAGCAATACACAACCTTATTTATTATCACTGGAAAGAAAATCATCAGCAAACATTAAGAAGTTTGGCGCCTTAAAAATTGTTTGTTGTTATATATTGCACGAAGCAAATAATAGTGGAAATTTCCTTAATAGTTTAGCTAATCTCTTTTTTCGCGAGTCACACCCGTAATCACAAACGTACAACAATAAAATCAAAACAGCTAATGTTTCTGATATCAAAAAAGAATTTTTTAAGATGCCTAAAAATATTATTATCGCACACACACAATTTTCTTTTTGTGATCCTTTTCCTTAGCTTTTTTTGTTTTAAATTTGTGACGATTATTTTAATCCAAAAAAAGAAAGCGCAAAAATGAAAACAAGAAGTGCGTTAACTATTATTTAATAGTTAGTTATTTCTGGAATTAATAAAGTCATTAGAAGATAATCCAAAAAAACAAACATGATGAGTAAAAAATTTAAATATTGAATCACAAAAGCTTATGATGCAATTTTTCATTCATCAAATCCATTTTTGAGTAATTCGCACTTTTAGAAGCGGCGGCATCCATGTGCTTTAATTTGTTATAATCCTTTAAATTAATCTCAAAGTGTTTATATGACACGTGTTTTTAATCCAATGTTTATTTTTTTGTTTTTCAGTTAAATGATATTTCCTCATTGCAATCTCGACGACGAAGGCATAAAATTATGAATTATACGGTTCAAAGAAATGCAGCGGATTCTCCATGCTTTTTTAATCCGGTTTCTTGTTAATTAAATATTTTTAGTGTGTTTTTTATTTGATTTTGAAAGTTGAATAATTTTTTTGCCAAAAAATTCAAATAAATGAACCTTTTTTTTACACCTTTTTAAATAATTTTACTCAATGCTTAAATTTCATTTATACAGTCGAAAAAAAAAATAATAGCAAACTATTGTAAAATGTAAGAAAATAATTGTTCAAAGATAAATAAAATAATAATATTTTTTAAAGTAAGTCGTCGTCTTTATTTAAAAAGTAGTCATCGCAGCTTCTTGATTATCAAAATAAACGGGCGTGGGTTGAAGATGTCGTGGCTTACGATAATCATTAACTTGAGGAGTTCGAGCACCCAAAGCTTTAGCAAAATCAATATTAGGATAAATATATTCAATTCCATAATATTTAGAATTGGATAATAATTCACGATTTAAACTTCTCGCAGTCATTTCTTGATAATCATACCAATGATGTCTAATTTCTGTAAAAATTAAATAAAGGTTTTAGACTGGGCTAAATAAGTAAAACAAATATTACCTCCCATTCGATCTTTAACGCTAACTTTAAGTTTACCAAATTCAATATCAGAAAATCGAATTAATATTGTGGGTCTTTCTGTGTCTCGAAGTAATTGTTCAGCTTCATCTTTGGAACAGAAACCAAAAATTAGTCTAAAAAATATTGTGATATGATTCGATGTTATAAAATCCTACTGCAACTTTTTCTTTGGGATTCTCAATAATAATGTAAAAAAACTAACCCATCATTCCACATTTGAAGTAAATGTTTATTAACAAGTTCAGCAATTTTAAAATACCAATCAAAAAATGGAACCAATTTCCATTCACCCTCAATTTGTGAATTCTTTTTAAGGCAATATTCTTCTGCAACAGGATGCTTCATAAAATTTTCTAACGTTATTCGACCAGAATTATCTGGTTTCAATCGTCGAAGAACATGATGTTTAGCTTGGGGAGAAAAAGGTTTGGGTTGAATTGCTGGAATGGTGTCCGTGGATTTTTGTGGGGTTTCAATTATTGACTAAAAAATGGAGGGATTTTTTTGAAAGGTTTTTCACGAAAGTGGGTTACTTGAAATTTCATTTCTAATGCATCTGCCATATCTGTGTATGAAGCATATGTAGGAATATCAGAGAGAGGTTTTCGAACCAAATCCGCGAAGCTTCTTTCCAAAAATAATCTTGCTTCAACATCGGATTTTGGCCCAACTAAAATTGCAAAAGGCAAAGAAACCTTTTTTCCAATTAAATCTATTCCATGTTTGGCTTGAATTCGAATATTATAGCAAAGGCAATAACGCTTGGTGGCGACACTATCACGTCGAAGAGGGCCTTTTTTGGATACTCTCTGAAATTTTTTTTTCGTATTTCTTATCTTAGAAAATTCCTGAAAGATTTTTACCATATCATCAAATTTTGCTGCAAGTCCATGATCATCCTTTTTCATTAAAGCTGTTGGAGGTTCAATCACAAATTCTTCATTTTCAAAAACTTCATGATACGCATTACTCAAAAGCACCTTCGCAGTTTCATCGGTAATCAAATGGCATGGAATTGGAGAGCCTTCACCAATTTGATTTATACCAAACGCTCGACCACCAAGAACTCGAATTTCAGTATTAAACCAAAATCGACTTCGTCGATGATTTTCTGCTTCTCCACATTTAACTACAACTGAAGGAGGCTGTTTGGAAACGATAACAGAATAAAATAAAAAATAATGTGAAATGTGTCGAACTCTTGAAAGAAGTTCATCTAAACCATTTTTGGGATATGCATCCACAAGAAATTCAAGCCCAGTTAAAGTTTGTTCAAGTAATTCACCAAAATATTCAAATTGTGTATCAATTATTTTTAGTTGATTCCAATGCATTAATTGAGTCCATACACTACCAATAGTAATTTTTTGTTGTTTTATTGCCCATGCACAAAGTATATCACCCATTAAATATTGTTTTTCTGATTCAAATGCAGCTATAGCATTTTCACAATTATTTCGTATTCTCTAAAATTAACTATTAGCAATCAAAGATTTTTTTCAGTTAATTCCTTATGTGCAAATTTTTTGGATAAACTTTTGGTTGTAGGAAGAAAATCAGCTTACAGCTAAAAGGGCAGGTTGATCTTGAAGTGCAACTTTACCAGAAAAAATTAAATCCACATCATCTTTGAATAGCTAAAACACACATTTTCATTTCCGCAACAAAAAAATCCAAAAGTTTTCAAACCTGATAAGCTTCAGAAGCAACATTATGTTTTGCAACAAAACTAGTATCAACTTGGGCAGCCATAGTTGCTGGGCTTTGAGTTGAAATTGTTGATGGGCTTTGTAAGCTTTGAATATCCGAATCACAATCCATTAAATCGGGACTATACATTTTTACTTTATTTGGAACACGTATAAACTTTCTTTCTTTTAAATAATAAACAATGAAAAATAAATAAATGGGTGCTGATTTTAAAGTGAAAAAACTTTTTTTCAACCTTTGAAGAAAACAAAAAAGTTGAAAAAAAGGTCGATCAACGCCATTCAAAGTCGTCATTCATCTTCTTCTTTTTGACTTTCACGTCTTTCATTCCTTCGCCTGAAGGCTGCTGTTGTTGGACAGAGTTGACACTAACAACAATCGATTTGAGAAAACCGGTTTCTTCAAAACAAAAAATTCTTTCACATTTTTTTTTGAGGAAATTTAAAGACATGGAAAAATTTTATTTAAAAATAAACTTGGCCGTGAAACAACAAAGCAAGTAAGAAAAACTTTTGGTGAAAGAAAGAGAGGCAAACAAACACAAAAATGTGACGCAAAGAAATAAAGAAAAAACATGAAAATTATTTTTTGATGGCCGCTCTTCTGAAATGAGTCATCAATGTAAAAAGTTTTTAGAACTCAAAGAAAAGAAAAAAAAAGATGAACATTTCCGTTTGTATCTTTTTATTGAAAAACAATAAAAAAGAACAAAAGATAAATGGCTGTTTCCCAAATAGGGTTCTAGTTTATTGTTTGAATTGTGGAAACGAAATCAAAACATTGAACATAAAATTTTCTAAATTTTTGTCGATCAAGATCGATGTAATAATGCCGGAAATATCAGAAGAAAAAAAGCAGCAGATACGTTAGTTAGTCAACTTTGTTTTTTCTTTTCAAAGAAAAAAAAGAAATGAAAAGCTTGCATAGAAAAATATGATTGTAAAAAATGGTATATCTTTCTTTTAAGTGTTTATTACCAAAACTAAATTTCTAAAAGTTAAAAGATGAAACTCCTATCACCATAGCAGAAATTTTAGTTTAGCTTTTTATTGATGATGAGAAGTTCCACATCTTCTGCAAGGTTTATAAGCAAGGGAAAGGTGGAAGAAAGTATGTGCAAAAAAATTAAATAAATTAAATAAAAAAGGCTCGGGAATTTGAATATTTTACGAAATGCTTTTGGGTTTCAAAACATTTGTTTTTGTTCTCGCAACTTTCTTTCATTTTATGGTAAAAAAAACCTTGGGAAAAAAATAATGGAACTCGAACCTAAAATTTAAAATCAAAGCACTTTGTAAAATGCAAAAATAACAAAGCAAGAAATTATTCAATTTTCTCAATCAATCAATCAACCATCTTCAAATTTTATAACACTTTACTTCATCAACCATCAACGACATCGTCTCTTCTCGTCTTCTGCTGCTTCTTCATCTTGGTGCTTCTTCTTTTTGGTGCATCATCAAGTCTCTTTGGTTTATGTGTTCAACAACAAATATGACAAATTTCAAAAAGCAACAACTTTCTTCAACAATGAAATTATCAAAGATAGGAATTTCACCAATTGCATCATGTCATTTTTGTAATGAACAAATCAAATCAGAAAAAGTTGTTTACTTTACCAAATGTTCTCATCTCTTTCATCTTCAATGTGCTTCCAATTTTCTTGGTTCTTCTTCTTCTTCCACCGTCAACAACAACTCTTCTGCTACTGCTGGTGATGATTCAACAAGTTCATTTGGTTGCTGTTATATTTGTTCAACTTTTACATCAATCAAACAAATCAAAATGAAGAAACATCGAAAATTGTCTATTCCATTATCAAATTTAACTCCAATTCCTGAAGATTCTGATCTTATTCATCTCAAATATCCCGTGGATCAATATGAAAAGATTTGTCATTCACGTATTCGAAATTCGCTATCCTCTACGAAAGTATCACGCAAAAGTCCTACCGTCGTTCTTCAATTCGTCGTTAAATTATATCATTTTTCATCTTCGCTAATCAAAAAGCAACCTGATGTTTCCATTCATTATTTAACTTATGCTTTATGGTTACTTACAAATGTTCAAACTGTATCTCCTGAATCTAAGAATGCTGTAAATGATGCAATGGAAGTTGTTAAAAATCGAATTCAAATTGCTCGTGAAGCTTATGTTCAAGCTTTCAATCACTAATCTTTCTCTCTATCTCTCTTTGTCTCTTTTGTTTTGTTATGTAATTTTTGTTTTCCTTTGTGTTATTATTAGATTCTTTAAAAATAATGATTGTTTGTAATTCTTTTTCTTTTTCTTAGTCTTTTTGTTGTTGTTGTTTGAGTTCACTCTATTAATGTATTATGTTAAAAAAATAAAAGTGTTTCCATAATTCCAAGATTTAGTATTACTTTAAAGTGACCATTTGAACCTTTTCTCAACTACTCGAATACTAAACCAAGTATCAAACGCGTCTTAAATAATAAAGCATACAGTAGCCAGCCACAAAAATGGTATCAAAACGATTAACGACTAAAGCACCTTGGGAAAAGATTACCACAAAACATCAAGAAAGCAAAAGTTCCCAATAATAAATTTCAAAAACGAATAAATCTTTATTATTATTATTACATAAATAAATAAATACAAATAAAAACATAAATAATTAACTAAATTCTTTGATGTGATTACAAATTTTTAATAGTTCGAAAAGACGAAACCATTCTTCCTACTGTCTCTGGCACTTTCTCCATATTTGTTTTGCAAGCATTATATTCAGGTGTTTCACAGCAACATACAACCTTTTGTTCTCCATCCACAGTGTGAACAACCGAGCATCGATTAAAATTTGAAGTGACTCGACATCTGTGCTGCACGGAAATAGGAAGGTACAGACAAATTGTGAAGAGTAGTTTATTAGGCACGAAGCCACATGGTCAGAACAGTACAACAAGGTTACTACAGGAAGTCAAGAGCGTATTAGAGAACATACAATAGAATAAGCTAGGATCACAATAGGAAGTGATGGCTAGTTAGGTTTGTTGTCCAGACACTTAGAGAAGTGACTGTTAGTGCACAACATTCCCCCACACTTACAAGGCCATTACAATAGAAAAGGGGACAACAATACAAGCTAACATAGAATAGGCAAGGATAGTTGACACCACGAGAAGCCATAGAAAGTGAACAAGAGTGGAATCATGAAGTTGACGAACAATTGAGAGTTTACCAGTAGAGTAAGACCAGACCATGAGGACGAACCATGAGCATGAACATTAGTAAGAGCATGAACATTAGTAGAGCATGAAAACATATGCTGTACCATCACCTTTCCTCCCAGAGAAGAGCAGTTCTTCGGTTGGAACATCACGTTGATGGAGACGATAGCACGAGCATGATCACGAAGTAAGTTAGAACATCACCAGAAGCAGATGATGGTTGTTTTTACGCGGAAAAACAGACAAAAAACGGATGCTTTTCTTCCATGTAGTTATCATAAGACCATACTGAGCAGCATTAGACGAAGACGACGTAGTTGAAACATGATACGAAGATTTGAAAGTTGAAATGAACATTTGAGATTGAACATTGCAACACATTGATGAAGAAGAACAACGAAGTTTGAACATGTTTTGAAGATGTTGAACATCGCATGGAAGAACATTTGTTGTTGATTTGCACGAGAAACTACACTTGAAACGAGCATTCAGGAGCTTGATGGTTGATATGAAAAGCTAAAGGTGCTTGACATAAACATGTTAGAGCATTAGACGCTTGATATAAACATGTTGAAATTGAAGGATCTTTGGTTGACATCTTAGACGATTAGATCATAGCCAGAAGACGACGACTTCAACTTCTTTCATCCATCAGCGGTAGTTGAGTCGGCCGAAGCCTTTCGTTTTCTTTTTAGAGTACAAAAATAACAAAATTTCCATGAGTAGCTTGAGTTTGCGACGTTTGATTGAGGTGACATTGGAGTTGTTTGATGAGAACACAATGCTAGAAAATATGCATGTAGTATCAAGAAAGCAAAAGAGAAAACCTGATATCAGCACATCATCCTCCCCAACCAAGAGATTGAACTTTTCAGGAGCTAAAGCGAACTCATTTTGATTACTTCTCCAGTGTGGATCACGTTGATAAGCATAAGAAGAACTTGACGAGCCAAGAGAACAGAAGACGAGCCAAGAGAACAAGATGTCCATAGACGGAATCTGCAGCTTTCTTCTTTGATTGAGATCACGAGTGTGGATCATCGGAGATTTTGAGATGAGAGTCTTCGGAGCTTGATTTGATTCTTCGGAGGCAGTTGAGTCGAATCACGATCGGCACCACTAAATTTGTGCTGCACGGAAATAGGAAGGTACAGACAAATTGTGAAGAGTAGTTTATTAGGCACGAAGCCACATGGTCAGAACAGTACAACAAGGTTACTACAGGAAGTCAAGAGCGTATTAGAGAACATACAATAGAATAAGCTAGGATCACAATAGGAAGTGATGGCTAGTTAGGTTTGTTGTCCAGACACTTAGAGAAGTGACTGTTAGTGCACAACAACATCCAAGAGCTAAACTTGATGAAGTGATATTATCATATATGTAAACTTCTGCATCAGCAAGACATCCAGATGGTAACTATAAAAGTTGAAATGTAAAATGTAAAAAAAAAGAAAAAACTTACTTGATCATTTTTGGATTTCATCAAACTTCGAGTTTCAAAGCATCCATCTGTGTGAGGACAACCCGAATTACTGGCATCAACCGTTGGAATATTTTCAATTTGACAATAAATTGGATTTTCTATTTGACGACCATGGTATAAAGGATTCTTGTCAGTTGGCATTGTTTCAGGAAGCACAGGTGGTGGATTAAAGTCTGAATTAGAAATAATATGATGTTTTTTATGTGCATCCATCATGTTTTGAATATTACAGCCTGAGTATTTTTGAGACATTTTAGCAACATTTACACAACAAAATTGTTCATTAATAGTAATATCTTTTTCCAAGCATATACTCATCTCTTCGTTAATTGGGAGCTAAAAGAAAATGAAAAATTAATTAGATATAAATAAACAATACTTACATGTCCAGCTATAATTTCTTCGGAACTTCCATTTTTCACAATTTGAACAAAACAAATCCAACTATCTTCACTTGGCTCAAGGAAGTTATTGATTTTGTCATTATGGCCAAACTTTGTGAAGGTTTTCTCACATTCAAAAGATTTAGATGGTATAATATATTTGACATCTTCATTTTGAATATCACAATAAGATTTAGAGCACGTACAATGAAGAAATGTTTTGTATTGTGGCAAGCTATCAGAGTGCTTTAAAATAGGATTTTTTCGACAATCATTTGAATCATTTCTTATAATGCTTATATAAACATGACTGCAATTAAGACCATTTGGATATTGTAGTTCTGTAATAACTCTAAAAACGGGTTTTAATTACTAAAATCGTATCCAAATTTATACCTTGAATTTTCTGCAATTATTCCATTGAAATGTTCATAAATTATACGACGACTCCCAGTTGATGTTTCAAAGAAAATATCACAATGTTGTGTTCCAGTTAAATATACCAAAGGTGCAGGCTTGAATTTACACTAAAAAAGCAAAAATATTAAGTTTTCCTAATTTATTAACAAACATACATTTAAAGAAATGGAGGACATATTTCTCGCAATTGATGGAATAAGCTTTTGATTACAATAATGTTCATCTTTACAGCATTGTTCTAATGAAAACGTTGGAAGAACTTCGAAATCATCTGAACAAAACTTATCTGATTTCATTTTAAGAGCTTTTTCATTATTGCATTTATCCACGGCACCATATTCAAATTTAAAATATCGGAGATTTTCGTTATCGTCAGAAATATGAGAAGTGACGATAAGCGAGCAGGCATTGTGTGTGTAGTTTGAAAAGTAAATTTTTGTTGATATTTCATTAACAATTATTTCATAATCCTCTGTTTCTGAAAAGCAAACATAATTAAAGCATTGAAAAGGGAGTAAAATTGCATTGAACTAATTTAATCAAACAAAATAAATTATAGTCACTTAAATATTTAGTTAATGATCTAATTTTTACTTCATAAACTTTCGAAAGATGTTAACTAAAACTAAAACTTTTAAGAAAAAATTTACGAAATATTCCAGGAAAGCATAGCAATTTGTTTGGTTGTGGTTTACATGATTGTGGAGATTCATTGCAACAGCATATCAAAGAACTACTTTCAATTGAGTTTTTATAAAAACATCTATCTTTGTAATTGTTATCTCCCTCCTAAAACAAATCAAAAGATTAGAAAACGGAGAAAAGATTAAAGATGTTTTACACTTGTTTCATTCAAAGTTGTAATACATGATTTCAAAATTTTAGATTCATTTTCAAAATCCATTAATTCCATTGTAAGTAAAGGTCCAGAATATAAATAATCGCCCTTGTCTTTTGTTGATGAAACATTAACAGACATTAGACATGTTCTTTGACCCATAACTTGCTTCTAAAAAACCAACATCAAATTTAATGAGTTTATGAAAGTTAAAGGCTAACATTTATAATCAAAGTTAAAACTCACAGTAAGGTTTCCATTGAAATCATAACAAAATGCATTGTCATTTGAATTCCCTTCGTCAGGTAAAAGATTCATAACAGAAACAGACATTGATTCAATTTGCTGAAGCAGAAGAGAATCCAATATTTCGTCTTCATCAAATAAGGAATCTTGAATTTGATCATCAGATTGACAAAAGGCATTCATTTCTTCGGTATGGTTTTGAGGATTCATATAAGGAATGTTGAAGTACAAAGGATCATTGTTTAAGCGGCAAGTGCAAATTGATAATAGAGATGATGCAAAGTCTTCATAATTTTTTTCCGGATGACCTTCGAAGACCTTTAGTGTATAATTATCTAGTACAAAAAAGTTTTCAGAAAAATCTAAAAATGGATATTTAATTTTGTCATTTTTAAATATTAAATTTAAAAAACTTACAAGCAACTGAAACTTCTGATGATTTAAATAAAGAATCATTCTTACAAGTTTTATAACGATCATCAACCCATGGAGGAGGCGGGTCTTCAAAAACAGCAATAACAAGATGATTTAAAACCAAAAAGCAGAGTATTCTTAGAAAGTTGTTAACCTAAAAAGATGAGAGTAAAATTAATACGAGGAAGAAAAAACAGACCATTGACATTGAAGAAAAGAATAAAGCTTCGTAAATTTTTAGCGAACAAAGAAAACGTGAAAAATGAAAATGAAAGAAAGTTGTGTGAAAAATTTGTTCGACAATAGCATTCACATTTGTCTTTAGCGGTTTTATGCAAATTTTCTGGAAACAAAAAAGGGTCATTGTTGCACATAACCAAAAAATATTACAATTTTGCCAGCTAAAAATCAATTTTTGTCTTTCATTCAAAAAATCAAAAAATATTTAATATTGGGGATTTGTTTTTGCTTGGAACATTAATTTGAAAAGTAATGAATAGAAGCTTCCGACTTTATTAATATCATTTTTTCTTCAGAAATACCAGTCTAATACAAAGCAAAAAACATATTTATTTTTTGCCACGGATAAAATTAGATTAAAAATTTGAGCTTCCAATGATAAATAAAAAAGGCAAAGGTTTGTTTCTCCGCTGCTGAAAAGTATGATTTTGTTTTTACTTCGGCTTTTAGTTTGTAAAAAAATGGCAGCTTTAGAATTTATTATTCTCACACTTGCCTTAACTTTAAACAACATTTTAGACTCAAATAAATCCAGCAATGATAGGCTATAATCCCATAGGAAATTTTGGATCTTATAAGTTATAACCCAATAATGATGATAGGGATGACAATGGTATTAACCAAATAAAAGCACTCTGGTTTTAATAAATTGGTTTCTCTTACATGATTATTAATGAATATAATGGCGGCTTTCTGTGATGGATGTCTCCAATATTCGACGTTAATTATTGAAAATTATCTAATAATTATATTTCCACCTTGTTAAAATGCTTGTATTACAAAATATAAAACAGGTTTAATAAATCTTTATTATTCGTCGAAGAAAAAATGATAACAAAATTAAAAATTAAATAATCGTTTAAACCAATGCTTAGAATGTTTCTTGGAATGTTTGCCTTTCTTTGGATGGTTTTTGCATTTTCCACGATGACTTGATTTCTTACTTTTTGATGACGAATTCATTGATCTTCTTGAAGTATGAGCTACCTTGTTTTTCAACGGACCACCAAAGAAGTATTTTGAATTCTTTTCATTAGGAGTTTCGACGATGTTGATTGGAAAAGGTATGAGTTCTTGATCGGCAGGAATATTGAGTTTACGAGCAGTTGAAGCTTGACGCCTGGAAAATGAAACATGATTATAAAATCTTTGAACTATTACTAGCAAATAGCAATCCTTATTATTATAATAATCAAAAACAAAGAAGAAGCAAGTTCCATTTGGTAAAAAAATACTTACTGTAACCACATGCATGCTTCTCTTCGATAAATTTCAGGAAATTGTGGTTGTAAAGCAGCAACAAATAACATTGGAACAGAAAATTTTGAAAGCGATGAAAAATCAGTAGCAATATATTCAAAATGAATTATTTCAAAACAAAATGATGCATCAGTTCGACGTGCTTCAAAACGACGTAAATATTCCCATGTTACTTTTCCTATCCAATCAATTTTCTTATCAGCATCAAATCGAACTCGATAACGTTTTAACTCTTCTTCAGATATTTTACTAAAAAAACACACAATGAACTTGCTTCTGATCATGGTTAAAAATTGGAGAGAGACTTACGAAAGTTTGCTTAGTTCTTTAGAAATTTCATTAGTTGGACAATAGAAAAGTTCCACTTTAAGTTGATATTTATCACTTTGAATGTAAGGAAAACGGCTGAAAATTATGATAGTTAGAAACATGGAAAACATAAGAAATTATTCGAATCGACAAATTCGAGGAGTCTCGAACAAAAATGTTGCATAATCATCATGTTTTTAAGTTTGTTTCAATGAAAGCCCACAAACTTACTTTTGCATTTCTCCAACAATTAAATGACCAGAATTACCAAAGCATCCCTTTCGAGATAATGAAAAGTGATGAATTTCTTTTAGAGCTTTAGAAACCAACGTAGAATTTGGAACAGCAGCAAATGTGGAAGATTGATTAGCTATCGTTGAAATCGATGGTTTTGCTTTAGATTGATCTTCTTTTACTTCCTTTTTAATATGAAAATGTTTTTTGAGAATTGAATAAATGTTTTCTTTTTTATTTCCAGCATTCTTGTGATTTCCATTCTCTGCATCATGATCTTCTTCGGATTTCTTTGACAGCTTTAGCTTGCGAAAGCATTTTCGATAACATCTAAAATTGCTTATGTTAGTGGAATGAATTTTAGATATAAATGCAACTTACATAATAACGATTACAAGAATGATCAAACAAAGCACAACGATTCCAATAATAATCCAAAGCCAAATAGAAATTTTCTGCCAAAATGATTTTGTTTCAGTCGTCGATGAAATTCCAAAGAAATTAGTCGAAGTTGTTGTTACAAAATTATTTTCACTTTCATTTGTTCCATTTTTTCGATCATCCAAAGAAGAATCATTGATATTTGTGATTGGCGATTTATCAGTGAGAAATGTTGTTGTCGTTTGATGAAATGAATCAAAATGTTTTTGTGAAAAATTCGTTGAATTGTATTTGTATCGTTGAGGTCGAGATGGAGAAGAAGAAGTGGAAGATACTGAAATAATTGAAAGCAAAACGATGAACAAAGGTTGAAGCAGCATAGATTCAAGAAGGAAGGAAGCGAAATGAATTCAAAGAAAGGCTTTTTGTGTGACGAAGGATGATGAAAATAAAGACAAGATAAAAGTGGCGGGAAAACACTACTATCATTTATAAAAAAATGAATATGCAAATTTTTCAAATTTTTTTTTTGAAGAAATATGTTAGACAATCGAAAGTTGCTTTTACAAAAAGACAATGCTCCATTTTTTTCACTGCAAAAAAATACAAAATCCTCCAAATATTAAAGTTGTGTGTGTTTCAAAGTATTTTTTTCTGTATTTAAAGTTAATTTATTCAAAAAACTTACAGTAAAATATCTTTTTACATCTTTCCATTATTGCCTAATTTTACACATTATTATGTAATCATACAATTTCATAATAAAAAAATATATGCTGGCTTTTTTTATGGTGTTTGTTTTTGATTAATTTAGAAAAAGTGATAAGGGAGTTCCGCTTCATAGCAGCCATATATAAATTTTATCAAACCTTAAAAAATTCTTTATTCCAGCACTTTTTTCTAATTTTCTTTACTTATTTGTTACTGACTCCTTTTTTAAAAAAATGACAGAGGTAAGAATCTTTAATCAAAAAAAAACTAATTTACAAAAAAAGCTTTTTAAGATGTTGGCTGACAGCGGAAAAGAGATTGCAAAATCAAATATTATTTATGATGTAAAACCATGGGATGAGACGATAGATATTAATGAAATGGAAAAGCGTATTCGTGAAATTAAAATGGATGGACTCATTTGGGGTTCAGCTTCCATTATTCCAATTGCATATGGAATAAATAAACTTCGAATTTGTTGCGTTATTGAAGATGATAAAGTTTCAAGTGATTCAATTGAAAATGTTATTTGTTCTGATTTTGAAAATATGGTTCAATCCATTGATGTTTTGGCTTTTAATAAAGTTTGATGAAAGATAAATTCGAGATTCCTTATTTTGGTAATTTTCTGTAAAAGTTAAAATAAATATTTTATTAAAGCAATTTTCTTTATAAATAGCAACTTTTTTTCTTGTAAATTATTATTCTCAATTATTTTTTTATAGCTTGCCTGTGATTACTCATTTTTCTGTTTTGTTGTTGTTTTAAGCTTAACTCGCATCACAGAAAATAAAAACGATAAATCGTTAGGTTTTATGGCGCCCTCCTCCACATAAGCTTATCAGTGCTTTCGCTTGTTTTTTTTCATCAGATTCGCTCGTTTTTGGTTATAATAAAAAATACACATATTTTTATGAGTTATTCATTCATGGCACACCTTTAAAAGAAAATACTGACACTTTCATCTTTTAAGATATAAAAAAGAGGTTAAATAAAAGCTTTTTTAAAAGCTAATAAAAAATTTTTTCTCATAAACCATTTTTAACTTTTTTTTTATTTGGCCAAAAAAATTTAGCCGTAAAATTCAACTTTTTTTGTTTTGTGGAATTAAAAGAAAAAATGACAAAGGTAAGATTTTTTTCTTGTTTTTGCTTCCTTCATATTCTGTTTCAAGGTGATTCAGAACCAAATAATTTACTCATCATGATCAGTAAATAAAATCTTTTTAAATGGTTTTATTTTTCAGATTCAAGAATGCAATCAAATTTCAACAGAAAGTGAATTTTCTTTGGAGGATCTTGAAATTTTGGATTATGAACTTGAGCAATATAATGAAAGAGCAACAATTTATTATAAAACTGTTGTTGTGACGGATTTCGATGATCAAACTCCAATTGATTTTAAAAGCTTTGAAAAAAGCATTATCGCTTCTCGAATTCACACTTCGAAAGACACTATTCCACTAACTCTTGCCGTGAATGAGAATAACATAGACAACAAAATTTTAAAAAAACCATACTTCCAAATATTTGATATCTTTAATATTATTAAAAATATTTGTGACATATTAGTTTCAACCTTAATTCGAATTTCACCAGAAAATAATAAAAAATCGAAATGATATAGTTCAAATAAATCGAATCAAACCGAAGTCAAAAATTATGTAAACCTCGATATTTTGTATTAAAAATAATTTTATTGCCCATAAACCTATCTTTCATTTGTACAATTAAAATAAATACTAAATTTTTTAAATAATAAAAAAATAAACATTTTTATTTCTGATAAAAAAAATTGTAAAATTTTTATGTAAACATTAAAATCAAATCTTTTCTCACTCTTTTTTTTTGATCGAAGAAGAAAATGAAAGAGAGAGAGAGAGACTCATATGTATATATTTTTTATTGAATTAAAAAAATAAAATAAAAGTAATTCAAGAAAACAAATAAACATGCATCCATCCAAAATCATATTTATTTATGACCCTTTTTTGTGTATGTTTTTTATTTATTTGTGGAATTGGTGTTGTTCCGCTTCTTTAATTTTTCTCTATAAATTTTTTATAATACACCTTTCTTTCGTTTTTTTCCTTTGATGGATGCTGCTTCATAAAAAAAAAAAGCAGCCATCGCCTTAAAAAAAATTATTTTTGATCGTTTTACTTTTTTTCTTTATTTTTATGATAGTGTCTCACTCGACTCCTTTTTTAGAAAAGAAGCAGGCGTTTTTAAAAATAAAAAAAATATAAAAAACATTTATGAATTCATTTTTTTTAAAGAGAGTTTTTTAAAAGGCCGAACTTTATTTTTTCCCTTTGAAAAAAAAAGAAAAAAAGCAATGGACCATTGCCATTGGCCATTTGAAAAAAAAGATTCTTCTTTTTGACTCCGCCTGTTTTTATTTATTTTTTTTGATCGTTTGCTATTTTAGTTTTTTCGACATGGGAGGTCGAACATCATCGTCTATGATCTTTATCGTCGTTGTCGTCGCTTTCTCCGAGGATTAAAGAATTATTTTTTTTTATACTTTAGCGAAATTCATAATTGAATTACTGTAATTTTATTAATATTTTTTTGGTGAAGAATTGTATCTCATTTTAATAATTCCAGTTTTTTTTTTGATTTTAAAAAAATGCCAAAAGAACAATACATGTGTCAACTTTGTGCAAATCATGGAATATTTAATCAACCTAAAAAGGGTCATAAACAAAAATGCCCTCATCGATTGTGCCCGTAAGTTTTTTGTCGTTTTGATTTAGATATAAGATTACCAGAAAAAAATTGAGCAAAAATATATTATTTCTAAAAAAAACTTTTTGCTAGCCTTTTTCAAAGTAAAAATATGTGCATAAAATTGACCTTTCAACCGCATTTTGGAAATCTTCGTTTTTTTAAATAATAATTTTTTTTGTTCTTCTCAATTTTTGATTTGATTTTTTAAATTTACTTGATTTTTTTTTGTTTTCGAACACCCAAATATTAAAATACACTGTACCTATTTTTTTTTTGTCACAAGCTTTAGTGTCTGTCAAACTTTGAATATTTATTTATATTTTTCTGAGAAAAATGCTTCACGATTCATAATGAAAGTTAAATGAAGCATAATTTTCATTAAAAATTTATTCATTTTTTAATTTCATCAATCAATGTTTCACAATTTTAAAATTCTTTTTTCTGCTACAAAACTTTTTTTTTCATTTTCATTTTCCTAAAAAAAGGCATACATTGCTTTTTTTAAACTTACAGACTATCTATTTACTTACCATATGATTATCTCTCGATTTAGCGAAATGGGAAAAAGAATATTCCAAGTCACTATTTTTTTTCCACTTTGAAAACTAAAAAAAATGGCTGCGTTTTTTCAATTGCTTTTTTTTATTTTATCTAAAATAAAGAAATGAAACGTTTTCCCAAGGGTCAAATCGTTACTTTTTTAATTTGCATACAGAATACTTTTTCACAATAAAAGCCCAGCTTCTTAAATCTTAAGGATTCTGAAATTCCAAAAAGAAAGGCATTAGAAAAAAATATGCAATTTTTAAAAGCAAAAAAAGTCTTTTTTTTGATTTTTTCCAAACCAATTTGTCGAAAATTGACAAATTTCCACCATTTTTTTTTCTCATTCATTCGAAGCAACTGTTTTTCAAATAAATACGGCGGCAACCAAATCGAATAAAAAGGGTCCATCTCCATCCACACTTGTAAGTGTCAAATAAAATATTGCAATCATCATTCGACTTCCAAAAAGTTCTTCAAAATCCAATCGCCAGCTTCTTTCTTCATTTTTTTGTGATTTTTATTGCCTTTTTTTGTTGTTGTTCTAGCAGCAGTCATAGCAAAGCGCGTGTGGGGCAATTTTTTTTCTTATTCTCTCAGTCAATTACGTTTTACATTTACTTACGATTTTTTTTATTTCTTACTTTTGTCTGCAAAAAAAAAGAATATTATTGACAGTTGTTTTTTTTTTATTTTGAGAAAGTCGAAACAAAGAAAAAAAATATAATAAATAAATTTTAATAATTGCTTCTTTTTTGTTTTTTGGTGGAAAAAAGTATTGGAAAAAAATAAATAAATGGTTTTCCAGTTGCCCACTTTGCGCATTAAATACAAAGCGACGAAGATTAGATCAAATGGAAAGACAGCTGAGAAATGTTGGATCTGAAGATGAAAGTGGTGGGTTTTCATCAAGTCCAACTATTACCGTAATACCAAATCCATCAAATAATAATTTTGTATCACCGATGCCACAAAATAATAATAATAATTTTATGTTTCAAAATGCAAATGGAAATATTTTTCCATCTTATTTTAAACAAGGTCAGTTTGATGATAATATTTTTTGGATGGAAAAATTTGAAAAAGCAAATATTTGTCTAATTTTTTAAACCTTTTTTACCCCACAAAAAGAAAGATAGTAATCAAAAATTTATATAAAAATTAAGAAATTAGTTACTATCATTTACGCTTCGAAATAATATAAATAATCCTCTAAAGAACCCATCCATTCCTTATTTGCCTACAGTAATATTTATTCCATAATTCTCGACGACTACCTTTTTTAATAAATATCCTTTTATACTTCCTTTAACTTCTCTTTTTTTTTTCAAGCCATTTTTTCCACCAAATTTATTTCGGTTGGTTGTTGACAAGAGAAGAAACACTTAATCAAAAAAGCTCACCTGCGGGTCGACGGTCGTTAAAAAAATATAATAAAAACGACGACGACGACGACAAATTGGTCTATTGTCTTTCTTCTTCTCTCCCTTGAGGAGAAGGAAAGCATTTTCTTTCTTGTTTTATTGAAACCATAAATTCTCGCCTTTTCATTATTTTTCTTTCTTCTTTTTTTTTGAAGCAAAGTAAAGTGACTCAAAAAGAGAATTTTTTTTCTTTTTTGTTGCTCATAATTTTTTTCCGTCATCAGAAGAAGAAAAAAATTGAGGTTGAAAAAATTGGGGGATTTTTTAAATGAAAAAAAAAACATCTTCGTGGAGGGCTATTTTTTCGATGTCAAAAAAACTGTCAAATTAGCATATATCTTTCTTTTTTTTTGTGACATTCATGTCGTCTCTTTTTTTCTTTCATTTCACAAACGCTTAATTAAGCTTTAAAATTTGACAATTTCCTCCATTTTTTAAAGCATGAAAAAAACAATCTAAAATTTCACAGCTGTTTTTTATTATTTTATATTTAAAGCTCCATTTTTAAAGCCTTCGAAGAGGCCTTTTTCAAATAAAATAAAAAATATATAAAATTATTCAATGTGCAAAAAGAAAGAAAAAAGAAGCAAGCGTTGAAACAAAAAAAAAATACCCATATAAATCACTCAAAAATACATTTGCATTTTATTTTATTTTGACGATGACAAATTTTTTTTTTGATTTCTTCCCTGCTGTGTCAAATTTTTCTTCACTAAAAAAATTTTGACCATAAAAAACAGAAAAAGCGCTGACACCAACACAAAAAAATCCTTGATCGACTGACTGACTGTTTCTTCGATTTTAAAGATGAAAATGGAGGAGATTCAGAAGAATAAAGCAATTACAAAATGAAAGATCAAATTAGGAAATAAAATAAAATAAAGAAATTAAAAGTGATTTGATGATGATTTTTATTTTTAGAAAAGAAGGATGAAATAATCGTGGCATTGGATACTACTGTAGGCGGAGGCAAAATGAAGAATACTGAAAGGTATTCAAGAATTGGAAGGCATGGAAATCGGTAAGTTTTAGAGTTACCAAATTTCATAAACTATAAACCAGAGCTTCAAAAAGGAAAAAAGGTTGTTGGGGGATTCTCAACACAAAAATCGAAATGGATTTCTGATCAAATTTGACTCGTTTTTTAAATTTTTAGTGAAATACTTTAAAATTCATAATTTAATAATTTCGAAACTCTCCGTAATAAGATTTTTAATTTTTTCTGAGTCCTCAAAGGAATTTTCAACATTGCCAAATTGAGATTTCCGAAAGTATTTTTTAGGTGTTCATCATCCTCTTTATCTTCTTCATCTCCGCCATATTGCATTCCAATTCCAGCAACCATGAATCAAACCGAAATGCGAAGTCTCAAACGTCCCGCACCTATATCACCCGAAATTCAAGCTCAACGTCGTCGAAGAGCAGAATTATTTGAACAAACTTTAGCTCGAATTACCGCTAAAAAATCTTCCACTCCAGTTTCATCTCCCTCAACTTCGATCTTTCATTCAGTTCAAATGTTGGCTGAACCTGGATAAATTTGAATTTAAAAAACTGTAAACTTTTTTGTGTTTTTAAAAAACACTAATTTTTCTAAATGAATTTTTGTCGCAAAACAAAAAACAAAGCTTTAAGCTTTTAAAACTAAAATTAATTAATTATTTTTTTCTTTTTCTTAAAATAAAAACTTTTTTTGATAATTTTATTTTAAATAAATTTTTTCAATATTAACAAATAAAAAGAGCCAACAATTAACAAAAATAAAAAATTTAAAAAAACTAGAGGGGAAAGTGAGTGAGCGAAAGAGAGACGACGACGGGCACAAATAAAGAATAGATCTTCAAAGAATTACTGTGACAGACAAAATTAAATTAATCCAAAAACTTTTAGTAAGAAAAAAAATATGTTTCAGCTATACAATATTTTTTTAAAGTTAAATAAAATTTCTAAAACTTGAACTTTTTGGTTTGTCGTTGTTTTAAACATTCACAAAAGTTTATGTTTCTTTTATATAATTTTTTTTGTTTAGTATAAAAAGCACACGCGATAACCACATTTTGTCATACAACATGATGGTTGAACGGTATTTTCACGTCCAAGGCAATCTGCATCAGTTTGACATGCATCTGCATGAGCAAAAAGGCAATTAAGTCCTGCATTAGCGGTAGCTGGGCAAGCTGGAGTTCCACGAATACCTAAAAAAAATAAAAAAAATAAAATAAACGTTTGAATGTTTTAACTAGAAAACTATAGCCTCGCAGCGAAAAGGCATTTTTAGTAAAGAAAAACTTTTTTCTATTCTATTTTTTTGGTAAAAAAAAGCTTCTAAAAATTCAAAAAGAATTGGACAAAAAAAGTTCTAAAACTTTGTGAATGAAATTTTATTGAAATTTTTTGAAGCTTTAAAACGTCAAAAAACTTGTTAATTTTTTAAAACTATCGTATTTACTTTCATTTCAAAATGAAATTATTATTGAAAAAAAAAATTATGCCAAGTTTTTTTAAAACTTCAAAGCTGTAGAGAAAAACTTTTTTTTTTCGTTTGCTTCTAGACATTTTCTTATAAAAAATCAAAAAATATTAGATAAACTTATTAACCTGATCCTGAACAAGTTGATTGACAACTTGCAAGGGATTGGAAATTATTTGCATTTCCTCCACATCCAGAATATTGGAAACTTCTGCAACTTCCAGATGAAGCATCATAATAATATCGAATGCTTGGAGCCGTGCATGAACCAACTGCGAGAGGTTGATTACAAATGGAATCACTGCTAATTCCTTCAGGATCTCGACAAATTCTTGTGGCGGTATTGGTCACTGGATTAGGTTCAAGACAGCATTTTTGAATTCCGGGACAATTTGAATCAAGCCAACATCCAGTTGTGGTATCTTGTAAAGCGCTAATACCCAATGGTTGAGGGCATCGACCTGGTTTTGAATTGATATGACTAACTGGGACGCCTAAAAATTAAAAAAAGTTTTACTTTTTTGAAATAAAATCAAATCTAATAAAAATGCCTTCGGCCAAATTTTTTAAAGGTTCTAATGACGAAAATATGAATCCAATTTTTTAAAACTTCAAACAGCTTTTTTCATTTTTCTTCTAAATTAACAAAATTCGTTTAAAATCTTAATATTTTCATTCATGCCGAGAGCCCAGGTAAGTATTAAATTTCTGAATCTTTTCTTCTTAAAAAACTCTAACTAATTTCCTATCATAAAAACCACTAAATTAAGATTACTGTAAACATACATACATAACAGAAAAAACTTTTATCTTTTAATTGGATCAAGTTTTTTTTTAAATTCAATTCAACAAAACAAAAAAAAACAGCTTAGAACCAGAAAAACAAACAAACAAAAAAATAAAACTAATTTCTGGTTTTCTTTTTGCTCTCCCAAAGTGGTCATTTTCATTTTCTTCTTCCCGAAAAATTAAAAAAGTAAATCCCACTTAATTTCCAAGTGTGTGTGTTTTTCGATGCTCCACTTAACTTTTATTTTTTTCAAGTGTGTCAAAAAAAAATTTATGCAAATACTCTTCCTCGAAATAAATTGAATAAAACTAACCCGCGGTAACTTCTTGACAACATTGTGAACCATCAGATTGAATACAAATTTATCCACTTTTAGGGCAATTATATGAATCAGATGAACATTCAACAAGAGGGGCATTGGTGGAACATATTTGTAAAAGAGGCCTTTGAGTTGTCGTGACTTCATTTATGGCTTCAATAGCTCGTAAACATTCAGGATGTTCATCAAGTCGACCCAATTTTGCATAATATTCACATATATCTAATTTATTTCCAAGTGATGAAAAACGTGAGGTTATATATCGGTGATTATTATTACTAAATCTTCCATTTCCACCATAATTATTGTTATTATTATTGTATCTCATTGAAAAACAAATTGATGGCTAAAAAAATAAATAAAATCAACAAAAGATTAAAAAGTTTAAAGTGTAACAAATTTCAAAGAAATGGATTTTCTAAAAAATTTATAAAAAAAGTATGAAGTGTAAATTTAAACTCCAGAAACAAAACATTTTTTAGCCCCCAATTTATTAGAATAAAATTTTGCAATTTCAGCCAAATCCTAAGCTTAAAATCCCAAAATTTCGAGAAATTTAAAAATTTGTGAAAATCATAGTTTTATTTATTTTAGAAAATATTCTTGAATGAGAAAGACCGAATTCAAAGAGTAAACTTACAATAACAGCAAGAAGAAGTAATAAATATCGCATGTTTATATTTATTTTTATAATATATTAATTATTGAGCAAATTGAATATATAAAATTTATGGCAATACAATTAACAACCTAAAAATTTTTTTACATCAAATAAAAAATATTATTAAAATGTTTTAACACGGACGGAAACTATCGGCCTTACAAAATAATATTCTTAATCTTAATTCTAAATCCTTTTTGTAACACCATGGTCTTATTTTTTCATGAGCTGCTTATTTTTTTAAATAGTAGCACCGACGCGACGACTGATTTAAAGCATGAATAACAAATCCAAATGATTCCTTATTATTTTTCTTTTCTTCTTCCCAATTTTTTTTTTCTTTTCATGGCTTCGAGAAAGAGAGAAAGAGAATGGAGATCTCAAAAAAGCATCCTAGAACGGAGGTAGGTAGGTAGATAGATGAGTGTCGTCGTCGACACCTCCTCCCATATTTTCTCGATCATCATCTCCGACCAATAATTTCCTTTCCAACCATTCGTTTTTAAAAAATTGGCTTGAAACCGGATTCAACAAAAAAAAAAGATAAAACAATTTCATTTTTCCAACCAAAAAAATGAAGTCCCAATGGTTTGCTTTTTTCCCTCTATCTTGAGAGAGAGAGAAGTTTTTTTTCTTCTTCTTCTTTGTCTTCCATCATCGGTCATTTCTTCGTTGGTTGTTCGTTCGTTCGATCGTTTAGTTTTTGCGCAACACCAAAAAAAGAGAGAGAGAAAAAGTTTTTTCCCCGATTTGGAATTTTTGGATGGAAAAACAACAGTTTCTGTTGTCTTTCTTTTTTTTTGAAGGAAAAAAGCTAGCTTCAATCAAGACACAAAAAATAAAGAAAGATGAGGTGATGAAGAATGAAAAAGCATGGAACAAAAAAAAAGTTTTTTTTGACAGTTTGAAACAAAAAAAATAAAATAGAAAACTTTGTTTAATCAAAGAAAAAAGAATCTTTTTTAAAAAAAGCAATTAACTCCGTTATTGAAAAATGATGCGCGTTCCAAAAAATTGAAAAGCAAGCCAAACAAAGTTTTTAAACAATGGACACTTAGAAACAAACTTTTTGAAAGAAAATAAATTTATGATGAACCAAAGCTCGAAAGCTTTTTATCCATTTTTAGCTTTTTTAAGCTTTTATAAATAAAATAAATCTATCTTCTTCAGCGCTTATTTTTTTTGTCAATCCAAATTCCAATTCAAATACATAAATGAATTTTTTTTTACATTTATCTATTTTTTTGTTTGATTGTTTGATAGATGTCATGATTTTTATTGAATCTATCTATTCTCTATTCTCTTTTTTGATTTCATTCTTTATTGTTAGTTCGTCGATAAAAAAAATTCAGCAGATAGTTTTTTGTTTCTTTGGTGAAAATAACAACCACAACGACAATAAAGACGACATCTGCACCTGCGACCACCACCTTTTCAACTTTTTTTTCTTGCAATATTTTTAAATTGAGAGGGAATCGAACAAACTTGGACTGAAAAAATGCTTTCATTATCCTTCTCTACAATTTTCATTGTCTGTGCGTTCGTGCGTCGCTTCTATGCAAATTAGCAATTTCATGAAAACAAGTAAAAAAAAGAATGAAAAAGAGAAGAAAAGGATTTTGCATTCCCATTTCATGGAAATGAAATGGTGATGAGTGACGGTTTTCTTTTAAAGAACCATTAAGGACCTAATAACTGGGAAAAGATCAATGGGGCTAATATAAAGAGAAGGATCCATGAAGCTAATATCATAGAAAGGATTCATGGAATTAATAGCCGGGCAAGGATCTAATGACCAAAACCAAGATGGTGCTAATATCTGGGCAAGGATCCATGGAGCTAATATTAGGGGAAGGATCCGTTAGCTGAAGAAAAAAAAGAGGATAGGATCCAGAGATAGCATGGGATCGAGATAGGGCACGACATCCAAATTATAGATAATTTTCAAAAAAGGGATATGATACAGTAAGTGAGAGCTATGCTAATTCATTTTTATTTTCTTGGCCGGCCGAAGGCCGGCGTAGCTTCTAGTAGAAAAAAATAAAGCTTGAATAAACTAATTATTTCTATCAAGACAATTTTTTTACAAATTACAAATTAGAGATAATTTATTTATGGAACAAGAAAGAATGAAAATAATAAATGCTTTTTTTAAACTTGTGTAATGGGGTTTAGAAATACTCAAAGCTTTTTCTTCACGATGTCCTCTTCTAATAAAAACTTTTGACCAAAAAGTTAATATTTTTTATTTACAGATTTCTCCAAAATTGTATCCTCCTTATGTTCTTGAAATTTAAAACACATTTTTTTGAAAAGTTAACATACATATGTAAATCTTTTTGAAAAATAGCTCTTTTTTAATTATTTATTTCGGTGTCTTTCATTTCAATGAGAGAAAAAATTTAAGCCAATTTTAGTTATTTTTTGCTAGAATTTTTTGTTATTATTTTAAAATTTTGATTGATGACAAACCTTTTTCTTGCAAGCAACTTTGTAGCTCGTTTTTCAGACATTCAATTCTTTTTTTTTTAAAGGTTAAGAAAATTTTGAGTTCGTTTTTCCGTTTTTCTTTTTCTTCCTTACATATCAAACAAAAAAAATTTACCGGTAAAAGACTCTTGACCAGTCTTTTTTCAATCCACTCATTTGCTCATGTCCTTTATCGCTTTTTTATTTTTTCCTTCTTTTTCGCTTCCTTGAAGATTAACCAGAAATAACAACAAAAAAATGACAAAGAAAAAAATGCATCCGACTTTTTGAATTTCAAGTGTTTCTGTTTTACTTCATTGTTTCGGGTCTTTCTTGACTTTTCGAGAAAATGGTTACAAGTTTTTTTTATGATGAGTGTTTTTAAAAAAAGGTACAGAAAAAAAAACTTGTCTGATTTTAGGAAATAAAAATAAAGCAACAAAAAAAAATATTTACAAATGATTTATTTAAAAAAAATAAATTAATTAATTATGCAAACAAATCATGAACTTGTTAAACAAAAATTGCTCGATGTTTGCTTGTTCCAACAACCTCAATATTATCTAATCTAATATTTTTTTAATAAAATTTTCCATTTTATATTTTTTCGAATATAAAATTGTCTTCGCGTTTTAGATTTTCCAATCATTTTCAAAACTCATTGTTCAAACTTCGAAGCAAATTGCTTGCGACAATACCTTGGAAGCAGAAAACTCTAAATAAAAATATTATAAAAAAATGTCTGTAGACGCATTTTAATTAATTCAATATCAACAACAATCAAGAGTGTTTATAAAAAAAATTTATGTGGGCGAGTTTTTTGTTGTATAATTTAGCTTGATTCTTAATATTCCATTAGCGCCTATTCGTTGCTTTTAAGAAAGTTTTTTAGTTAACAAAAAAATAATAATGCTTTATTAATTAGAAAAATATGAAAGAAATATATTTCATCATTTTGTAACGTCGATGCACATGCACATACATATACGTTTAACAAAGTGGGTTTAAAGCTTGGAATTGCAAAATTGATGATTGCAGAAAGTTTTTCTTCTTTTACAGTAGGAAAACTAGGTAAATTTTGGCGACGATATTATGTAATTTTTTTTGCTTTCATTTTTTATCCATAGCAGAAGCATTTTTTTTTGGGATTTTTTTTTCTTTCAATCATTGCAACTTTTAAAAATTTTAAAAACTTATAACTAATTTTCGATTTGTCCTCTTTTTTGTTGGTAACTTTGCTTTTACTTTGTTTTTGTAAAATGGAATTTTTTTTATTAAAAAATGTCGAATTAATGCTTTAATTATTTATTAACACAGAAAAATGCAAAAACTATACACAGCGATTACGCCTTTCCATCATTTTCTTCGTTTTTCTTTTTTAAACATGTACCACATATTGGAGCATCATAACAACCATGAATGGAAATGGTGTCTCTAAGAATTAAGGCTGCTTCATCTCCACATTTTTCTTGGGTACAATTTGCAAAACAATCAATGTTATTTGAGTATTGTTCACAAGTTTCTGGGTCATTGTTACAAGAACAATTTGTTGCGGCATGGAAAGTTTGGAAGCATACATGTGTGGCATTGAACCCTTTAAAATTGATGATTAATTTTAGAATTATTTATTATATAAATAAATATATTATTTGATTTTGTTAAAACTTTACCTTTAAATCCTTCTCCACTAAGATAATCCATAATCCAAAATTCAATGGTGAAATTTCTTTGAAGTCCTTTTACAAAACTAAGTTTAGAAAATCCTTCATCATTTGCACAATCTTCAATGATTGTTGAATCATTCAAACAATCACGAATATTCTGTTGGAATGATGGATAATCTTCTACTGGATAGCTTTCAACAGCATTTTTGTAAATAGTAAAATCAATTTCAGCTACACTTTCCGGAATGTTAAGGAATTTAAAGTGTTGGATATAACAAAGTTCAAAAGCCTAAAAAATATTTACATATGTATTTTTTATAGATTTTTAAAATTATAGATATTATGGTTAGCTTTTTCATACCTTGGCTTGATCACCGGTGCATTCACCTGCCACATCTTGGAAAAAGATAGCGGCGATGAAAAAAATTACAAAGAGAATTCGCATTTTTTCTTTTAGAAATATACCTAAAAATATTTAACCTATTATTTTTAATCGCTGGAGAAAAGGAAAAGCATCAAGCTAAAAAAATATATATTATTTTGTTTGGCCTAAAAATTGACGCGAGTCTTAAAAGAAAAAAAATTCGATTGTCTGATTTTTCCAACGCATTTTAGGGTTTATTTATATGAAATTTTTCTCTTTGATTATATGTGTCAGTTTAATATTCCATTAGTCAAATTTCTTTACAAAAGTTTCAGTCTTAAAAAAATTACAAAAAGATCGACTTTTAATTTTTTTTTATTTTCTGGAAAAAAAATAATGATGAAATTTTTATTTTTGCAACGTGGAAAATCAAAAGATGTGGCATTCAAGGAAATAACCAACCAACATTTTTGATTTTTAGTAATAAACTTTCAACGAGTTGTTTATAAGATTTTTTTATCGAATAAAACAAAAAAAGAATATTCAAACTTTTTCTAAAAAAGATCATAAACTTAATTTGCGGAAAAAACTATTTCAAGCAAAAAAAGACACAGTAAACATAAATAATAAATGGTTTAAAAAAACTTATTATAATTTTTGAAGCTCAAAACTTTATATCTAAATTTTAAAAAAATGGTAGTATTTTTTGATAAAATTATGCATCAATTTTTTTTTTTGCTGTCGCTAGCTAAATTTTTACTGTGGGTAAAATGTTTTCTAAATCTTAATTTATTACTAATCTTTTCTTTTCTTAGATTAGCACTGCAAAAACAAACAACAGGCTCAGGATTCCATGAATCTCCAAAAAAACGTTTTAAAAAATTTTTTGAAATTTTTTTGTCTCATTTCAAATCACTTGATTCTTGCCACGGGAAATATTTTTTTGGCGAATACCTTTGCAAATTGCAATGGCTTCAAACATGAAGAATCTGTTTTTATTTTTTACGTTTTTTTGGTATTCATTAAATATCCTCCATCCTTTTTTGTCATTTGTACTTAATTTTTTAATTTTTTAGAAGCTTTACAGAAACATGAATGGCCCTCAAAACTTCAAAGGATCTCCGTCATCGAAAACGAATGATATGGTTGCTTTCTGGAAATCTGAATATGAACAAGCAATAAAACGGGTTGGATATTTGTTTTTTCTCTCCTTCTCTTACCTTTTTTATTTTTAGATAGGTGCTATGGAAGTGGATCATGAAAACTTACAAAAAATTCATCAAGAAGTTAAATCTGAACGCGACATTCTCAAACAACAACAATCTGTACTTCAACCGCAAGCCAATGAGGAAATAAATCGCTTGAATGAAATCATCGCTCAAATGGAAACTGAAATTAAAACGCAACTAAACGCTGTAAGTATTTTAATTACTTTAAAGTTGACATATGTTATTAATCCATTCTTTAGAAGAACGCTTTGCAAGAAAAGTATGAAAATCTCCTAAAAGATCGTCAACAACTTCAAACTCAACTTGATGATCTTCAAAACAAGTACGATGGGCACGGTGTAACAATTTCTGAAGTTTCCCTTTTAAATGATACCATCGATAGAATGAAAGCTACAAATGAAGGACATCTCAAGACAGTGAGTTTTTCTCTTCTTATAAAGGATCAAACATTCATTTATGTATTTAGATATCTGCTTTGAAAACCAAGCAAAAAGAATATGAAGCTAAAATGGCTAAATTGAAAGCTGATCATCAAGAACATCAAAAGGCGTTGGAAGCTAAGATAGCTGAATTAGTGAATGAACTGAAAGCTCCTGAAAATGTTCGTGGAAAAGAATGGAACGCTTTAGGAAATAAATGTGTCGTTGATCAACGAATTCTTGATAAAAAAGAAAAAAAGGCTTTGCAAGAAACTCCTCTTCCATCAACATCATCTTCGTTTGTTCCACCTCCAACACCATCTTCATCCGAGTTTAAAGAATATCCTGAATGGATGAAGCAAGTCTCTATTCAAAGATTTCCATACATTCCACAACTTGGTGATCTTGTGGTTTATCTTCCACTTGCTCATAAGATGTATCTCGATGAATGTAAAGTAAAAGAAGATTATGCTCCTCAAAGTTATCCAACACCTGCTGATTTTAAAAGTCAAGAATATGCTATCATTGAAAAACTTGATTATCGTTTGAAACCTTATCACTGTGCTCTACTCTGTCTTCGTTTACAAAATCGCGAAATCATTGAAGTTTTGTAAGTTGTTTTATCACTAACAATAATTTATATTTATTCGCCATTTTTTAGTTATCATTCATTAGAGGGCATTGCAGATTTTATAATTCCATGTGAACTTTATGAAAGATCAATTCAACAGAGTTTTAAACAAGGTGATCAAATCGAAGCTCTTCTTGGTGTCGAATGGTGGACTGGTACCATACAATCAAAAAGGTCAAGACAACATGGTTATACTGGATGTCACTTTAATTCTCTCTGTATTAAATGGGATGACGAAGAAGAATCAGTTGAATGTTCCCCATGGGATATTCAGCCCTTAACACTTGGAAGAAGCTGTGGAATTGGTGCAACATCGGAGGAAATCAAAGTATTCGGCTTTATTCCTGTAAGAAAATATGATTGGAAAATTCCTACTGGAGCTGCTCTCGATGATGGTAATAATGCTGACTCATCACATTACTTCTATAAAGTTCGTCATGCTATTCATCAATTAAGTACTGTACCTGCTTTATCAATTTTTCAATTTCCTGTCAATCTTGCTGTACATCCTGATTACATTCTCAAAATTGCATATCCTATTGACTTACAAACAATAAATGAACGTTCCTCAAATATGTTTTACAGGTAACAACAATTTCTTTTAAAATGGATGTAACTAGTGCTTTTTTTTAGGACTCTGCCACATCTCAAATTCGATATTCAAATGATAGCAGCTAATGCAATCAAATTCTATGGAGAAGATTCGGAAAATGCATTGAATTCTATGCGATTAGTTGAAACGCTGTTTTATGTCATTGACGACACCGAACCAATGGATGCATCAAAATATTTTGAATCTTTGCTCGAGAAGTCACCAAAAGAATTAACTGCTTACAATACTGATCTTTCATTAAATGTAGCATCAAATACAACCAAATCTCGACGAAGTAGTGAATCTCGGAAGGATGAACCAACAGAAGAATTATGGGTTTCTGAATGTCGAAATGCTTATGAACGCATAATTACAGAACATGTCAAAAACATACTTAGAGAACGCTTGAATCATGTTTTTGAATCATTCACTAATGGAGAATATGAATCACCAAATCAATTTCTTGTTGCTCTTACTGATGTTATTCAAACTTACTTTAGCAATCAAAAACGTCGAACACCAGCCACCAGAGAAATGAATGCTGTCAAAACAAAACTTGAAAACAAGTTCAAACATATCATTTTGAAATTTAATCGAACGGTAAATGACAATAAAACAAATCTTAAAAGGTATGTACTTTTGCTACAAAATATTCTATGTATGTAAAATAATGAGCGATTTATTTTTAGAAAATTCAAGGAATCTCCCGAACCTTCACCGTCCAAAAAATCTAAAGCAAGCTAATCAAGTTGAACTTAAGCTGTTATCTGAAATAATTATGATACTGATTTTGTTTATTAAGCTTTTGGTTTTGTTGTTTTTGATTTTGTAATAAAGAAGTTTCTCATTGTACTTGTTTTGCATTTTAATTATGAAATGACATAATGAAGCCTTTTCATCGATCAAGTGAAATGGTTTAATATTTGCTTTTTTGGGTCTTACACTTTATTATTCGAATTTACTGAACTTTTCAATAGAGCTTTGAATAAAAGAAATTTTTGGGAATTTGTTTTTTAGTACTTTATCAAGGTGAATAAGATGGCATGATTGCTTTTATTTTAGAAGAAGGTTTTATTAGTTTTACACAATCCATGAAATATTTCATACTTGCGAAGAAAGCAAAACCATTTAGCAAAATGTTTCATTCAAATCACTTATTTTTGCGCCATTCCCATCAAATGTGTCAATCGTGTCGAAAGATGAAAACAAAATTGCGCGCCATTTTTATTTCCTTCCAACTTTTTTACTTCATTCTTTCTTTTTTTAGTTTTCAAAGCTTCACTTTTGATTTTTATCAATTTCAACTTTACTTCTCTGATTTCTTCTTCTGCTGCAACTTATTCAAAATGTCCGCTAAAGGTAAATCTGGTAAAGGAAAAACTGGTGGAACATCGTTCAAGTCTGCTCGTGCTGGCCTTCAATTTCCTGTGGCTCGTATTCATCGTCTTCTCCGCAAAGGACATTATTCAGAACGTGTTGGTGTTGGAGCTCCTGTTTATCTCTCAGCTGTTTTGGAATATCTCACCGCTGAAGTCCTCGAACTTGCTGGCAATGCTGCTCGTGATAATAAGAAGTCTCGTATCACTCCTCGTCATCTTCAACTTGCAATTCGCAATGATGAAGAATTAAACAAGCTTCTTTCTGGTGTCACCATCTCTCAAGGTTTGTTTATTTACTCCTTTCTTTGTAACTTTCTTTTTAACTTGTTCATTTTTAGGCGGTGTTATTCCCAACATCAATGCTGTTCTCCTTCCCAAGAAGACTGGTCATGATGGTAGTCAATTTGAAAGTCAACAATAAACTTCGTCAACTGATCTAGTGGTGATTTCAAACGTTTCACAATTTCTTCTTATTTTTGTTATGGTTTTTCTGCCTGTTTTCTTTGTTTTGAAGATTTTTTGTTTATGATTTTATAAATGTTTTTGTTTTGAAACTTATTGTCTTTTTACAAGGATTTTGAAATTGGAATTGATTAGTTCGTTAATGAGTTAAGAATACAAGTAAAAGATTTAGTTAACAGTTATGAATTTATTGTTGCCATTAACTTCTTTATAACATGTAAATAATGGTCTTTTGAACGGCTTTTAGCTTAACATTACTTTCAGTTTGAATGGAAATTAACCTTTAGCTTTACAACTACTATCCCATTTCTTGTTTATTATTGTAGCATTAACAATGTTGTAAAAATAACTGGGTCGGCATCAAACATTATATGCTAAAATAGCTTTCTAACATTCCCATTCTTTTTGCAAAAAAATCTTTTTTTTGACAGAATTTTTTTCATTTATTCATCAACTTGCTTTCAATCAAAAGTGCTTGTGCTGCAACAATGTTCGGAGATGATTGGGAAGATTTTTTTCTTCTTCTTTTTTCAAGGTTTCTTTATTTTTGGATGACTTTAACACACGGTTTTGTGAGACGCTTTAATCGATTTGGAGATTATCTCGATAAAGTGAGTTTAATCGTTTTAATTTATTATATTGTCCGTCCTAACCTTCTTTTTTCAGCAATTATTGAAAACAAAACCATATCTACCTCATGTTGCTCGGTTATGTATACTTTCAACTTTTATTGAAGATGGTTTTCAAAAATTGGTATATTGGAATGCTGAACGAGAATTTATGGAAGAAAAATGGAATTATGGATGGTATTCTGCTTCGTTATTTGTTCTTTTTACCATTCTTGGACAACTTCTTCCTTCATTTATGCTTGTTTCAAAAAAATATGTTCGTGTTTCATGTGGTACTTTGGCTAGTATTCTGGTTCTTCAAAATGTCACTCATAATATTCCATGGTCTTGGACTTTTTTGATTCCTAACATTTGTGTTGGTTGTTCTTTGTGGATTTTATTTGCTGTAACTCAATATGAACAAAGATCTATGAATATTCGAGCTGATGATATATTGGAAAAGCTACAAAATCAAATTCATCTTGTTAAAATGCTTTTTCCTGGTATTATTTTGCTTAATTGCATATATTTATCTTTTATTAATTGGTATTATTTCATGACATCGGTAAGCTTCTTTATCATTTTTAACTTTCAATAATTTGAAGTTTTCAGCCTATGTTTTTTGTTGGTTTAACTCTTCTAAATCTCAAGATTTTTGTTGTTAGTAAACGAAGAGTCTCAGGTATTATTATTGTTTTATGGCATTTTGGTATTAATATTTGGTGCAATTCATTGTGGACAAATGATTATTTATTGAAATTCTCGTTCTTTCAAACTACATCTATTACTGGTGGATTACTTCTTCTTGTTGCTTATGAAATTGGTGGAATTTGTTTTGAGGATCTCCTCCGAATACGTCAATAAAGAAATGAATAAATAATAATAATTAAAGTTAATCCATTTGTTTGATTTTATTATTTATTGTATTGTCTTGAATAAAAATAATGTCGTGATTTTCATACTTTTTATTATGCTTCAGTAAAACAAGTTTCAAACTTTTGAAGATGAAAAATTATGCCAAACTAAAATTAATGTTTGACTAGAATTTAAGCGGGCCTCGGCAAACCAGCAAATTTCTTTGTTACTTATATTTTTTCGTAAATATATAATGCACAGTTCTTATTTACTTTTTCATTTTAAAACAATATATTATGTTATTATAACAACCATTTGAGAAACCCTGGCATGTGTAACTCGTTCACGTAAAATATGGTCCTGTAACATTGATCCTTCCCCTGATATCATATCTTGGGACAAAAAAGTAATAACAAAAAATGTACGAAAATGCGACCCGTTTACCATCCGTGTTGGCTTAAAAAATTATACTAATTTTCAAATTTTTTTTCTTGCTTCCAAAAGTTTTATTCCTTTTTTTCTTTCTTTTCTTCATTCATCAATTTTGTTTCAATCAAAATTGTTTGCTGCAAATGTTGGGTGATTTTTTTCTTAGAGTCTTTGCATGGTTTCTTTATTTTTGGATGACTGTCATACATGATTTTGTGAAATATTTTAATCAATTTGAAGAATATCTTGATAAAGTGAGTTTAATCGTTTTAATTTATTTTATTGTCCTAACCTTCTTTTTTTCAGCAATTATTAAAAACAAAGCCTTATTTATTTGATGTTGCTCGGTTATGTGTACTTTCAACTTTTATTGAAGATGGGTTTCAAAAATTGGTACATTGGGATCATGAGCGAGAATTTATGGAAGAAAAATGGAACTGTGGATGGTATTTTGCAACATTGTTCGTTATTTATAACATCCTCGGGCAGCTTCTTCCTGCAGTCTTAATTACTTCAAAAAAATATGTTCGTGCTTCATGTGGTTCTTTGGTTAGCATTTTGGTACTTCAAACTGTTACTTATTATATTCCATGGTCTTGGACTTTCCTGATTCCTAACATTGCTGTTGGTTGTTCTTTGTGGATTTTATTTGCTGTAACTGAATATGAACAAAGATCTAAGAATATTCGTGCTGACGATATATTGGAAAAGATACAAAATCAAATACAACTTTTAAGAAGGCTTTATCGTGTTATTAGTTGGCTTGAGTTTGGTTATTGGTTGATTACTAGTTATTATTATATCGTCATTGGCTATTATAATTTCATGACAACGGTAAGATTTATTTGTCATTTTTAACTTTGAATAATTTGAAGTTTTCAGCCTATTTTTTTTGTTTATTTTTTAATTACTTCAACTCTTCAATATCTCAAAAATTTCCGATATAAATTAAGAATCTGGAGTGTGGCATTTTCTTTATGGATTTTTGGTATTAATCTTTGGTTCAATTCATCGTGGAATGTCTCAAATGACGATTTTATGAAATTTTCGTTCTTTCAAAATACATCTTTAATCGGCGGATTACTTCTATTTGTTGCCTATGGAACTGATGGATTTTGTCTTGAAGATCTTATAAGACACGAATGACGAAAGAAATGAATGTTTAATAATAATATCCTTGTGTTTGTTTTTGTGATTTATTGTGTTGTTTTAAATAAAAATTTTTTCATTTTTCCTAACTCTTTATTATGGTTCAACAGCAAAAGTGTCGGGATGCCCTATTAGAGATACCCTAGCATGTGTTTCTCGTTTCGTAAAATAAGGTCCTGTAACATTCGATCCTTCCCGTGATATTTGATCTTTGGATCCTTCCACACGAATAACTCATATAATGCATGTTTTGGAAATCTAAAAAAAATATGCCATCTTTTTCATATTCACATATATGGTTTTTTTTATTAAAAAATCTATAAAACTTATATGTAACATCACAAAATTCTAAAAGAAAAGTAAAAAATAAAAAAACTGATAAATAAATTATTGACAAAGTGGAAGCTATTTACTGAATTTGAAATGAGCGAAGATGCAACTTTAATTTCTTCGGATTGTTTTACTTCGTCTATTGTTTTAGCATAGTTTAAGTTTGAATTGGAAAATTCCGTTTCATTTCGTTCATTTTCAAAGTTTTTGCTTTTTCGAGTTTTCAAAAATTCCAAGAACTCCGTTTCATCCAATTTTAGAATTTCTTCCTCTTTTTCTGATTCAGCTTCTTTTTCGCTTGATTTATCTTCGAAAATTAAAAAGTTTGGATAATGACCAATTGTAACTCCAATATTTCCACAAATTGAATAATGAATGAATTTATTTTCGGCATCAAACATTCCATTATAAATTCCAGCAAGTAAAATGCAATGGGATTTATTTTTACATTCAAAAATTATTTGATTTTGGATAATATTTTTAGATTTTTTTAAATTTTCCAAACTTTTGGTTGTTTCTTTAATTTTTGAATAAAAAACATAAATAACCCAATCATTATAATTTATTTTTAAATATTGTTGATTTTTTGAAATCACAGTAAAATTATTGAAATTTCGAGTTGCAAAAAAGCCTATGTAGCCGCTGCCACTAAAAAAGGGAGCATTGTTTGTTGCTGCTATAAACGAAAAAGAGATAACTAACCTAAGTTCAGAAGATTCAGTTAAATTTTGACATAAATTTTTACCAATTTTTTCATAAATTTTTGGATCATCTTTTTTTATTTCAGAAATATTAAAACTTTTCAAAGTTTGATCCATAAATGTGGAAATTTTATGATGAGTTTGAACATCCTAAAAATTATAATAGATAAAATTTCAGTTTTCTATTTTTTTTCTTCAAAAAACAAAACATGAGTTTTGAAAAAATTTAGATATCCCCGAAGCAAAAATTTGGACATTCTTTACCTTTTAAAAAGAAACTCACCCATTTTTGATTTTTAATTAAAGTTTCAATGCTTTCAGCCATTTTTAAACTATTATATCGGTAAAAAGCTTCATCATCGCCACCGTTACTGCCTCCAATATCACGAATTTGGATGCAAACACTTTGAGCAAAAATTAATTGTTTTACCAAAACAATAATTCCGCGTTCGAGTTTCTCAAAAAAATTTGGGTTATTATCACTTTGTTCAATCAACCATTTATCTTTTTTCAACATTGTTTCAATTGTCTAAAATTAAATTCATATTTTTAAGGACAAAGAAAAAAAGTGTTTTTTACTTTTAAAATTGATTGTGGAAAAATATTTGAGCAAGTTTGTCGAAGATCTGTTTCAGTGGAATTTATGGGATTTGATAGAAAAAGTTCAACGTGAAGAATTAAATTTTGCGTTGGGAATTGAATATGCTGAAAAGAAAAAGGTTTGAGAAATCACTTTGATTTAATAATAAAATTAAGTCTTTCGAGAAGGAAAAAATTTTAATTGTAAAAAAACATACAGTTTGAAAATGATGTTTTCGAACCAAATTTTTTAAATCTGTAAATGAAGCATCCATTTTTTCATTGGCTAATTTTAAAGTTTCAACAACGTGATTTAATTCAGACTAAAAAATTAAGGAACTTTTAAACAAAAAATTAGGATTAAAGGAATACTTTTTTAAAACTAAAATTTGTCGCCGCCGCCGTCGCTGTTTCTTTTTTAAGTTTTAAAGCTTCAATAACATAATTTTTTCCAAATTCATATACTACTGAAACTCCTTCGGCGAGAACCGTTCCAAGGATGACTTTTCCTAATTCCATTGCAATTCCATGAGATTTAAAAGGGAAAAAAAGGATAAATAAAAACAATGGAAAAATTTTCATTTTTTGTTTTTTGACAAATTTTTCCAACGATCAAAGAAAGCAAATGAATCTTAAAATTATTAGCAATTAATTATTTTTTATAAACAAATAAACGCGAAGATTTAAACTAAAATTTTTAAAATAAGAAGATTAAAAGTTTTTTTGACTAATGAATACAAGAAGAAAAAAAGGTGGAAGAAAACTTTCCGCGCCAAAATGAAACAGCAAAGCAAAAACGAATTTACAAATTAATTTAGAAAAGATCAAAAAAATATGAAAATGTCATGTTTTAGACAGTAGCAAGCAAGCATAAAGAAAAGTTTCTCTTTTTTGTTTGTTTGCGAAAAGATGCGCAGCAACAAAAATGCCATATACTTTTTTTTCTTACTCGTCACTTTTTTTTTATTCGTTCAGAAAATAGAATGTTTTTTTAGTTTTCATAGTTATGTTTTTTTTTATTAAACTAAATAAGAGAGAATGGTCAGTCAATTCTCATCGTTTTGAAGAGAACAAAAAAGTCCAACAAACAAAAATAATGGAAAGAAGAAGTGTTGTTAATTTTGGTCGAAGAAAAAAAAACAAAAATTATAAAAATTGGGTTATGATTTTTTTATCTGTAAAATTGCCATTCTTTCTTCGCAACTTTTATACATATAAAAAAATGGAGAAATGTTAATATTGACTTTAAAAATTTTGATAGCCCTCATTTCTGAGATTATTGAGAAAAATAGCCTTTTGAATTTAAAGAAAAAACTTACTTTCAAATAAAATATTTTTTCATCTTCCAATTTCGCGGATCTATGGCTAGGGTTTGTATTAGCATATTTTGTTATTGTTGTTGATTCTTTAACTTTTAAAGCTTCAGAAACAAAAGTTTTACCAAGCTCAAATATTGCTGGAACACCTTCCGTGATAATGGTGCTAAAAAATAATTGGGGTAATAAAGTTTCAGCTCCAACAAATCCATTAATTATTTGAGGGAAAAGCAAAAATAAAAATAATGGAAAAAGTTTCATTCTTTTTAGTTTTCAAAATAAAAGCCAAAATTGAAAGTTTATTCCAGAGAAAAATACTGTGACAGGCAAGGAAAGCTTTTTTAAAGTAAACACAAAGGTTTTTTATACCCAGAAAAAAATTTAATGACCAATTGTCGTTTTTTACATACACTGCTTATGTTATATATGAGTCATCACTAATTATGAACAAAAAATAAAGAAGGAAGTTTGCAAAATAAATTCTGCAAGAGCTTGATTAATGAATTATATGTAGTGTAAAAGTGATACAAATAAATAAAGGCAAAGATGAGGCGAAAAAAGATTTATAACTTTTTTATTTAAAAAAAAAAATAATTTTTGCTTCTGAAAGTTATTACTTATTCTTCTTGGTGTTGCAATTGGAATTGGTCATTATTGCTATCGTAAAAGACGAAATCCAATGAAGTCTTATGTTCAAACGATACCTATTGGACCAGCAAAATGACCAATGAACTTCAAAACTTCCAGCGCCTACGAAGAATTAAAAACTATTCAATTTCCTTTCACTTTAATTTTCTTTGATGTAATTTTGTAATAATAATGATTAATAAATAAATGTAAAAAACAATTTTTGTTGAAAATGGATAAACCAAAACTTAGAAAACAGTATTTTGATGAATCTTTTTAAACGTTACATTATTTGGCAATTGGAAGGCTTTAAATTTCAAGCTTCATACAATCCTTTATAAAGCAATTGTTTGAAGGATTTAACAACAACAACAAAAAAAGTTGAAAGATTCATCAAAACTCCAAAATTTCAAAAAGATGAAGAAAGATGTTTTCTGTTTTTCATGGACCTCTAAGACTCTCTAAACGAGAATTTGCAAGCATTCCGTAGGCGGCTTCGTTTGTCAAATTTTTTTTTTGCTGCATTGTTTCATTTTTTGTGTGCATTTTTCTGCTTCCATTTTAAACTAACTTTTTATCCCACACAAAATAATTTTTATCCATATTTCTGCTACTCTTTATTTGCATGAAATACTTACTTCCTCATTTTCATTGTGTGTTATAAAAATCGTTGAATCAAAAAGCTAATAATATTCATTGTTTCCTCTTATTTCTTGCTTGTCAACGTTGTAATTTATTCGCGCATGTTTTTCTCATTTTGTGAAATTCGTTAACCAGCTTGAAGAATATCTCGATAAAGTGAGTTTAATCGTTTTAATTTATTATTTTATCTTAAACTTTTTATTTCAGCAATTATTGAAAACAAAGCCATATTTATCTATTGTTGCTAAATTATGTGTACTTTCGACTTTTATTGAAGATGGTTTTCTAAAATTGGTACATTGGGATCATGAGCGAGAATTTATGGAAGAAAAATGGAACTGTGGATCCCATCTCGCAACATTATTTGTTCTTTATACCATTCTTGGACAATTTATTCCTGCAATCATGCTTATTTCAAGAAAATATGTTCCTGCTTCATGTGGTGTTTTGGCTAGTGTTTTGGTTCTTCAAAATGTCACTCATTATATTCCATGGTCTTGGACTTTTTTAATTCCAAATATTGCTGTTGGTTGTTCTTTGTGGATTTTATTCGTTGTAACTGAATATGAACAAAAATCTATGAATATTCGAGTTGATGATAGATTTGAAAAGATAGAAAATCTAATACAACTTTTAAATAGGCTTTTACCTTATATTTATTGCCTTGAGTTTGTTTATTGGATTGTTACTAGTTATTATTATATCGTCTTTGGTTATTATAATTTGATGGCTATGGTAAGTTTATTTTGTAATTTTTAACTTATAATTGAGAAGTTTTCAGCCTATGTTTATTCTTTATTTTTTAATTACTTCAATTCTTCAATATCTCCGGAATTATGGATATAAACAAAGAATCTGGAGGGTGACTTTTGCTTTATGGATTTTTGGTCTTAATCTTTGGTTCAATTCATCTTGGAATGTCTCAAATGACGATTTTATGAAATTTTCGTTCTTTCAAAATACATCTTTAATCAGTGGATTTCTTCTATTTCTTGCCTATGGAACTGATGGAATTTGTATTGAAGATTTGATTAATAATATCTAATGTTTTAACCCATTTGTTTGTTTCACGATTTATTGTTTAAATAAAAATAATTTTTACATTTTCTCAAATCTTACTCTTTATTATTCTTCAGTAATCCTAGTTTCTTACTCATGAAAATAAAAAATTAAACCAACCTAAAATTAATATTTGATTGTTACATTTTTTTCTTTGAGTTTTATCTTTTGTTTTCTTCAGTTTTTGATCAAAGCAAAACCAAATTTTCCTGATGTTGCTCGTTTATGTGTTAATTTATTAAATAAAAAGTGTAATAACAAAAAAAACCCAAAATAAAGTGGAAGAATCATAATTAAAACATTGTTACAAAGTAAAAATAAAATAAAACCCGGAAAACCACACAATAAAAAAAAAGCAAACAAACAAAAAAGAGTAAAGCACAAAAGGCGGCAGAAGATGAAGAAGATGCATTTTTGGAAAATGCAACTAAAAATATTTCTCTGTTTTTAACAAATCAGACAAAGAAAAAAAATTGGAGATCGAAAAATAATAATAATTTAAATATCTTAACAAAAATAAATTTCAGTATTTTTAAGTTTGTGGAACTTTAAATTTTTTGAATTTGACTTGAAATTGAAACTTCATCCATGTCTCTCAAAATCCATCCACCTCGGCCATCAAGATGCAATTCGGCATCATGGAATTGTCGAAGGGAACGACGATGTGCAACGCTGATATAACTTATTTTTTCTTCTTGAAGCAATTTATAAAGTTGTTGCTCCAGTTCAATGCTAATAGCACTTGTGGATTCATCAAGGAATGCAATTCTTGGACGATGGTAAAGCACTCGACCAATGGAAAGTCTTTGAAGTTCGCCAGGGGATAAGGTTTCATTCCTAAAAAAAGTGGACATAGTAAAAATATTTGTTCCAAAAATATTTATTCAGTCTAATTTTTTTTTAAATTATTTTTTTCTATTTTTTCAATTAACACTTCAATCAAAAAACTTACCAATCAAAATCCACGGGTGAATCAAATCCATTACACCTTTGTAAAAGATAATCCATATTTAACCATTGTAAAATTTGCTCCAATCTTGCTACATCCTTTTCCACGGGTAAAGCTTTGAGAGGATAAACAAGTTGCTGACGAAGGGTTAAACCACCATTAGGAAAATAAGGTCGTTGGGGAAGAAATAAAATACATGAAGGTCGTAATTTCCAATGTCTCTCTATTTTACCCGTCACACAAGTCCATAAACCAGCGAGGGCACGAAGAATTGAAGTTTTTCCGCTGCTGCTATCACCCGTAATTAAAATATTTTTTCCTTGAATTATTTGGAATGATAAATCTGAAAAAGTCAAAATGCTTTCTATTTATGTAAATTTTCATTTCCAAAAAAAATTATATCTAACTTTTATCGTAAAAGTTTTTTCCAAAAATTTGAATATTATTTATTTTAATTTTAATGCGCTCAGACATTACCAAAAATTATCCACTTCGATTGAAGAAACTTGACGCCTTGGGTTCGGCCTTATTCAGGCCAGGCAGCTCCAGCAATCTCAGACATTTGATAAAAATGCATCATCGCGCGTTAATGAAAAAAATGAATGGAAAAGTTTTGCTTGATTGAAAAATAGGACGCACAAAGAGAGAAACCTATGAGTTAGGCAATAAAAGAAATACACTATTTCCTATACATAAATATTTTTTTAGTTGTTTTAGCTTTTTGTTATAAAATTTAGTTCTGAATATTTGTATTTGGTAATTTAAAAAAAGAAACACAAAATAAAAACGAATTAAGAAAATTGTGGGTTGTTTCAAAACGAAAAAATCTGTCTCTCACTTTTTTACAATTTAGACTTTTCGAAAATTTGCATATAAAAATTATATCAACGACTTACTAATAACAAGAGGACTAGTCCTTTCATCAGGGAATGCAATGGTGGCGGAATCAATGGTCATTGCAATTCCATCATCCATCCATTCTTCATTATCTGTATCATCCCCGCCACCACTGCCTCGAACAACACTAACACTTCGAGGATCTTTAATAACTCCCGATGATGGTGGAGCATGAGAAACTTGTCTCAATGATCTTCGTTGAGATCTTGGTGCACCTAATAAATATGCGGCTTCTTCTTCATCTGATTCCAATTCAATTCCATATGCTTGTCGACCATGAAGTTCTTCAATTCTTTGAGTTCGTCCATCTTCAATGGATTCATCCGTTCGAGAAATGCATCCAATACTATTTCCCTTTTTCTCATCCCTTTCTGAAGCTAATACCACCACCGTTGATGGCACCGTGGATGGTGGACGATCCATTTCAAGTCGATCTTGATGAAGTCGATTTAATTCTTCATAAAGTTCGATAACACGATGAGTTACACCCGCCATATCACCAATTTTTTCTGATAAACTTATTAATTGAGTGAATGAATGAATTAAATATAAATAATAAAATGCATTTTCGCTTATAACTCCATTGAGATCAGAACCACTAAGTTCGGAATAATTGTTTTGAACAAAAATTGCGATTGCAAGAATGAAGTAGCTCAAAATGCCACCAAAATATCCAAAGAAATTTGTTGAAACTAAAAAAATATTTAATTATTATAAAACTTTTTCAAAAAAAATACATTAATTCCTTACATCCAAGTGCAAATCTCCAATTAAACAATTGTTTTTGAACTTTCAATAAACTTCCAAGTTTTTGATTGGTGAAAACATTTTCAGTTAATCCGGATTGATAAAATGCAATTGATTCCGTATTTGATCGAACTTCAACATGCTTTAAACGAAAATCTCCTTCCTTTCTTTCTTGCTCCGTCACTAATTCAATCGTGGGTGAAAGTAAAACTTTGTTAACCACAGTTGCAATAACAAAGAATAAATATATTGTTATTGGACCCAAAAAGCCACTGGAAATATAAGTTAAATATGTATAATAACATATAATAAATGGAGCCATTAATATTGGGGCTAACAATTCTGATGTAAGTAAACGACAAGTTTTTTCGACGTCTTGAGTCATTCGTTGATCACTAAAAAAATATTTTGGAAATTAATTAAGTTGTTGCAAAAAGTTTTATCGGTTGCTATTATCAAAGGCTTAAAAAAGCAGGCGATTAGATTCCTCTCGTAAGCAATTTTTCACCACGTTCATATTGAAATTCAAATAACTTACGGATTATCTAAATTATTACTAAGTATATTAAGTCTATAAAATCCATGACGTTTAAAATATAATCGATGTAAAGTAAAATCACATATTTCTCGACAACGCAAATATAATATTGATGAAACATATTTTATTACAGCCATTGTCTAAAAAAGCAATTTTTTATCTCATTCACTATATTTTATTAATCTCCAAGAATATAAGCAACTTACAAAAGCTTTACCAATAACAATTCCAGCTGCCATAATTATCAAATTTTGAAATGCATGTTCTTCACGCTTTCCAAGAACAATATGAAATTCTATAATTTTTAAATAAGGATTTTATATATTCCAAAAATGACGAAGCTTACGTTTTGGTAAAACTCCAACAAAATATGTTGCTACTTCATCAACAAAACTAATAGCTAAAACTCCAATGGCAAGAAAAGAGGTGGAACATTTCCATGTTGGAAATATAATTTTTAATAAAGTCCAAAATCGTTTAATCAACAATAAATCCATACCAAATTTTGCCATATTTAAAAAATAAATAAAACAGGAATATATAAGTTTAAAATAAATTAATTAAGATGAAGGTGAATGTGGCAAGATTCAAATTAAGGGAATATAAAAAATGTATGGAAAAAATATTCAAATCAAATACATTCGTAACCGTCGTCTGCTTTTTAGTCAAATTTTAGACTTCCTTCGTCTGCTTTTTTCTTTCTCAAATAAATAACCAAAGTTGCTTGTTGGTGTTTCAAATGGAAAAAAGCAACAACCAACAAAAAATCTAAAAAAAAAAGAATTTAGTTAGCTTTTCGGACAACTTCGGCAACAAATAAAAAATGTTCACGTGAGCAAAGAAAAAAGAAAATTTGAAACTTTCAATTAACAAATAAACACACACGCAAAAGCAAAAAAGGAAGCTAGCTTAAAACTTTTTTGGAGAAAAAAGGAACACTTGTTGGAAAAGTGGAAAATTGGGAAATGGAAATATTAGCCAACGAAGGAAATAAAGCAAGCGTAAACAAATGTAAATGGCAGCAGCTATGTTATTTAAAATTTTATATACACGTAAATGAACACATTCGATTGGTGCTTTTTCTTTTTTTTACGTCAATCATCACCAAAAAAAACAAGCATAGAATATTTATCGCCAGCTTTTAAAACATGGAAATTCTTCTGGTAAAAGAGATTGAGCATGATCGCCTGCTTTTTTAATAACGAAACACACACGCACGGAAAAAAAGAAAAGTTCAACGACAAAAAAAAATTTTTTTATTTTGCGGTAAAACATATAAAAAATTGGAAAAGATGATTTAATGATAGTGGCGGTAGTTTTTTTTTGCAAAGGAAAAAATACATAAATACATTTGTATATCGGGTGGTGGAAGTGGGGGAGAAAATTGTAACAAAACAGAGCACAAATATTGATTCATAGCCCCATCCATTGCCGCCAATTGCTGCAGCCGGTCGTCGTCGCTCGTCGGCCGACTGACGGAAGAAGAAAATGACCAGCGAAAAAAAAATGTGGGACTACTTGTAAAAAACTGACCAAGCAAGCAAAAAAAAAATTGTGGTGCGCAGAAAAAAAAAAAGAATAAATAACAAAAAAGAATGGAAAAAATTTTTGGGTCGGAAGCACAAATTGAAAAAAACGATGGCACTTTTTTAGTTTTTTATGGCCAGAAAATAAGTAGGCGATGAAGGCTTTAGACCTTTTTTATGTTTCGTTTAATGCATATTTCTTTCCCATTTTTTTTTTTCTAAAGAAAGAATGAAGAATAAAAGATAGACACAAAAATGCTTGCTTGGTTGTTGCGCTCCATCATGACTGAATAATGCTTGCTTGCTTATAATTTTCACAAATATGCCCATTCAAAAAAAGAGGCCTTGTCAAAAGCAGCAGCATCAAAAGAAAAGATATGTATTTTAAAATAATAATAATAGAATCGAAAAGGAAAAATAATAATTCTTTTCTTTTTTCGAAAACATCTGGAACTAAAAAATGCAAAAAATAAAATTCTTCTCATTGAAATTCTAAATTTAATCGGTACCCTTTTTTGAAAGAAAAAAAAAATATATACAGAAAGGTTAGAAAATACATACATAGTCTTTTGAGGGCAAAAGTTCAAAGAGAGGAGGAGGAATGAAAAGTAAAAGCCGAAAAATGGTACTAATTAGAAAATTACGGTAGGCTTTAAAAAAAGTTATATGCTATAATTTGATTAATAGCTGCTATCTTAATCATAGAGAGAGAGACAAAAAAATTGGAAGTAAAAAACTTTAAACATTGGTTAAACGAACTAGAAAAAAAAGTTTTAATTTCATGTGGGTTAAAAGCTGCAAACATAAAAATTAGTAATAATTTTTTAATTTTTAGTTAATTAATTCTCACTAAAGCTATTTTGGTTGATAGACTAAATATGTATGTACATAGGTCGAAGATCACCACAAAATTACAGTATTTTGTACTTCTGAAACAAAGAATTGAAAATACATAATAGAGTTGCTCGAGTGATCTTCAAATCTCAGTAGCAAAATTACCAAATTAATAAAAATTATTTTTGCACATTTTCAATATATCAAAAAATCGTAATTTATTTTAAGCGAAAAAAGCATTTTATAGAAAATTTTACGATTTTTTTCTTAAAATTTTGACCAAAAAAAAATAAATTAAAAACAAATTTGTCAACCTAAAACGAATAGCAACAGCAGTAAAAATCTTGCAAAAAAAAATCTTCTCAAACAAAAAAAATAACAGCAACAACTGCTTTCATTAAAATAATTATCTAAGCTTTTAACAAGCAAAGCAGCAGCAAAAATAAAATAAAAGGTATTCCCACTTTTTTGATCAACTTTTTATTGTCTTTTAAAACAATAATCACGCGATACTCTCTCTCTCTTTACCCAAATGAAAAAAATTGAAGCTCATCGTTGCTGCCCCTGCAACAGACTCATTTATTTTTTGCTTGCCTTTGCACTTTGATACTTTTATTTTTTGATAACAGCAGAAGAAAAAGGGAGCTGCTTCATTTTTTCTTTCACTAAACATTTTTTTTCCATTAGAGCTTTGAACATTTGAAAAGCTTGAAGCAGCATCAAAAAAAATATCTGTCAATTTTGTTGATTCTTTTTTTTTGGCAGAACGAAAAAAGAAAAACAGTCAGTGAAAAGATAAATAAAAATAAAGGCTTCAAATCGGGGCCAATCAAACAAATTTTTTGATGATGAATCAGAACATGGCTTTTTGATATAGTGCTGATCTTTGCCAAATAAAAAAAAGTATCCATCAATCAAAAGCAAGAACAAAAAAAAGCTTATCAATGGTTGTGAGTCAATCAAACGGAAATTCACTGTGTCATCAGAATTTATTTATCTAAGATTTTAATATTTAAAATTAAACAAAGTAAAAAAAGTCAAAAATTTATTAGGGAGCATCTTAAAAATGGCTTTTAAAAAAATATGGCACTTTAAAAATAAAAAAGTTTCATAAAAACACGATTGCTTGCTTCGCTTCCTTTTCAACTTGAAACTAAAACTCCAAATAAAAAATTCATACGAAAATAGAAATGCGCTTGCTTTTCAATTCATAAACTTTTTTTGGTTGAAAGGTTCAAAAACAAGTGAAATAGAGAAGAAACGAACATAATCCGATTATTTTGTTGAAGTAGATTAGTGACTAAAATAAGAAACACGTGGTTTTTAGATTTTGGATTTTTTTTATTCGACTTAATCTGTTTCTTTTCTTCTTCTGCAAAAAACAAATAAAAGAGTAAACCTTTTTTTAAACCTAAAAACAAACAAATCATATTTACTACGCTGCTTCTGTTTTTAGTCTTCAAACAAAACAAAAAACAACCAAGAAAAAAAAAACAAGAAAGCAAATAACACAAAAAGTGTTTTGCTTTTTTTGCTTGTTTATTTCTGTTTCTGTGTAGCTATGTTTAAAATCCTTAGGGAAAAAAGTGTTTTTTTTATTTGGAGAAAAATAGTTTGTTAGTTATTTTTGAAGAGGTCAAAGAATGTTTATAAAAGTTGCACATTTGGATTGTTAAAAAAAATTTATTATTAAAAATTAAAATTGAATATTAATATTATTGTTACAAACAAAAAAATAAGCGAAAATACAAAGTTTCATACAAATTATTTTCGTTTCTTATTTTTCTTCTTCGATGGTTTTTCGATCACCACTTCTTTGCTTTCGGTTTTGGCTGCTTCTTTTGATGGACCATTTGAATTTGACTTTGATCGTTTTTCTTCTGAATTGTTTGGAATTGAATTTGTTTGAATTCGTTTGATATTGTTGAAACAATCAGGATTCATTTCATGGGCTGCTTCCATAGCATTGGCTGGATATCCAAATACATTGCGCTCTTTGATGGTTGAATTACGCCTCCAAAATGGCAGTTCACGTCTAAAAAACAAAAACATATTTAGTTGAAATTATAAACAATAACTAAACTAACCGAAATATAGCAAGAGCATGACGTCGAATTTCATCAGGATGATTGAGTGAGAATCCAACAACGAGAAGCAAAGCCATAGAATATTTTTGAAGATGTTCTTCGTCGACAGGAATTGAATGGCCAAATTCGAGTGCAAAACATGTGAATCGAATGTATTCAGGTGTGTCAGGTTGATGAAGATAATTTCGAGTTGTCTTTGACATTTTCATTGCTCTACCATCCTCGTGAAATTTGAGATCATGTTCTTTAAGTTGTTCAATTGCCTTTGCCCTAAAATAATGAAACCATAAAGTTGTTGTTGCTAAAACCCAAAGAAAAACATACACAAACTGATTGATGGTAATAAAGACATCACCGACGAGGTTACATAGGAGCGAGATTTCAACACTAAGAAGCTTCTTCTTTGGATCAGGTTTGTAGTCCCTAAAAATATAATAATGACAATAAACTCGAATAATCTTTAAAAAACAAACTTTGCCAATGAATCCACCATTTTCTTTCCAATCAAGCCATTTCTTTCCATGGATTTATAATGAGCTTCGTATGCTGTATTCTTGTTGACGGACCTTTGAGATTCCACGCTATCCTTGAATCGACCACGCATTCTGCTTCCAGAGCTTCCAGATGCTGTTTTTAAACGATATGCCCATGGGTTTGGTTGTTGTTTGAATTTCTGTGGAACTTCAGGTTCAGCTATAGGTTCTTTCGATTCTGTAACAGGCGCAGGAAGAGGAGGAGGCAGTGGAGGTTCTTCAGTAACTTCGGTGGGTTCCTTCTTTGGCATTGATTTTGGTGGCTTAATTTCATTTGGAACTTTCTTTAGAATTTCTTTTGGAACTTTAGCATAAGGAGCAACAAACTTCTTTGTTTCTTCCACTTTTAGAAGTTTCACTTCTTTCTTTTCATGTTGACTCTTTGCCGTTTGTTTGTTTGACTTCATCAGGAGCTTCTTCATGTTTAGAAATGATGACCACTTCTTCCAAAACTTGATTTAAAGCTCGCTTCTTCTTCTTGGATGCTTTTTTCTTGTAACATTTTACAGCACTGAAATGGTGGATGTAAGTTACCGGTGGCATTAAAATGGAAAGACTCACATAACAACGATGATAATGACGATGATGATCACAACAACAACAACGACGATTACAATCCATATAATTGTTCCATTTGAAGTTGAAGCTTCAGTTGATGAGAGAATGGAAGTTGATGACGAAGTTGGAGTTGTTGTCGTTGTTACCGGTGGAACATAGATCTTAGCATTGAGGATAGTTACTGGACATGATGATGGAGAAATTTCACGAACATCGATTGTTATTACGTTATCTTTATCAAAAGCAGGTTCACAGCTCACTACACCTTGATTACCGCAATATAATGCAAAAAGATCATGCATTCGAATATAAGAACATGGTTGAATCTTGTTTTTGAGTATTTCATTACCATTTGTAAATTTGACATCTTCGTTATTGGCTTCAATTTGAAATCCACAAATGTTTGATTGAGATTGACAAAGTTTTCCAGCTTGTTTACTAAATCCTGAAGTTGAAGATTTGTAACAAAATAAAGCCCTAAAAAGAATATTTAAAAAATGAATCAAATAATAAAAAAATACTCACTTTCCCTCGCAGTTTTTCAAATCAACTTGAACATCCAAATATCCATTTGTAAGAACCAATTGAACAATTCCAGGAGACACAAGCTTCACACCATTTCCTATTTCTTCGACGATTTGAGGAACAGATTGAGAATTCACGATAATGACGAAAAGAAAAACCAAGAAAGATGAAACACGCATTTTTGCTTTCTTTCGACGACGATCGTTGATTGCAACAATTTGAAAAAGTTGGAAATGAATGAATTTGAGCTTTTATATTTGATCATAGTGAATTTTGAAGCAATTTTTGCATGATTGTTAAAGCCTAAATTTGCATAAAAAAATGAAAACTTCCAAGTGTAAAATTTGCAAAGGTACAAAGAATAAATAAAACGGACGTCTAAAAAACAAATTCTGGTACATAAAATTTTCATGTGTTTCACATGATCATGAATAGTGTTAAATTACCGACCGAAAAGTCGGTAATTACCGACTTACCGACCGACTTTTTACCGACCGATTTACCGACCGACAGTTTTTTTATACCGACATTTTACCGACTTTACCGACCGACAAAATTTTCTACCGACATTTTTTTCTCAAGTTCTTATCAGAATTTGTTTTTCTTAAAAAGTTAATTGAAATACTAATTTTTTCGATGTTATTATAACTTTAGTATTAGAAAAAATGTATTTTTGACTAAAAACCGAAAGTTTTGTTTATTTTTTAACTCGAAAAATTTTTTTATACCGATTTATTACTGACCGATTTATTACTGACCGACCATATTTTTATACCGACTTTTTACCGACTTTACCGACCGAGAGCAATTTCCATACCGACAATTTTTTGAATTTACCGACTTTTTTGTCGGTCGGTCGGTAATTTAACACTAGTTTCAACCATGTGCAATTATTGTTGTAAATAAAGAAGGTTATGCATAACATTTTCCGAATTTTAATTTTTCTCAAACATTAATATCTTTAATTATATTATTTTATTTTTAAAAAGAAAAAAATATATAATTTTGGTTCAATAAAAGGTTTCTGTTTCTCAACTTATTTCTCATTGTTTTCTGCGTTGATGTTTATCTTTTTTTGCCTTTTATTTAGTACTAAAGGAATTAAAAGCTTAAAGAAGAAGGCGAAAATAGAGAAAAAAAAGTTAACACCGTGGAAATATTATTAAGATTTAATCGGAATACTTAAAAATGAAAAGAAAAAAGCAAAAAAAAAATTCACATAAAACTTTTTATTTTATGATTAAAGTTTTAGCAACGAAACAAGAGAGGAATAAAAATTGCTAGCATTGATAACAAATTTTTTTTAATGTAAACACCAAATTTATTGATTATAACATTTTCTCTTTTGTTTATTTTTTCACCTCTGTTAAAGGGATGGTTGTTCATGTTGGAATTTCTGCTTATGAAGGTAACGTAAGATATTATAATGATGTTAGCAAAGAAACAAAAGATTTTAAAATAGATTTAGGTATTCGATTTATTGGGTTCATTATAATTTAATGTTTATCTAAATTTTAGTTAACCAAAATGACATCAATAAAGTTGACACTATGTATATGCAAATTAAACAAAGGATTGGTGGAGCTTTTGGATGTGTATGTATTTATTTACTTGAAAATTATAATAATGAAATTCGTAAAAAATTTATTGATAGTGGAATGCTTTTTGGATTTTTAAAGGTTTCATTCATCGATTGGAGCACTTTATTATACATGAACTTGGCTTCTCGATCAACATTTATACCCAAAGAAAATGATATAATTTGGATTTTATGGTCAACGAGATGTTATATATGGGAAAAAACCAATACAAAAGTGAAAATGATTAAAGCGTTTTTAAATGTTTCTCTTACAACTGAAGATAAATTAAAGCGGACTAAAATGGAATCAGGGTTAAATCGAAATCCAGATAAACTTTTTGTAACTAAATCAAGTAAAGTTGATGTAATTATTGCAAAAAAAATATTTCCATCTTGTAATTGTGGTCTTTTTACGGATAACTGGAACAAAGTTGGTGGAGCTTTGATCAAAGCTCAAATAATGGCAAATGATTTACATTTTTTAACTTTTGATACATTTATGTATTTAAAAAGATTTGTATTTATCAAAATAAATGGAAAAGATATTATGACTTTTGATGAATATGAACCGTTGCCAATAGAAAGATCAGCAATTTATAATTTAGAAAATAATGAAAGTGTTTTAATCGTAAGTTTGTAGCATAATTTTTAACTCCATCATGAATCAAAAAAAAGTTCCTCTCACAATTTTTGTTTTCAGATTTCAAGTGAAAATGCTTTTTGCGAAAGCATTCAACTTACTCCTTCCATGTTAAGCGCAAGGAAATGTTTAATCACAGTGATTGCGGATGAAAACAAAATTTTCATTGTAAAATGTTCCGAAGTACGAATGCAGCCTCTTCAACCTCCTACACCAATACAACACATAGAAAGGCATGTAGAAAATATGCATTTAAATCCAAACACCAAAAAAATAATAGAAAATAAAAATTCTTATTTTATCCCTAAAAAATTAACATCTTTTAATGAAAATATTTATGCTGTTGGAATAGATTTGGGGACGTCAAGATGTTGTGCTGCTGTAAATCGTCGAAATGGAATTGAAACTGTAGCTCTTGAAAATACTGGAGAAAGGCTTTTGCCGTCTTATGTTTCGTTTAGTGAAGAAAAAGAAAAGTGTGGACAGATAGTTGTGAATCAATTGCACCATTACTCAAAATCCACCATATTTGATTCAAAAAGAATTATTGGAAGAAGTTTTCATGAAGTTAATATAAGTGAAAGTTGGCCTTTTGAAATAACCAATAATGTTGGCGAACCTATTTTACGCGTCCATGGTCCTAATTAGTGTTAAATTACCGACCGAAAAGTCGGTAATTACCGACTTACCGACCGACTTTTTACCGACCGATTTACCGACCGACAGTTTTTTTATACCGACATTTTACCGACTTTACCGACCGACAAAATTTTCTACCGACATTTTTTTCTCAAGTTCTTATCAGAATTTGTTTTTCTTAAAAAGTTAATTGAAATACTAATTTTTTCGATGTTATTATAACTTTAGTATTAGAAAAAATGTATTTTTGACTAAAAACCGAAAGTTTTGTTTATTTTTTAACTCGAAAAATTTTTTTATACCGATTTATTACTGACCGATTTACCGACCGACCATATTTTTATACCGACTTTTTACCGACTTTACCGACCGAGAGCAATTTCCATACCGACAATTTTTTGAATTTACCGACTTTTTTGTCGGTCGGTCGGTAATTTAACACTAATCATGAATATTTAGTTATTGCTTAAATTTTGTAATGTTTTTTGTCTCAAAAATTTTATTTCATTTTTTATTATTAAATTAATTTTACAAAAATTTTATACAAGTTCAAAGCAAAAGAAATAATAAACAACTAATTCCCATATTAATAAGTATATATGTAAGATGCTACCGTAATATAATACATGAATACATAGAAAAAAAAGAAAGAAAAAGATCCCGCACAAAAAAATGAAACAAATAGGAAACAAATAAACATAAACCCAAAAAATTTTCTACAAAAACAAAAGAGGAGCGATTTAAAATAATAAAGAATGTAACTTCGGCATTTTTTAAATGTCAAAAATGTTTGGAAAAAAAATTACGAATTAATAATAAAAAAAAAGATAGAGTATCAAAGATTTTTTGTATAAAAATTATGAAAGTCATTATGGCAGTATTTAATTTAAAGGAGAAAAAATGGAACGCTTGTTTTTATATATATATATATATTTTTTTTTATACAATGAAAGGCATTCCAGGAGATCGAGATTGAATTGAACTGGTCGTCGAAGCATTGGATGTTTTATTTTTTACTGGCATTTTTGCTGGAGTTCGAAGAAGCTTTTCGAATTCATACTGAAATAAATAATAAAACAAAATAAATAAATATTAAATTATTTTTATTTAATAAAGTTAAAATATGATTTTTTTGCACTGTTATTAACTTATTTTTTTTTATTAACTAGCTTTTAAATATTTTTGAATTATAAATTCTTAAATTTTCGTGGCATCAAGTTTGGTAACAAAAAGCATCAAAACTCAAAAAATAAGTTTTATATTTATTTATTTTGTATTTAATTTTTTTGTTGTTTGATAAAAAAAAATGTGCTTGCGTTCGCTCGGTTTTCAAAACATAAAACTATGTTGTCATTTTAAAAATTAATAAAACTTAACATAAAAAAGAGGGGAACTAAAAACTAAAATACAGTAATCCGAACCAAAAGAAATTTGCAAAAACAAAAAACAGAGAAAAACATTTTTTTAGTTTGATGCTTTTCTTCCAAAAACATTTAAATAAATTTGATATGGTTTTTGTGACGTAATTTTTTTTATTCATTTTGTTCGCTTTTTTGTTGAATGGAAAATTTAAAATTAAAAAACGATGCTTACAAAGTGTTGACTGACGTCGATGCTAATCGGAGGTAAAGAATATTTAGGATGTAAATAATCGTTTCGTTGAAAATTAGGTGCAACAAGATTAGTACAACTGCTACCAAAAAAATCATTATGTTCATGCATAATTGAATATTTACGATTTAAATATTCCATGGATTGACTAAAATTATTCAAAATAATATTTATTAATAAAAAAAATTTTATTTTACAAACCTCGCAGAAGAAATACTTTCAAGTTCAATAAATTTTGTATTCCTTCTTGGACTTTTTATTGATGCTAATGGTAACTCTTTTTGTGAATAAAACATTGTGGATGATAATGAACACCACCTCGCAAAAAATATAATAAGAAGTATCGTATAAATAAATAAAATACAAATAGTTATGATTAGAAACATATGTGAACAACACATGAAATTAATTTTTTTAATACGACCACATTTCATATATGAAGAATGTGTTTATATAATCGTATAATTTTTTGGGCATAAAAATATAATTTTAAAATCTCTAAAATAAATAATATTTTAAATTAAATTACAGGAAATTTTGCCACAAAATTTTTTGTTATCTATGTAAGGATCTCGAAATTAAATTTGCACGAAAGCACGCGAAGCGTAAAACAAAAAGTTTCAAAATAATGAATGAATGAAAAAGTATTAATTAATCAACGATCATCACAAGCCGTCGTCGATCTTTTAAGAAATAAAAAAAACTTATGTCGTCAGAAACATAAAAAAATAAATAATGAAAAACGACCCAAAAGTTTATTCAAACGTGGCCACAATTAAACAACACAGATAGGAGAAACAACTGTTTTCTATTTTTTTTTGTGACAGATTTTTTTAAAACAACTTTTACCTATTTAAAAAAATAGACAGATACCTTTATATAAATGCATGCCTACGCAACAAGACACAAGCAAAAACATTTTTTTGATATTAAAAAAAAGTCACCTGGTACTTTTTTTTCGAGGAAAGAAAAACCCCAAAAAAATTCTTTTCTTCTTTTTTTTTTGCAACTAAAACTAGCAGGCGATGATGAGCAAAAGTAAAAGTAAAATTTCTTATGCATAAAAATTATGACTTTTTTGTTTTGGAAAAGAAAAAAGAGAAAAAGCGAAGAAGATGATGCGTTTCTTGAATTTTTAAATAAGTTTTTTTTTGTTACAAAATTTTGTTATGCTTGCCTAAAAATAGAGGAAAACACCAAGAATGGAAAATTGGGGAGGCAAAAATGAAGTCATTGTTTTCTTATTTTCTTTTTTTAATTTTTTTAGAATGATTACCTCACAATTTTTTTATTGGCGGTGGTCTTTTTTGGGAAAAGAATAAAAAGGAAAAGGAATGGAATAAGGATATGAGTTTTTGGAAAATATTTATACATAAAAGAATTTCATTTTAAAAAACTAATAAAAATGCTTTTAGCAACAACGACAAAGAAAAAATAATATGTTTGCAATTTTGGCAAACTCATAAATGGTTACGATTATGATTATGGGAGAAATAAAAAGTTACAGTAATCCCAAAAGCACACCATAAAAAAAAATAACCTTTAACCGAAATATGTTTTTTGATTTTTGGAACAAATTAGTATAGAAATTCCAATTTAAATTCAAGCACATTTGGTTTAGTAAAGCTACAAAATTCCTACAAAAAAATTCCTTGGCCTTTAAGCAACTTTGGAAATATGTTTTTTTGATTTTTTTTCAGCTGCTTTTTATTTAACTCAAAAAAATCTTAAAATCTGTAGTGTAAAAGGTTAAACTTTAAAATTTAAAGGCTAGTAGCATAAATAAATAAATTTTTAAGAAAAAATAATTTTTAAGGTCATTACAAAGAACACCCTCATTTGACAAAAATAAGAAAATCTACGGTATTAGAAAATATTTCAAGTAAAATTTTAAATAATGTATTAAAAACTAAAACACCTTTAAAAAAGCCTTTCCTTTTAGTTTTATGGCTTTTAATAATTGTAATGTCAAAAAGTAAAAAAGAAGTAAAATGAAAAAAGGCGCCAAAAAATGAAAATAAAAAATAATAATAATGCGAAATTTGAGTAAACCTTGTAAAAAAAATTGGAAGAAAATGAATAGCTGTCATGAGGAATTTACTTTCCTCATATTTTTTGTTCCGTGTGTTCAAATTTATGATTTTTTTTTCTTGCAAACAAACACGCGGCGACAGCGTCAAAATTTACACTATATTTCGATATAAAAATTTTTTTCTAAAACCCCCATATTTGGCTTGGTGGCAGACATTGTGTTTTTTCTTATTAAATATGAATGAAAAACAAACAATATCTATCTAAGATTGGAAGGAGAAAAAATAAATAAGGAACATGAAAAAATGAAAGAAATTTAAGATGGAGGTTTGAGAAATTAGTAGAATCTTTTTTTAGATTTTGTAAAAATAATTTTTTTACGTCAAAAATTTGATCTTTTTACTTTTTTTTTAATAAAAATCACGGATGAAGCAAAAAAGAATGGCAAAAGTTTAAAAAGAGGAAAGACGTTCTTTCTCGAATGAAAAAAAAAAGAACGATGATGAGTCTCATTCATAGCGGTCATTATTTAATTTTGTTTCTTTCGAAGCCCACGTTAAAATGAGATTTTTAAAACTATCTCTTACTCTTCTTTTTTTAATGTGAAATCATAAAAAATCGATACTTGATCAAAAAAGCTTGAAAACCTATGAATGAGTTAAAGAAAGAAAAAAAAGAAAGTAAAAAGACTAAAAATTAAAGCAACGAAAAAAATTAGTCCATGCTTTTCTTTCTTTTCTTTTTTTTGTTTTTGCTTCCAAATTTTTGTTATTGTTTTTTTTTTTTGAACTTGGATGTGAAAGTTTTTGGAAGAAAAAAAGAATAACAGAAAAACATTGGCAAAAAAATATAAATCATAAATCAAAACAAACAAAAAATGTTGAAAGTTGTTAATCAACAAAAAAAAGATTTCATCATTGGAATATTAATTAATTTTTATTTGAAAGCAGCCAAAAAAACTTTGTTGAATTAAAAATTTGGTTTAAAAAAAATTCAAAAAATGCCCTTTTATTTTGCAGAAACGACCTCGTCTGCCATGAAATGATCTCCCTTTTAAAATAAAAAACAGAAAGACAAAGTTCAAAGGATTACTTTCACTCAACGTAAAATAAAAAAAAACGAAACCAAATCCGTATAAAAAAAAACAAAGCACGTGGAAATAAGATTTATTTTTTTGGATGTTGAATGATTGACACGAGTCGGAAACTAAAAAAATAAAAAAGTGAAAGTAAAGCCATGCCTTTTTTTGGGAGCAGGATGAAGCATCCAAAGATAAAAAAGATCAAGTTTCTATCCAACTAACAGAGAGAGCAAGTTTTTGTCCAATTCTGTCAAAAAAAGAAAAGAAAGACAAAGAAATTTATTTGCTTAATATTTTTTGTTATGGAATAACATCCACGACGGCATGGCAGCATTATATTTTTTTGTTGTTTGCTAAAAAATGAGAGTTATTTTTTATTTTTTAACTTTTTGCATTTTTTTTTGTTCCTTTAAAGTTTAAACCTAACTTAAATTTCAACATCATCACCGCCGCTGCTTTGGGCATAAGGCAAAAATAAAAAATACGGACTTAAAGCTTATCCTTCCAAAGTTGGAACAAGAAAAAAAGTAAAAAAAATATTATTCTGAAAAACAAAACAAAAAAAGTTTTTTCTGTGTTGATTATTATTTTATTATTATTTTTTAATGTCAAAAAAATTTACTTTATAAGAAAAAACAACTTTGCCCAATTGCATGTAACATGCAAAAAATTCAGTTCAGTCATTTCGCGTTGAGAGTTCGAGGGTACATAAAAAATGAAAGTAACGCAGGAAAAATAGCAATGAAAATAATGAAAACTTTTTTTATGTATTGTAAATATTTGAAGATTGTTTTTAAAAAAATTATTTATGATTAAATATTTAATATATTTTCAAAGCCTATATTTCCAACATTTTTTTCTTCTTCATTTTATACACATTTAAGTTATTTTTTTTAAACAAGAGTAATTATCAGATTTTTTTAAAGTTGAGCATTATTTGCAAATTAAATCAATAAAATTGGCTAATTATTTTCTTTTAAATTGGCTAATTACTTTTAGAGGTGAGAGTTGCATAAATTGCGATAGAACTTGAAAAATAAGGAAAGATTTATAATTACTTTTTTTTAAATATTACTTTTTTTTTAAATATTTTTAGGCCATTTCGATGGGCTATAAATTTATACAGTATTCTCGAAATTTTTAAGTTTTTGTTTTATTTTTTGTTCGTATTTTTTAAGTCAAAAAAGGTTGAACGGATTGTTTTTTTTATTAAATGTTGTTTCCTATTAAGACGAAATCACAGACGATATTAATCTAAAGAGTTGAAGATGGAATAAAGTATGAAAAAATAACCTCAAAACTACTAAAGCTTCTAATAATGAAATGTTTCTTAATTAACACAAGTAATTGTTTATTTATTTTTTCATAAATATAAGCTGAACCCAAATTAACCGTTGATTTTTCTATATGCAGATAATGTTTCAAACTATTATTTTTCTCATTTGAATAATTTTTTTTACTACGAAAGCATTAAACATTAATGAAAGATGACTGTTGCGATAAATAAAAATCCGGGACAAAGATGACATGCCATAATTTTAAGGTCAATTATGTGAGAAAAGGGACGCCACTTTTTGGCGCAAAAAATGCATTCTTTTGGATAAAAAAAAACTGAGGTTTGGATTTTTTATTTTTTTTCCTACGATTATTTTTTTAAGAAAAGTTTATGATTAAAAAGAATAACGATTTTTTGAAGCTTCGTGGATTTAAATGATACCCTTTGATTTATTCAACACTTATCAAGTATTCTCATCACTTTTTTTTATAGATTTTTCCTTTTCTTTTGCAGAAAGCATGATGCTTGAAAATTTTAAAGGCTGTGATGATTGCAGGCGGTTTGAAACGTTTTGGAAACTTTATCTTGATATGGCAAGGAAAGAAGAATATACTGAAGAAATGGTTATGGTTTTTTTACTGCGGTTTTTGGATGACAGTGAATCCAAAGCAATTGTAAATAATATTTTATGGTCAGCAAATTGGGAGATTACTTTAAGAGAATTTACAATTCTTTTAAGTAGGAAAATTTCGAGGTATTTGATTTTCTTTCCTTCAAAAAAAACTTTATACATTGTTATAAAAATATTTTTTAGCATGGCTGATATTGCAAGAGCAATTGAATTAGGAAAACAAAATTTTCCTCAAATCTTTGATCATCCCGAAATATATGATCGAAATTTAAAAGTTGCAAAAGCATGGAATAATAGGCATATGAGTTTATTTACAGAACGATATTTGAAGAACGTAGAAAAAACAAAAGAAATCCCGAAGAAAAAACAAAAACGTTTAACACATTTTTTTCAAGTGAGTTTTAAAGTTTGTATCAATAACATTTAAAAATTGATTAGCTTCTTTTATCAGAGAAAGTAAAGAATATGTGATTTTTTAGGCTACGTGGGCAACGACTTTTTCACTCATAACTTGGCTATCAACAGTATTTCCCAGTGATTCTCAACATTTTCGCATTTACAACATCATCAATGAGTGCGATGCTCCAACTACAAAAAAAATAAATAAAACTGAAGTTGAAATTGCTGCAGAAAAGGTTGGCTTTAATAATATTAATAGACCATTTTTAAAATATTAAAAGGAAATTTGCAGGAAAGTTCTAATTTTTGAAATCAATCGAAAATGTTGCAAACTTTTTTATACAAATATTTGAAGATTGCTTTTAGAAAGTTTATGATGTAAAATTTTTTATATTTAGATAATCGAAAATATTGGTGAAGCCCATATATCCAACATGGGTTGTTATTGTTTTTGCGCCCATTTTTAGCTAAATTTAATCTGCTTTTTTGAAAAGTGAGTGCATCTGAGTTTTTTTGGAAATTTTTTAAAATATTATTTGTAATTATGTATTAATCTTCGTGGCAGTGTGATTTAAAAAATATTCAAATATGCTGAACTTTGATTGCTGTATTTTTTTAAGCGGCTTTTTAGTGCGTTGTTGAGGGCATTATAAACGCAGCAACCTTTTTCTTAGTAGAAAAGTAATCTATAGAGATAAGATACTAAATGGATAGCAATCGTTTCGAGGCTATGGGACTCATATATCACCCATGGACTTACCTATTCTTTTTTTTTTTGAAAGTCCTGTAGCAAATGGATGACAAGAAAGGCATGCAATTGCCGAAGGCAATGCATGCCTTCCGAACAATCTCTTATGTATCCCATGGGCTTTTACCTAAATATGGTACTATCTCCGAAATTCACGTAGCTTAATCGCCCCTTGGTCTGCCCCAAACAATGAAATCAACTCAATCCATAAAAGCGGTATTGCGTAGCAATACCGCTGGTTGTTTTAAAGAAGAAAAAAAGATAAAAAATTAAAAATCAAAATATTATTATTTTCGATAGCGGTGGCGGCTGCAAATCAAAAATAACGATAAAAAGCATGGATAAAAAAAAGTCAGTAAATCGGCGGCGGCGGCTGGTGGCTTAAAGCTGCGAAAATGTCATCATCTTCATTGCTGTCTTACTCGATGAATGTCAAAAACAAAACAAAAAATAATTTTGCAGAACAACAACGACGACAAATAACATCGTCGGCGGCGGTTGGTTGGTGATGATGATCGTTGTTTTGAATAACGAAAAAAGCAGCCGAGGGTATTTTTGGGGAAATTCAAAGTAAAAAAATAAACGTGATTGATTACGAAAAAAATATCCCCCAAAATTGCAGCGATCGGTGTTTTAGCAGCAGCAAAAACGGTAGCAGCCGGCGGCTGGGATAAACATGAATGAGTCTCGATATATATTTTCTTTTACGCTATTTCATTCATTCAAAAAATAAGTTTTTGAGTTTTGACAGAAAAAAAAAGATGGCAGCTATACGATTTTTTTGCAGATAAAAAAAAGGTGGAAAAAAAGTGATAAAGAATTTTTTTGATAGAAAAAAAAGTTTGCAGATATTTTTGGAAACAGAAATCACTTAATTAATTAATTAGGATAAAAACACAACAATGATGCAGCAAAAGCAAAAAACAAAAACAAGTGTTTTTTTTTATTGAGTTTAACGGATCTTTGATACAAACAAAAATATATAAAGATCGAAACTCAAGGATGAAAGCAATTGATTTGAACTAATTAGTGGGTGAAATTTAAAGGTAAATAGTTCAAAACAAAAAAACAGAGGTTTTTAAAAAAATAATAAATGTAAAAAGTAAATTCAAATAAAAATTTGTCCAAAGAAAATTTTGGTAGTAATAAATTCAAAAAAAGTTACTGTAAATTTCTGGAAAAAAATCATAATTTCATAGAGACAGTAACTTTGGGGTATTTAATCATTTAATTACTAAACCATCTCGTGTCGTCAAAAAAATATTCAAACTACCAAAATAAAAATCTGTAAAGTTAAAACCAAGATTTTCGGAATCTGTGCCATCCCATTTTTTTTGCTTACCACGAGATATATATATTTTTAATTATTACTTTTTTGGTGCCATGTCAAGCTGAAATAGGTGGTACCAAGCAAATATTGAACAAAGGAGAATATGCAATCCTGATGACCAAGCAGAAAAAAAAATTCATCTTTATTCATTTTTTTTCATCAAAGAGCAACAACAAAAACGCCGTTCAAAGGAAAGGAAAAGCGAGAAGGAAAAAAATTGGTCGTTAGATTTACGACCTCTCATTTCCTCCATCTTTTTTTTCATATAAAAAAAAATATAAAAATGACTACTAAACTATAGCTTTTTTTCGTAAATAAAAAAAACCTTTAAAGTTTGTGAATGTCTGTGGCAAAGCTTTATTTTTACTTTTTTCCTTTGACCATTGTTTTTGGTATTCGTCAGTTTGTTAGTTAGTTAGGCGGCATCTGGATTTCCCAGATGTTTTGTTGTTTGATCAAGTTACGTCAAAATAAAAATAAAACAGAAGGGATATCTCTTTTTTTTTTGTCGACACCACTCACGAACTGGCATTGGAAGAAGAAATATACTTTTATTCCTTTGGGAGGATAAAAAAAATATAAACCTCAAAATTTTGAACTGGTCACTCTCATTTCACTCATTTTTTAAAACTCGAAAAAATAGACGAAAGAAAGAATGAAAATGTAATTTTAGCAACAAAAAACAATGAAAAGTGAATCATTAAAAAAAGATTTAAAAAATGGAGAAGTTTTTCGAAACCATTTTTAAGCAAATTCTAAGACACTGAACAAAATCTATTTATTAAAAATCAAAAAATTTCAAAAAGAAATCCCTCGACTTTTTTATTTGCCACAAAATTATTAGACTTTTCACGGAATTCTTTCATTTTCGATGCAAAAAAAAGATAAAACAAACTTTCAAAAACGAACAAAAGTAAAAAAAAAAAGAAACCTTTCAATTTTTTGTATTTTTTTTTAGCTTTCTATCTCTTAATGATGACATAATTTCTCCATGAAATTTGAAGTCCCAAAAAAAGCAGCTCAATTCCCATTTGGGAAAACCTCCATCAAAGTTAAAGGAGTTGATGATTAAAAGCTTCCATCAAAAATTTTCTTAACCTTTCTTAATTTTACCAACCATAATTTTTTTGTTGTCTAAAACTCAAATGCCTAAAAATTTCAAACAAAATATTTCATAAAAAAAGGGGGTTAACCATTTGGCTTCTTGACATTCAATTAATTTTTAAAAAAAATTTGAGTTTAAAAATAAAAATAAAAACAATCAAAAAAATGCAGGGTTTTTTTTAAAGAAAAAGGCTACAAACTTTTTTGTATGTATGTTTTTTTCTTTTTTTGTTCGAAGAATTTCAGGTGAAATTTATTTTCTTTCTTTTCTTTTTGATATTTATAGAAATTTACTAGGAAAGAGAAGAGTTCTGACGACAGGTGGATGAAAATGTCAAAAGTTTGAAACTTCAAAGTTGAAAGACAAAAATCTCTTCGATGATTTAGGCTGACAAGTGAACCTTTTCTAAGAGTTGCTTGCTTGTTGCTGCAGAAAAAAATGTTGCAAAAAAACGGAAAACACCCAAATTTCTACATTTGTTTTTTTCTCTAAAAAACTAGCCAAATTGAGTTGCAAGGGAAACATCTTTTTAATAATTAATAATTCATGAGAGTCTGTAAGTCTGGAATGGAGTTAGTTTCTCACGGTTAATGTGGATTAACTTTTTTTATTTTTAAACTTTGAAAAAAAACCACTTGATTTTTTGTGGAAAAAGACAACAATAACAAAAACAAAAGTGAAGTTGGATATCTAACATTATCAACTGCTTTGAAGAAGCATAAAGATACTTCCCAAATTAATGCGATAACAACGAGCAACCTTTACAATGAATTCCCAAAAAAAAAAAATTAATGAAGATGATCCTCGTTCGTAAATGGAGGACACTCATTTAGCATTCAGTGTTCCTTTTTTTAGGTCACTCAAAAATTGTTGGAATTCTTCCTTCAATTCAATCTTCGCAAAAATTTACATCTTCTTCTCTTCTATGCTTTTTGTTTTTCACAAATTGTTTTCACACATTTTTCAGAAATTTACATACATGTCAAAAAAATTTGTCAACATGACAAATCTATCGATGTTTCAAACTCAAATCCTTCATTTTATCTTTGAAGCATTAACTCAAAATGGTGATGAAATCTCTTGTATTTCTCCTGTTTATTTGCTGCGGCTTTTGCCTGTAAGTTTTTTTTTTATTATTCTTTTATATTTTTTACATCTTCATATCTTTTTTTAACTTTCAGTGCAACAACAACTAAAATGGCGCCTCAACAAAGTACAATGTGTGTTTCAACTGATGCCAAACCGATGTCCTGTTACTATTACGTCATTCGAGATGATTTAGATCATAAAGCTGCTGCAAAGTATTGCATGGATACCTTCAATGGTGCTCTTGCAAGTATCTACGATAAAGATGACGACATATATCAAGTTATGAAGAAATATTTCTGGTGGAGTGATAGTAATATGGATATTGAGCGATTCCGAATTGGTATGGTTCTTGAACATGATAACCCTGTAGCAATAGCAACAAAATTCAACCCAGTCGATATGTTCAATAAAGTTGTTGATAAGGACATTTGGTAAGCTTACATACAAATGTTTTGGTTTTTACTAATGATTAATTTTTGCAGGCATAGAAGCTTTCCTGAACAAAAAACTCCTGTTCACTTTAACGCCACCGATCGTGATCCTGCCTTTCCTAAATTAGATGCAAATCCAGATATTCCTGGGTAAATGACATTACTTTTCAATCATCTAATAAACATTCTTTTAAATTATAGAAAAGATGATGCTTCTGGGCAGTACATTTCGATTGGTCCTAAAAATATCAAATGGTCTCCTGCAAATTACAATAGAACTATTCCGTTTGTATGCGAAGTGCCACGTTTTCCAAAGATGTATTGTGAACTTGGATGGGAACTTCATATGAAATCTCGATCATGTTTTTTCCTCAACCCTAATGTATTACCTTTTGAAGAAGCTGCAAAGGAATGTCGAAATAAAGGTTCCAATTTGGCTTCCATCAATGATGAAACTGAAAATAATTTGGTTGAAAGTAAGCTTTAACAAACTTTGTTCATTCTAATTTTGTTATCCCTTTTCAGATATGATTAGTGCCGCCAGTGATAAAACCGATGGAAAAAGGATATGGTTTGGTCTTCGACATAATGGTAGGGGAGTTTCTCAAGCTGAAATGAAGGAAGACAGAGACAGCGAGGCATTTGTAAGTTCACTTCTTTTGTTCATGCTATCTTAATTTTGTTACATTTTTTAGAGAAAACTCTTTGTTGAAAAAATGGGATACAATGTTGATGGAACTCCTGTCTCAACTTATCATAATTTCTTCCACAATCAACCTGATGGAATAAAGGCTGAAACTCAATCCCTTGAAAATTGTATCCTTATTGAAAGAAATGATCTCTCTCCCGTCTCTGGACCAAAAAAATGGAATGATTACAATTGTGTAAATATTCACGCATTGTCACTTTGTCGAAAAATGGCTAAAACTCAAGCTTACCTGAAAAAAGACTAACACATTTGTATTTTATGTATTTGCTTATTTTAAGCTTTTCTCAATTTTTTGATTAACTAACTATGTCTAAAAAATAAAAAGTATTTTGACAATTTTCTTTTGATTGATACGTAACATCTCTCTTTTTTCATGTTTGAAAGATGGTGGAAAACCTTACTTTAGATGATAGAGAGAGATTACTATTTACTGGCAAATTTTCTTCAAAGAACATTATTTATATTTTGGTTTGACTATTGCCTCTTATGATGCTCAGTTTATAAAGAAGTTTTCTTTAAGCAATGTATTAGGGCTAAATGTGCCTCAAAAACCTTTCATCACATTCGATTTCTTTAAAAACAATTCTTTAAATCAATATAAATAATATTGCTGGCATTGTTTTCATTAATATATCATCTCGTTTATTATTACCCATTATTAATTAGTACTCTCGCATTATTTTATATTTTAATAACGGATCTCTAAAAAATCATAATGGTTTCTAAAGATTCATTATATAATCGCAAAAAATGGGAAGATGCTGATTTCCCAATTCTTTGCGAAACTTGTCTCGGTCCAAATCCCTATCTTCGAATGGTTAGTTTTTGTTAATTACTTTTGTAAGCATATGAAAATACGTGATATTTTAGCAAAAGAATAAATATGGTGACGAATGCAAGGTTTGTAATAAACCCTTCACATCTTTTCGATGGTGCCCTGGACGTGGTGCACGTTTCAAGAAAACAGAAGTTTGTCAAACTTGTGCAAAGATGAAGAATGTTTGTCAAACATGTTTGTTGGATTTGGAATATGGTAAGCTAGTAAAGTCATTGGCATTCATGCTTACTTTTATTTTTATAGGACTTCCTGTACAAGTTCGTGACCAAGCTCTTTGCATTAAAGAACAATTCCCTCAGCAAGGAGCAAATCGAGATTTCTTTAATCAAAATGCTGAAAGAGCTTTAGCTGACACCGATGGAACCACTCCATATGGCGAACTTGCATTAATTCCAAATTCAGGAAATAATGAAATTTTGAATAAACTTGCTGCAACTCGGGGTCGTAATGAACCATATTATGCTCGAAATGCTCCACATATTTGTTCCTTCTTTGTTAAAGGCGAATGTAAACGTGGGGATGAATGTCCATATCGGTAAGATTATCATCACTTTATCTCTTCATTCTTTAATTTGATATTTTAGTCACGAAACTCCTAAACCCATCGATGATAAACTTTCCATTCAAAATATTAAGGATCGCTTTTATGGAAGCAATGATCCGGTTGCAGAGAAATTACTCAACCGAGCTAAAGCTGCTCCTAAACTTATTGTACCAAGTGACCAATCCATAACAACTTTATATATTGGCAATCTTGGAAGCAATGGAGATTTGGTAGTCACTGAACAAGATTTAAGGTTTGTCGTTGTTTTTCTTTCGAAATTTAAAATTAAAACTCTTTTGCTTTTAGAAATCATTTCTATCAATTCGGTGAAATTCGACAAATTCATGTTGTTCAAAACAAATTTTGCGCTTTCATCGATTTCTTAACTCGTGAAGGGGCTGAACTTGCAGCTGAACGATCATTTAATCAAACAAACATCAATGGCCAAAAACTCAGCATTCGTTGGGGACGTCCTCAAGCTCAAACTCGGTTTGAAGGTATTGAAGAAAAGAAGACATTCCGTCAAGTTCCAAACCTTCCCGGAGCTCTTCCCATTCCTATCTTTAATCAACCTGGCTCCTCATCATCGTCGTTATTAAAACGACCTCATGCAGAAATAATTACCCCTAATGAAACAATGGGAATTAAAAATCCTAAACTTGTTATCCCCGATGTTTTACCAAAAGGAAACCATGCTAAAGAAGGAGGAGGTTCTTCTCAAGTTTGTTATCCAAGTCAAGATCCTTATAGACTGGGATCAAATGCATGATCATCGGTGATTATTGTACACCAACAGTAAACAGGAAAAATTTATCTATGTTGTTCGTTACTGCAGTTTTTATCATTTTTTGTCCAACCTTGTTTTGCTTATTATTTTGTTGTGAATTTGTTTGTATCATCAAATATGGAAGAAAAAATCCTTAATAAAAATATTCAAAAAACATAACATTTATACGTATAAAAATCAACAAAAATATTGCATAAACAATATCAACAACATCTTTACATTAAGGCTTTTTGGCATCTTTGTTTTCGATTCTTGAAAGTAATTTCTCAGCAACAGGATCATTTGAACCATAGTAACGATCACGAATATTTTGACTTGAAAGTTTATCATCAACAGGTTTAGGAGTTTCATGACTAAAATATGCACATTGTTTGTAAACACACGTGAAAAAAGAAAAAAGCTTACCGATATGGACATTCATCACCACGCTTACATTCACCTTTAACAAAGAAGGAACAAATATGTGGAGCATTTCGAGCATAATATGGCTCATTACGACCTCGAGTTGCAGCAAGTTTATTCAAAATTTCATTATTTCCTGAATTTGGAATTAATGCAAGTTCTCCATACGGAGCGGTTCCATCGGTGTCAGCTAAAGCTCTTTCAGCATTTTGAACAAAGAAATCTCGATTTGCTCCTTGTTGAGGGAATTGTTCTTTAATTCCAAGAGTTTGATCACGAACTTGTACAGGAAGTCCTATAAAAAAATGTTGCTAGAATTAATAAACGATATAAATAAAGTAGCTTACCATATTCCAAATCCAACAAGCATGTTTGACAAACATTCTTCATCTTTGCACAAGTTTGACATACTTCTGTTTTCTTGAAACGTGCACCACGTCCTGGACACCATCGGAAAGAAGTGAATGGTCGATTACATACTTTACATTCTTCACCATATTTGTTCTTTTGCTAAAAATTCAAAGTCGTTAGTCAGATGATATTCATACAAAAATAATGTCTTACCATTCGAATATAAGGATTAGGTCCAAGACAAGTTTCACAAAGAATTGGGAAATCCTGAAAAATGATAATAGATGATTTTAAAGTAAAGATAAAATACAAGCAGAACTTACAGCATCTTCCCATTTTTTACGATTATACAATGAATCTTTAGAAACCATTCTTTCTTTTCTGAAACTTTACAGCACAAATCTAAAAATTCAAATTTCCAAGAAACGGAAGATTTGAAAAAACGAAGAATGACTTTCGTTGAAATGGAAGCATTTTTTGGTTTCGACGCGCCAATTTAATTACGGTGTTCATGTAAAGCTCTCGCGCGTGAATGAGGTTTCCCGTTTTTTTGAATTCGAATAATTGCTAACTTACATGAACCATTTGGTAATATTTCCATTATAAATATGAAGGTTCATTTTACACCATGCAGCGGATATGATAATAAACAAGAAATCTGATAGTTTTAAAACTAAAAATAACTTCCAATCAAACTGCAAGAAATGTTTAGCTACACGCCGTTAAACAGACCATTGTTTACATTTTCTAAAGAAGCCATGGGCAATAATAAACTCATAACTGTTAACTAAATCTTTAACTAATAAAACCAAGTCATTATTGAACTAATGAATACCAATCGCAAAATCATAGTAAAAAGACCAAAAGTTTCAAAAAAACATTTATAAAATCAGAAACAAAAAATCTTCAAAACAGGTACCAAAATAAATAAGAAGTGAAAAACATTTGTAGCACCACTAGATCAATTGACGAAGTTTATTGTTGACTTTCAAATTGACTACCATCGGGACCAGTCTTCTTGGGAAGGAGAACAGCATTGATGTTGGGAATAACACCGCCTAAAAAATGAACAAGTTAATAAGAAAGTTATAAAGAAAGAAATAAATAATCTTACCTTGAGAGATGGTGACACCAGAAAGAAGCTTGTTCAATTCTTCATCATTGCGAATTGCAAGTTGAAGATGACGAGGAGTGATACGAGACTTCTTATTATCACGAGCAGCATTGCCAGCAAGTTCGAGGACTTCAGCGGTGAGATATTCCAAAACAGCTGAGAGATAAACAGGAGCTCCAACACCAACACGTTCTGAATAATGTCCTTTGCGGAGAAGACGATGAATACGAGCCACAGGAAATTGAAGGCCAGCACGAGCTGACTTGAACGATGTTCCACCAGTTTTTCCTTTACCAGATTTACCTTTAGCGGACATCTTGAATATGTTGCAGCAGAAGAAGAAATCAGCAGAGATGTAAAGTTGAAGTTGATAAAAATCAAAAGTGAAGCTTTGAAAACTAAAAAAAGAAAGAATGAAGTAAAAAAGTTAAAGAATGAAGTAAAAAAGTTTGAAGGAAATAAAAATGGCGCGCAATTTTGTTTTCATCTTTCGACACGATTGACACATTTGATGGGAATGGCGCAAAAATAAGTGATTTGAATGAAACATTTTGCTGAATGGTTTTGCTTTCTTCGCAAGTATGAAATATTTCATGGATTGTGTAAAACTAATAAAACCTTCTTCTAAAATAAAAGCAATCATGCCATCTTCATCACCTTGATAAAGTACTAAAAAACAAATTCCCAAAAATTTCTTTTATTCAAAGCTCTATTGAAAAGTTCAGTAAATTCGAATAATAAAGTGTAAGATCCAAAAAAGCAAATATTAAACCATTTCACTTGATCGATGAAAAGGCTTCATTATGTGATTTCATTATTAAAATGCAAAACGAGTACAGTAAAAAAATTTTATTATTACAAAATCAAAAACAACAAAACCAAGAGCTTAATAAACAACATCAGTAACATAATTATTTCAGATAACAGCTTGAGTTCAACTTGTTAAGCTTGATTTAGGTTTTTTGGACGATGAAGGTTCAGGAGATTCCTTGAATTTTCTAAAAATAAATCGCTCATTATTTTACATAGATTATTTTGTAGCAAAAGTAAACATACCTTTTAAGATTCGTTTGAATCTCATCTGCCGTTTGATTAAATTTCAAAATGATATGTTTGAACTTGTTTTCAAGTTTTGTTTGGACACCATTCATTTCCCTCGTTGTTGGTGATCGACGTTTTTGATTGCTAACGAAAGTTTCAATAACATTAGTAAGAGCAACAAGAAACTGATTTGGCGATTCATATTTTCCATTAATGAAAGATTCAAAAACATGATTAAAGTCTTCTTTAAGTAAACTTTTGACACGTTTTGTAATAATGCTTTCATAAGCATTTCGGCATTCACTAATCCAAAGTTCTTCTTTTGGTTCATCATTCCAAGATTCACTACTTTGTTCAGATATGGTTGTATTTGATGATGCATTCAATGAAAGATCAGTATTGTAAGCAGTTAATTCGGTTCTTGACTTCTCGAGCAAAGATTCAAAATATTGTAAAGCATTTACTGGATTTGCGTTGTCAATAACATGGAACAAAGTTTCGACCAATCTCATAGAATTCATTGCATTTTCCGAATTTTCTCCATAGAATTTGATTGCATTAGCTGCTATCATTTGAATATCGAATTTGAGATGTGGCAGAGTCCTAAAAAAAAAAGCACTAGTTACATCCATTTTAAAAGAAATTGTTGTTTTACCTGTAAAACATATTTGAGGAACGTTCATTTATTGTTTGTAAGTCAACAGGATATGGAACTTTGAGAATGTAATCAGGATGTTCAGCAAGATTGACAGGAAGTTGAAAAATTGATAAAGCAGGTACAGTACTTAATTGATGAATAGCATGACGAACTTTTTTGAAATAGTATGATGATTCTTTATTATTTCGAGCATCGAGAGCAGCTCCAGAAGGCATTTTCCAATCGTCTTTTTTTACAGGAATAAATCCGAATACTTTGATTTCCTCCGATGTTGCATCAACTCCACAGCTCCTTCCGAGTGTCAAAGGTTGAATATCCCATGGGGAACAAAAAACTGATTCTACTTCATCATCCCATTTAATTGAGAGAGAATTAAAGTGACATCCAGTATAACCATGTTGTCTTGACCTTTTTGATTGTATGGTACCAGTCCACCATTTGCCACTAATAAGTCCTTCAATTTCATTACCAGGTTTAATATTTTGTTGAATTGATCGTTCAAAGAGTTCACGTGGAATTATAAAATCTGAAATGCCATCTAATTCATGATAACTAAAAAATGGTGAATATAAATAAATTATTGCTATTGATAAAACAACTTACAAAACCTTGATAGTTTCGCCTCTTTGTAAATGAAGCGAAAGTAAAACACAATGATAAGGTTTGAAACGATATTCAAGTTTTTCAATGATAGCATATTCATGACTTTTAAAGTCATCTGGTGTTGGATAGCTTTGAGGAGCATAATCTTCTTTTTCTTCACATTCATCGAGATACATCTTATGAGCAAGTGGAAGATAAACCACGCGATCACCAAGTTGTGGAACATATGGAAATCTCTGAATAGAGACTTGTTTCATCCATTCAGGATATTCTTTAAACTCGCGTGAAGATGGTGTTGGAGGTGGAACAAACGAAGATGATGTTGATGGAAGAGGAGTTTCTTGCAAAGCCTTTTTTTCTTTTTTATCAAGAATTCGTTGATCAACGACACATTTATTTCCTAAAGCGTTCCATTCTTTTCCACGAACATTTTCAGGAGCTTTCAGTTCATTCACTAATTCAGCTATCTTAGCTTCCAACGCCTTTTGATGTTCTTGATGATCAGCTTTCAATTTAGCCATTTTAGCTTCATATTCTTTTTGCTTGGTTTTCAAAGCAGATATCTAAATACATAAATGAATGTTTGATCCTTTATAAGAAGAGAAAAACTCACTGTCTTGAGATGTCCTTCATTTGTAGCTTTCATTCTATCGATGGTATCATTCAAAAGGGAAACTTCAGAAATTGTTACACCGTGCCCATCGTACTTGTTTTGAAGATCATCAAGTTGAGTTTGAAGTTGTTGATGATCTTTTAGGAGATTGTCATACGTTTCTTGCAAAACATTCTTCTAAAGAATGGAATAATAACATATGTACACTTTAAAGTGATTAAAATACTTACAGCGTTTAGATGAGTTTTAATTTCAGCTTCCATTTGAGCGATGATTTCATTCAAGCGATTTATTTCCTCATTGGCTTGCGGTACATATTGTTGTTGTTTGAGAATGTCGCGTTCAGATTTAACTTCTTGATGAACTTTTTGGAAGTTTTCATGATCCACTTCCATAGCACCTATCTAAAAATAAAAAAGGTATGAGAAGTAAAAGAAAAAAAACAAATATCCAACCCGTTTTATTGCTTGTTCGTATTGTGATTTCCAGAAAGCACCCATATCATTTGTTCCCGATGTCGGAGGTCCTTTGAAGTTTTGAGAGCCTTCCATGTTTATGTAAAGCTTCTAAAAAAAGCGCAAAATTAAGTAACGAATAAAAGGTATGTAATAAACACGGGTTGGATGTAAAAACAATAACCGAAGAAAAAAATGTTTCACAGTAAAACGTGCAAAAATAATTCATTGCAAAAATTCTTGTTTTTGATATTTTCGAAATTCTTCGAAAAAATAACTTTTTCAGGCTTTTTTTTTCTGCCTTTTCTTGTTTGTTAGAAAATAGGTTGCTTCATACAGCTGCTAATATTTGTTAAATGAAAAAAATTTTAGGAATAAAGATTAATGAAATCATCCATTGAAACTTTTATGATGATTGATACATATAACACGAGAAGTTCAGTGAAAAAATGATTTATTACAAAAACAAAAACATAAAACATAACAAAAACTGAAAAAATAACAAAATTTAAAAACTTGACATGAAACATTGTCCATATTGAGATGTTGGAGTTGGAAGTTGAGCTTCATCATCATCATCATCAGTAACACAATAGACAACAGGTGGACTTCGATTTGATTGGCTTGGTAGAATTTTAGCTTTTTTAGCTGGTGAAGGTTCTTCATGTGATGTTTCACTATCGCTATTCTTATTCCAACTTTCTCTTGCTTTGGCAGCTGCAGAACGTATCTTGAATCCTTGAGTACTATTTGCGTTTTGAGTTGATGATTCTTCTTCAAGAGCGATATTTGGATCACAGAGTTCCATTTGATAAGCAGTTAATTCCGTTGATGAATTCTCGGCCAAAGATTCAAAGTATTGTACAGCATCAACTGGATTTGCGTTGTCAATAACGTGGAACAAAGTTTCGACCAATCTCATTGAATCACATGCAATTTTTGAAGCTTTACCATTGAATTTGATTGCATTAGAGGCGATCAACTGAATATCCAATTTGAGATGTTGCAGAGTCCTAAAAATAAAATCATCAATCACAGTCATCAAAGAAATTAGTTCGTTACCTGTAAAACTTATTAATTGCACGTTGCCTAATCGTCTGCAAATCAATGGAATAAGGAACAATAGACAGGTATTCAGGATATTTAACAGTGTTGACTGGTTGTCGAAAATGTGATAAATCAGTAACATCAATCAATTCTTGCAAGGCAGGAATGATTTTATCCAAATGATAAGATTGTACTGATTGAGGATCATCACCATCATCGATAGCAGCTCCAGAAGGCAATTTCCAATCATCGCTTTTAACAGAAATAAGGCCATATTTTTCGATTTGAGTTGATGTTGCTACACTTCCGCAGCTTCTTCCAAGTGTCAAAGGTTGAATATCCCAAGGAGAGCAATCAACTGGTTCTTCTTCATCATCCCATTTAACTTCAACAGAATTGAAATGGCATTTAGTATAGCCATGATGGTTAAGTTCACTTCCTTGTACTGTACCAGTCCACCATTTGCCATCAATAAGACCTTCAATTTGATCACCAGCGTTAAAAACATGTTGAATTGATCGTTCATAAAACTCGCGTGGAATAATAAAGTCAGCAACGCCTTCTAATTCTTGAAAACTAAAAATGTGAAATAAATAAACAAATATTAGTTATAAAATGACTTACAGAACAGTAATGGATTGCCCTCTTTCTAAATTAATCCAAAGTACAGCACAGCGATATGGTTTCACACGATATTCGACTTTTTCAATGGTTCCATATTCACGGCTTTGTAATTTTTTGCTTGGATAGTCTTTAGAAATCGAACCCGTCTTCTTTTTGCATTCATCGAGATACATCGTATGTCCAAGAGGAAAATAAACGACACGATCACCAAGCTGAGGAATGAAAGGAAAGCGTTGAATTGATACTTGAGTCATCCAATCAGGATATCGTTTTCGATTAAGGAAAACTGTACGAGCAGCTGCTTCAGTAGCTTTCTTTTCTTTTTCGATTGATTGGTCAGCAACTTTGAGTTCAGTTTTCAAACCATTGATTTCCTTTTTGTTTGCTTCATTCTTATTTCTCAAGTCATTAATTGTCTAAAAAAGTTTGGAAAATTGGAGTCAGAAATATAAAAGAAAAAATTTACCATGTTAAGATGAACGATGTTGGTTTCTTTTGCTAAAGCTTCAAACGTTTTCTTTTCTTCCTCACGAGCCTGTTCAGAAGCTTTGAAACTATTTTCCAAGCTTGCAATCTTATCTTTCAAAGCCTTTTCATTATCATTTTCTTGATGACCAGCTTCAAATTGTTCAATTTTAGTTTGATCCTCTTTTCGCTTAGCTACCAAATCAGAGATCTAAATAATGAAATATTAAAGGCTTTAAAAAGAAAAATTCTCACGGTTTTAAGATAGGTATCATTTTTAGCTTTCATTTTATGGACATCATTTCGTAGTTGAAGATTAAGTCCAACCTGTGCATCGCTATTCTTTCGGAGATCTTCTAATTGAAAAATAAGTTGTTGATGAAGTTTTTCGAGGTTCTTATACTTTGCTTTCCAAGCTTCAATCTAAAAAATGCAAGTTGTGAATAATTTAAAATAATCAAAAGCAAAATACTCACCTCAATGAGTCGGTCTTTGATCTCGATTTGAAGTCGACTAATTTCACCATCTGTTTGTGGTTGAGATAAGTGTTCAGTATGACCATCTAGAAGCTGGTGAAGTTGGACATACTTTTGCTGGAGAACATTATAGTGATTTTGAAGTGATTGATTTGTTTCTTGAAGTGATTGATTTGCTTCATCAAGTTCTTTAAGCTTATTTTTTATAACTCCGTTCTAAAAATATAAGAATTATGAGAAGATTTAAAAAGATTGATCTTACATTTTCCAATGCTTGTTCGTATTCTGATTTCCAAAAAGCACCCATATCATTTGTTACCGATGACGGAGGTCCTCTGAAGTTTTGAAAGCCTTCCATGTTTCTGTAAAGCTTCTAAAAAAGTGAAAAATAAGTTAACGAATAAAAGATAAAAAAGACACGTAATAAACACGAGTTTGATGCAACAACATCAACCGAAAAAATTATTAATGAAAGCATTAGAAATAAAAAGTTTAAAAGAAATCCCGCCAAAAAAAAACTTTCGCTGTAGCGTTTCTTTTTCGAAAAATTTCGAAAATTGTTTACATAGTCCCTCAAATTTTTAGTTATTTTGCTGTTGTTGGAAAATTAACTGAGTGCTTCATGAATTGCGTTTTGTATAACAAAACAGTAGCAAAACATTTTAGGAGATAAAACGAAATTATCTCATTCAGTTTAAAGAAATATAATGAAACTTTTACGTAGAAAAAAAAACGATAATCAAAAAAAGGATTTATTACAAAATCAAAAACAAAAAACATAACAAAAAACAAAAACAATATAATTTAAATATCAAATTATGAAAATTGGAGGAGGAAGTCGATATCATCATCAATATACCTTTGCCTCGAAGCTGGATTTTGATTTGGTTGGCTTGAATGAATTTTAGCTTTTTTAGCCAATGAAATTTCTTCACGTGAAGATGCATCACGAATGGTTTCATTACAACTTTTTCGTGTTTTGACAGGAGTGGCAGAACGTCGTTTGAATCCTTGAGTTTTATTTGCGAATGGAGTTGATGATTCTTCTTCAAGAGCAATATTTGGATCACAGAGTTCCATTTCGTAAGCAGTGAATTCCGTTGAAGACTTCTCGAGCAAAGATTCAAAGTATTGTACAGCATCAACATGATTTGCGTTGTCAATAACGTGGAACAAAGTTTCGACCAATCTCATTGAATCACATGCAATTTTGGAAGCTTTACCATTGAATTTGATTGCATTAGAGGCGATCATCTGAATATCCAATTTGAGATGTACCAAAGTCCTAAAAACACTAGTTACCTCCAATTTAAAAGATAGTTATTTACCTGTAAAACTTATTAATTGCACGTTGCCTAATCGTCTGCAAATCAATAGGATAAGGAACAATAGACAAGTAATCAGAATATTCAATGGTGTCAACAGGTTGTCGAAAATGGGATAAATCATTGACATCAATCAATTGATCCAAGGCAGAAATGATTTTATCCAAATGATGAGACCGTGCTAATTCAGCATTATCACCAACATCAAGAGCTCCAGGAAGCATTTTCCAATCATACATTTTAACAGGAATAGAACCATATTCTTCGATTTCTTTTGATGTTGCTTCACTTCCACAGATTCTTCCAAGGGTTAAAGGTTGAATATCCCATGGACAACATTTGTCATTGCCAGTAGTATCCCATGTAAGTTGAACAGAATCGAACTGGCATTCGCTATACCCTCCATGGACGAAGTTTCTTGAATGTACGGTACCAGTCCACCATTTGCCATCAATAAGAGCTTCAATTTGATCACCAGCGTTAAAAACATGTTGAATTGATCTTTCATAAAGTGAGCGTGGAACCATAAAATCTTCAGTGTCTTTTAATTCATGAAATCTAAAAAAAAGTTAATAAAAATAATGAAAAGGATAAATTAATACTTACAAAACTTCGATGATTTTGCGCTTTTGTAAACGAAGCCAAAGCAAAACACAATGATAAGGTTTGAAACAATATTCAACTTTTTGAATTGTCGCATATTCTTGACTTTTAAAATCAGCTGGTGTTGGATAATCTCGGCTTTCAGGAGCATAAACTCCTTTATTTTTGCAATCATCGAGATAAAACTTATGACCAAGAGGAAAATACACCACACGATCACCAAGCTGAGGAATATATGGAAAGCGTTGAATTGAAACTTGAGTCATCCAATCAGGATATTGCATTTTTCTTTGATTACTTCCAAGTGTAACGGCAAGAGCCGCGGTAGAAGATATTGATTGCTCTCCATTAGGAAATGAAAGATCAGGGCTATTGTTGTCATATGAAGAGATTCGACGAAGACTTCTTCCAGAATTTCCAACTCGAGTTTCATTTGGATTAGCAGATGTGTTACCTCCATTTGTTTTTCGACTACGAGAATTTGAACGACCAGAATTTGCAATTTGGACTTCTAAAGCCTTTTCATAATCATTTTCTTTATGAACAGCTTCCATGTGTGCACTTTTAGTTTTATCCGCTTTTCGCTTAGCTTCCAAATCAGAGATCTAAATAAATGAATATTAAAGGCTTTAATAAGAAAGAAAAACTCACATTTTTAAGAAGAGCTTCATTTGTGGATTTCATTTTAGCCATGCCATCTTTCAAAAGATCAAGAGTATTTCGAAATTGAGCGTTACTTTCAACTTGTTCATCGTACTTTTTTTGGAGGTCTTCATGGTGAGTTTGAAGTTCTTGATGTTGTTGTTGGATGTTTTCGTATTTTTCTTCCAAAATACCCATCTAAAAATAAAAGTGGATTAAATTTAAAGTAAACGATAGCAAAATACTACTCACCTCTTTCGTTTGCTTTTTATTTGCTTCTTCCAAACGAGTAACTTCCCCATCGGCTTGTGAAAGAAGTCCACTTTGTTCATCTTTCTCTTGTTTGAGTGTATCACGTTCAGATTTAACTTCTTGATGAACTTTTTGGAAGTTTCTATCATTCGCTTCCATTACACCAATCTAAAAATAAAAAGGTATGAGAAGAATAAGAAGAAAAAATTTCTAACCTCTTTTATTGCTTGTATGTATTCTGCTTTCCAGTAAGCAGGAGCCTCATCATCAGACCATGGTCGTTTGAGATTGTTTACAGATTCTGCCATTTTAAGCAATCTAAAAATACATTAAGGAATAAAACAAGAGTAAAACAAGGATTTTTGCTGCAAAACGAAAAACACATGATGGATGAACGTAATAAAAGTTAATCAAACATCCACTAATACTTCTTTATAAACCTATGAAACATTCGCGAACGCAATGTAATAATGAGATTTCAGTAAATTTTTTATAAAAGGTATATTATGTTATGAAATTTTTCCCTCTTTTTTAGATCAAACGCTAAAAAAAAATTGAAACATTTGTTCGTTGAAAAATTTTGCCGTTTTTTTCGACTTTTCGCTTTGAAACATAAACTAATATAAAATAGACTCAAAATATATGCAATTGAAAAGCAATTTCAAAAATTCCATAAACGAGATGAGCTTCGATGAGTTATATGGATTGGGTATATCTACTGAAATCTCTCACACCAACAAAGTTGAAATTAAGAAATCCTATGGTTTTTTTTGATCTTAAGTTAAGAATCTTCCACTGTTAAAGAGTTTTATTTAGTTTTTTAAACATGTAATGTGTACTGTTTATATCTAAATTGCTGTTTTACGGCAAGTCATTTACTTTTTTAATAAAACAAAATCAGTGTGCTTAATATTTTGTTTTAACAAAGACATTAAAAGTTGAAATTAAACAAGTTTATTTTATAACAAAATACTTAAATCCAAAACAATATTTTTAACAAATATTCATCATCAAAATTGACAATGTCATGTTTATCTTGGACGTTTCTATGCTCCACTTCCATAATATCCATCTAAAAATAAAAAAGAGAAGAGAAGAAAATATCGAACCCGTTTTATTGCTTGTTCGTATTCTGATTTCCAGAACTCAACCATATCAGTTGGTGGTGTTGACAGATGTCGTTCTCTAAGGTTTTGAGAAGCCTTCCATGTTTATGTAAAGCTTCTAAAAAATACAAAAGAAATCCCACCAAAAAAATTTTTCTTGTAGAATTAATTTTTTCTCTTCTTTAAAAACTAATTCTTGAAACTTATTGGATGTTTATCATAGGCTACAAAAAAGTATGTATTTTGTTTAAAAACTGTTTTTTTTCATTTCAAGTATTTTATTGAAACAAATATCACATAATTCTGAATCAATATAAATTTATGCTTTTTATGATTTTATATTTTCATAGAATTCTGCCTTTTTTGGTTGTCATTCATTGAAATCGCTGAACGCAAAACCTAATAAAATTAAATTTTTATGTCAAAATTTATAAATTTAGTTTTCTCTTTCTTCGTACGTGTTTTGCCACTCATGTTTACTTTTTTAAATTTCACTGAGTTGCTAGTTGTTTAAGGATTAATTAATTCAATATAATAAATTAAAGGTGACATAAGTTTTAAATTTTAAATTTGTATGTACTTTTTTTTCTTTAAAGTTTACATTTACAACTGACATATTTTTACTTTTTTATATTTTTTTTTCATTCGATTCTGAACATTTGAATTAATGAACTTTAAACTGGTAAAAAAATTTGGAAATTTATATTTTGCCTAGTAAAATTCTATCATCATGGGTAGCAATTTTATATTGATGCATGTTATGAATAAAACATATTTACAAAATGAAGGAATATGGAATTATTATCAAGCGACATTAATTGCTATTTTATTTTTATCGATTATTGGAGTCGGTGTAATTTTATTTTCACTTTATATCGTTTCAACTACTGCGTTATTACATAAAAATTTGCTATTTTTAACTTATATTTTTGCATTTCATTATCCCGTTTCTGCAATTTCTCAAGGGTTTATTATTGTCATGCAACTTCGAGTAACAAACACAGGTATTTGTTTTGGGTTTTACTTTGAAGCAAAAAAAAACTTTTTATGGACCTACAGAAACCTAATTTGAAATTCTCTGTAAATGCATTTCTGATATTTTTTTAGATACCCTTTGCGATGATTCACTATTTTTTACAATGTCCCTTATTCGAGGTTATTGTTTATTCATTGCAACTTATAATGGTTTAGCGATGACAATTGAAAGAGTTTTTGCAACATTATATCTCAAAAATTATGAATCCACTAATCGAATATTTATTCCATTTATTTTAGGAATATTTGAAATTTTATTAAGCATTTTTTCTTTATTTTTGTTTTATAAAGGTAATTTCATTTATATTTTTAAAAGTTTAAAATTAAATATTTTATTTGTTTTAGTAAACATCGCTGAAATTTATTTACTTTCATTTGTGCTAATTTTAAATGTATTTGCATTTATTGTGAGTTTTTGGTTTGGATTATTTTTAGAGAGGAACTAAAAATCGAAAAACTAAAATTGGTAATAAAAGTTTACAGTGAACCTAATTCTAAATGGAAAAATTAAAAACATTCGCAAATTTTCCATTCTACATAGGCTCCATTACTTTTTTTGTTTAGAAATCTTTTTTGAATTCAGTGACATCATAACTTTTTTTCTTCAGATTTATTTAACTTGTAATAGACTGGATTTAAAGCGATATTATCAATCCATCCATCCAATGGATATTGTTACTTATCAAAAAAGTCGACACATGACTTTGAGTGAACGGTTTCAATTAGCTGAAAATATTCGAATTGCAAAAGTATGAAATCTTTCTTTTTTGAAGAATTTTTAATAATTAAAAAACTTTATTATTTAGCTTTTCAAATTAGCTTCAATCATCGTTTTTATTTTTAATACACTTTTACTTTCAATTGGATTAGTAAAACCATTAAAAATGAATATGTTTACAACCCATTTAATTTATGCTGCATTTGATTTAGCTGATGTTGCGTAAGCATTTTTTTATCGCTTGCTTTTAAAATTATGCTTATTATATTTTTCAGTTATGCAATATGCCTTCCAACAATTTCAATAACATACAATGAAAAAATGAGGCAAAAAAGTTTAAAAATACTTTCAAAATTGCTGTGTTTTAATAAAAAAGTGGTGATTCGAAAGGATTCCAATATTCAAAACTTTACTAATTCATTTGGAAAACGAATGATGTTAAATTCTGAAAATGTTGGAAAGATTCATTTTGAACAATTAAAAAATTTATGGAATTGAATTTAAAAAATCTACCAAAGCCGATCCAATAGAAGCATTCCGAGCTTCCAATTCGTAATGGAAGGTACTAAAATTACGATAAATACTGGGCTTTAAAACACTGCTGATTAATCAATGATTTATGAACTTTTTTCATTGTATTTTCTATCCATCGTCTAAATAATTATAATTTGCTGCTTTAAATAAATAGAAAAATAAATAAATAACCCCAATAAAAACATTTTTTTCATATTTTTTCAAGATTAAAAAATGTAATTAATTTTTTCTTCATTCCACCATGTTTGAGCGCATTTTTTTTTGTTGCAGGTGCATTTTTCTTCTAAATTTCATTATGCTGCTACAGCCTCCTACTTAAATATGCCTCTCAAAAAAATTAATCTCAATGCTGCGTTATTTGGGTGGTGTTAAAAAAATTTTTTGGTTGCTTACTTACTTCACCATACTTCTTTTAATGGTCACCATTTAAAAAGATATGAGTTTCATATTGGTTCATGTTGTAAATAAAACTTATTTACAAAATGAAGGTCTATGGAAAGTTTATGAAGCTATCGAAATTTCTGTATCAATTTTAGCTTTTATTGCAATAATATTAGTCATATTTTCTATTTATGTTTTAACTGTCACAAATTTGCTTCATAAAAATTTTTTATCTTTGGTTTATGTTTTTGGACTACAATATATTTTTTCTGCTGGAGCTCAAGCAGTTATTTTTTATATGCAATTAAAAGCAGACGATACATGTAAGCAAACGAGTAAAGACTCTAGAAAAAGGGTTAAAAGCCTCGGGCTCAAAATTTTGATTAAAAGTTAATTTTTCTCAAAGATTACCAGGAATTAGCACTTTTGTAAAACAAAGCTATAAATTTTCTGAATTACTTTGAGTTTCCTAATTTTACAGCATCTTTGTATTCAAACGATTTATTTATTGTTATGGCTTGGATTCGAGGGTTTTGCATTTTTCTCGCAACTTACACTGCGTTAGTTATGGCTTTGGAAAGAATATTGTCCACAATTTTTATCAAAGATTATGAAGCTAAAAATAGAGTTTTTATTCCCATTATTTTAATTGCCCTTCAAGCGTTTTGCAGTTTAGTATCCATCTTGCTTTATTATGAAGGTAAAAATATTTTTTAAACCAAACTTAAAATTTTGTTGATTCTTTATTTTTTTAGCAAAAGTTGGAGAAATTTATTTACTTTCATTTGTGATTACTGTGGATTTAGTTTCTTTTATTGTGAGTTTTTATTTTGAGGAAAATTTTTATTTAAACGTTTTTAGTTTTATTTATTATGTGTTTACATTGATATTAAACGATATCAACAATATATTTACCCAGTGGAAATAGCTTCGTATCAAAAAAGTCGACACATGACTTTGAGTGAACGTTTTCAATTAGCTGAAAATTTAAGAACTGCAAATGTAAGGCATTTTTTGAAAATTTTCTGTTTCAAAAAAACTTAAATTTTACATATGAATATGATTTTTAGTTATTCAAATATGTATCGATTATAGTAACTTTCTTTAATATTTTATTACTTTCGGTTGGATTAATAAAACCCTTGGATTTGGGATTATTTACAACCCATTTAATTTATGCTGCTTTTGATTTAGCTGATGTTGCGTGAGTTTCCGCAAACTTAAATAAAGCTAAAAGAATTTTTTTCAGATATGCTATCACTCTTCCAATAATTATTTTAACTTGTAATGAAATTTGGAGAAGTAAAACATTTGAAATACTTTCTAAAATTCCTTTTATCAAATATTTTCGTTCAAAAAATAATGTTAAAACTATGAAATTAAAAACCTCGCGAGGAAGAAAAATGATTTTCAGCGCTGAAAGTCAACAAGATTATCATTTCGATGTATTAAAAAAGTCATGGAATTAACATTTCCAACTAAAATTTTAACTTCAAAAAATAAACTCAGATGCGGCTATAAATTATTTATGTTTGCAGTACGAAGGGATTATTATACCGTAACTTTTGCCATTTAACATCTGCCTTTAATAACACTTTTATTTTTTTTAAATTTGGACTCTAAAAAAATATTCTTATTAATTTTGGACAAAATAAACATATTTGTGTCACAAAATTTGTGACTTTCCTGTGTCATTTCACTCGTAAAATATAAATAAAGCTTTTTTTTAACTCTCTTGATTCCAACTAACCAAACTTCATTTTTTGTATTATGGTTATCTTTATGGTTTCTGGTTTATGTTTAATCAAAAAAAAATATGACACTTTATGTCCCTCTCATAATAGACTATACTCTTGTCAATAGCAGCGGTATCCAACAACAACACCAACCTGCCTTTACTCAACCATTTGAAGCGTTGCTATAAAAGGAAGTCAGTGAGCGTAAGCAACTTACTTAAAGCAAAAACATTAAAATAAATTAAAGCTTTGTTTTTATTTTTTAATCAAATTTCCAAAAAGTATGCTTTATCTTATTGTGATTTACCTTATTTTGACGATAATTTTTATTTATTTTCTGTGAGTTTACATCCAATCATTTTTTACAAACACATAAAACCTTTGTTTTAATTTTAGGAGATTACAAAAATATTGGAAATCTCGAAATGTTCCCGGCCCAGATTCAACATTTATTTTAGGAAATTTCCATAAATTTTCAAAAACTAAAGAAGTTGAACCATTGCAACTTCAAAAATGGACAAAAGAATATGGAAAAATTTATGGAATTTTGCATGGTTCTCGAAAAACTTTAGTTACAAGTGATATGGATTTTCTTTATGAAGTTTTTGTTAAACAATCTGATATATTTCATGGTCGACGAGTAAGTTTTTTTAAAGCTATGATACGTTAGAAAAAAATTTATGCCTCTAAACTATTTTTTTTTCACAATAAAATTTACCTAAAATCTTTTTCATTTTAGTTAACCCCATTGATTGGAAATGTTGATGATCATTCCAATTTTATTGTAAACGTTTTTAATGCTCGTGGAAATCGATGGAAGCGCCTTCGAACTTTAGCAAGTCCCACATTCAATGTTGGAAATCTTAAACAAATTTTACCCACGGTTCAAGATTCGGTGAATGAAACCATAAAATTTATTGAAGAAAAAGAAAATCAAAATATTAATGCATATCCATTTTTTCAAGAATTTACTATGGATGTTATTTCTAGAATAGCTTTGGGCCAAACTGGATCGGCATTGTTTAATAATGAATATCTCGAATATGTTCGAAACTTTTTTGAAAAACGCTCTGATACTCCCGCAGAACTTTTGGGAATGATATTTCCATTTGTTTCTCCAATAATTCGAAAGGTTGCATTCTTCTTTAAATTTTCAACCACCAAAGATTTTCTCCAAGCTTATGAAAAATTAAATAAAGCTGTTCGAGAACGGAAGAATCAACGTGAAAATCAAAAAGAAGATTTCGAATTCGTGGATGATTCTTCTTCCAAACGACGAATAGATTTTATTGATATATTTTTGGATGCAGAAACACAAAAAATTGAAGAAGATTTAGAACATTTTGATAAAACTAAATTAAAGGTAAGCTGCACAACTTTAGATAATAGAAAAGTAGCGACCAATAGAAAAAATATAAAAATAAATAATTATAAAATTATTTGCAGGTTGAAAAGAAGTTATCGACTTACGAAGTTGTTGCAATGTGTTTTGTATTTTTGATTGCTGGTTATGATACCACAGGTAAGCAGCTTTTAGCTTTTCCCTTGATTCATTAAATAAAGGTCAACGAAGTCGGATATAACAAAAAAAGGTGGCAAGCTAAAAGAGTGAAAGTTTTCAGCCACCTCAATCGGTTACCTAGTTTATTGTCTCGCTAAAAATCCATCGGTTCAAAAGAAAATTCAAGATGAAATTGATTCAATTTGTCCTAATCATGTAAGTATCATTTTTCCCATCAAATACGATTTTAAAAGAATCTTGAAAATTTTTAAGGAGCCAAGTTACGAAGATTTGCAACAATTTAAATATCTTGATTCCGCAATTAAAGAATCATTGAGATTATATCCATTAGCAGCGAGGTTTGTATCCAAAGGGAAATACTTCTAATTAGAAATTGAAAATTTCCATTTTACAGAGCTTCAGCTCGTCAATGCATGGAAACAACAAAAGTAAATGGAATGGAAATAGAAAAAGAGGTTTATGTCGTTGCTGATGTTCATACAATTCATTATAGCAAAGATATTTGGGGAGAAGATGCTGAAGAATTTAAACCTGAAAGGTTTGCTTGCATATTTGCAACTTACTTCAAAATATTATAATTTATTTTTTTAGATGGTTAACCGATGAAAAACGCCACCCAATGGCTTGGTTGCCATTTGGCGCAGGTCCTCGAATTTGTTTAGGTATGAGATTGGCATACATGGAAGAAAAAGCTTTCATAATTGGATTATTAAAAAAATTTAATATCGAACGAACTCCAAATACACCAGAAAAATTGAAGCTTGTTGGAGCATTGGTTGTTGCACCTGAATCCGTGGATGTTAAATTTGTTCAAAGATTTTGAGATTTTTTGTTTTCCCTATTTTTTTGTTTGTTTGTTGTGGTGATAAAGGTTCAAGTTTATTAAAGTAAATAAAAATAATCAAAAAATATTAAACCGAATGAATGAGAAACAAAGATCATTTTTCGACAAAAGTTAAAACAACATAATAATAAATAGTATTAAAAAAATAAGGAATACAAAAATTTACAAAAATAAAAATAATTATAAAATGATGAGATTTATTCTTTTTCCTTTTCCTTTTCTTCTTCTTTTGGTTTCTCAATAGCAGTAACAACAACTTCTTCTTCTTTCATTTGAACATCTTCTTCCTTGATGATGTCATCTTTTTCGCTCACGCTACTGGTGGTGCCAGAAGGTCCAGGTTTTTCATCAGAAGTTGATGCTTCTGTCGCTGCAGTCGTCGTCGTCGCTGCTGGCGATGTCGCTGCTGTTGTTGCTTGAGCTTTATTTGAAGCTGCTGCTGCAATTGCCGCCGCTGCTGTAATTGCTGCAGCAGCTTGAGATTTAATCTTATCCCAAACCGCCAAAAGAACTGTGGAATCCCGATAAATATCCGAATCTTCCATATTGAATGTTTGAGCATTGCGACATAGAAGGCGAATATCACTTCCAAGGGCATCAATGGTATCATAATGATTTTTTCTTAAATTTTTACGAATTCGATTAAAATCTATTGGTTGATTTATGGATTCATAATATTCGGGAAGTTCACGCTTGCTTGGAAGTTGAATGAAATCAGTGGAAACTGGGCGGCCATTGCTAAAAATTTGGGATTATAAAAATATTTGGTAGCTTTAAAATTTTTGACTAACTAACCTGTCTTTATAATCAATTAACGCTTCAAGAAGATTGGAAAGTTGAGTTTGAAGTGAATCATCTCGAGGCTTCTTTTTAGCAGGAGGAGCTCCTCGACGTTCATCATCCGATGCATCATTATCTTTCGCCTTCTTTTTTCGTCCACGTTTAGGAGGTTCAGGTTTTTTACTGATTACAGGCGGTTCTTCATCATCACTTGGATCTTCATCCAATGTTTTAAGCCAATCTCGATCGGTCATTAAATCATTGGCATAATCAACCTTTTTACGAGCTCGACGACCTCCATTGCTCATTTCTGAATCATCGACGAATGATTTATCTCCAGCATTTTCAGCTTCCCTTGCGGCATTTTCAGTATAAACCCTTGCTCGCTCAATAAGATTTACAGGAATTTCATTTTCTTGAATAATCCTTTCAAAACCCCTGGCTTTTTCTTCCTTCGTTCTTTCAATATCCATATTTTGAAAAATTTCAAATTCATCATCTCCTCTTGCAATCATATTATTTATTGTTTCATCATCGGGAACTTCATCTTCATCATTATCATCCTCGCGAGAAATAATTGCTTCCAAAATTTGTCGACGTTCTGCATCCGTTGAACGTTGATCAAATTTACCCGCTTGAATAACCTTTTCATCGATGTTAAGCTTATAACGAGCTGCAGCAAGAATTTTTTCTTCCACTGAATTAACTGTAATTAAACGAAGCACACGAACTTCACGTTTTTGTCCAATTCGATGTGCTCGATCTTGAGCTTGCATATCTTGATGGGGATTCCAATCCGAATCAAAAATAATAACAGTATCTGCAGTTTGAAGGTTAAGACCAAGACCACCAGCACGAGTGGAAAGCATAAAAAGATTAAATTTGGAATCGGGGGCATTAAAGGTTTTGAGTAATTCTCCACGTTCATCATGCTTTGTTGAACCATCAAGTCGAAGATATAACCAACCTATAAAAAGTAAATAAATTTTTAATCCTTTATTTTAAAAAAATCGAAATTAACTAACCTCGATAATTAAAATAATCTTCAAGAATGGTCATAGTATGTGTCATTTGACAGAATAAAAGTACACGATGGCCAGTAGCTTGAAGCTTATGCAAGATTCGATCAAGTAAATCAAATTTGCCTGCAACCCGACATAAATCCACGCCATTTGCTTCATGCCCCCAAAATTCTTTGCAATCTCTTTCAACTGATTCAAAAAGAAATGGATGATTACACAATTTTCTTAAATGCATAATAGTATTTTGAAGAGCTCGACCACGTTTGGAAGAACTATCAAGAAGAAGACCATTTTTCATATGTTCATAAAGAAGCCGTTGAAGACAAGTCAAATTACATTTAATAATTTGTTCAGTTTTTTCAGGAAGTTGAGATTCCACTTCTTTTTTGAGTCGACGAAGAAGGAAGGGTCGAAGAACTTTATGAAGACGACGAATAATGAGCACCGTTTCTTCTTGATTTAATTCCACTTTTTCACCCGTGGTTGCAAAAGGAGCATTGAACCATTGTTCAAAAGTTCCGCATGAACTAAAGATGGATGGAAGCAAGAAATTTAATAAAGCCCAAAGTTCAGGAAGTTTATTTTGAAGTGGGGTACCAGTAAGAAGGAGACGATGTTGAACGGAAAAATATGCATTGAGGGTTAAAGTGAGTTTACAAGTATGATTTTTCATTCGATGCCCTTCATCAATAATCATATATTTCCATTTAATTTTTCCCAAAAGATTTTTTTCTTTGATGACATATTCGTAAGTTGTTAAAAGGACATTGAATGCACCTTTTTTAACCAAAATATCCATTTTCTTTCGTGATTCTCTTTCACCTTTATAAACAATTTTACATACATGTGGAGACCATTTATCAAATTCTAATACCCAATTTGAGATAGTTGATAATGGAACAATAATCAAAAAAGGTCCATTAACCTTTTTAACTTCCATTAAATATGTTATAAGCGCAATCGTTTGAATAGTTTTACCCAAACCCATTTCATCCGCCAAAATTCCATTTAAATTATTATTATAAAGTGAAACCATCCATTCTAAACCTTTGATTTGATATGGTTTAAGTTGTAAATTGCAATCCATTGCGCCCAAGGAAGAATGTTGTTTAACAACCTTTTCTTTAATTCGATGAGCCGTAGCATAATATGATTCCATTTGCATTCGAGTGCGTTGATCATATTCATCTTCTTCATTTCTAGCTCGCTCAATGATCCGTTTACTTCGTTGCTCTTCATCAAGTCCATCAAATTCATCATCATCTCTTTCAACTGGGACAACTTTAGGAACTTCAACTCGATCGTCATCATCATCTGAATCGGATGCAACATTGCGGGAAACAATTTCATAACCTGGATGAATTTCAAGCCAAGCTTCGAGATCTTCTTGTTTTGGGGTTTCTTCGGATGTAAGGATTTCACCGGTAACACAATTTCGAATGATAACGTGGATTTCATCATCATCTAAAAACTCACTCATTTTAATTATATGTATAAGTTTCGAGGATGTAAACTCACTTTCAATTGCCTTTCTTGCGGCTTCACGTTCATCCTTCTTTTTCTTCTTTTCTGTTTGTTGATGTTGTCGAACAAGACCAGTTAAAGATTTAACATATTCATCGGTTTGTTCCAATAAATATACTAAACGTTTATCCTTCTTTTCATCAAGCAATTGACGATAACCTTCTTCATCTTCTTGCATGAGTTTCATCAACCGTAATTTTTCATTCTTCTCTTCCTCCTTTTTGCGTTCCTTTTCAGTGTTGGCATGATAATTGATAACAGTTTTACGAACTTTAGCGGTGATAGCCCGATTATTTTTGTGATAATTTGCAAAATCTTTTGATGCTTGAATGGTACTTTGTAAAAAGTCAACATGTCGAAGACGTCGTCGCCGTTCTTGCTCCTGCTTTTGTTGCTTTTCAAGTTTTTCGGTAACTCGAGCTTCACGAAGGGTATGCTTTTTGACTCGTCGATATGCATGCGAATTGAGGCCATGTTCAACGGTGGAACCAACTTTAAGGGCATGAAGAACTTCATGACGAACTGCAGCTTGAAGATTGATTAAACGAAGACCACGAAGTTGAATTTGGGCTTTAACTCGAAGATGCTCGGGTAAATCTGCTGGAAGATTGGACAATGACTTCATGTGAGCCATAATTCGAGTGGAAATCCTAAAAAATAAAAAAGCTACAGTAACCCATTCTTCGAATATAAGAGTTAAAAAATTATTATTTACCTTTGTTCCCGTTCTTTAGCAATAACATTGGGATCAATGGATTTGGGCGCGGGTAAAGCTGCTGAACGTTTACTGTATTTCAAAAGATTATATTGATGCAACTTTTCAAGATTATATGGTAATACTCTATCACCAAGATCCAATGGAATTTGATATGGTGGAGGTAAACCATCAACCTTCAATTTAATTGGAACGGGTGCAGTTGCTTCAGATAAAAGATGCTGAGGGATATTTTCACCTCGTCGAACAATTCGATATGCAGCAACTTGAGCTCGAAGTTGTTCAACAAATTTTGTTCTTTGTTCAGCATTGAGGGTTGTGGGATTTTCTGAACCTGATTGAGTCGTGCCAGGTGCAACGGGGATTCTCGCTATAAAAAAGAGAAAATGAAAAATAAATCGAAAATGTAAAAAGTTAAGATTTTTTTTTTCAAACCTTGTAAACGATCACGAATTTCTTGCAAACTTGCATATCGAGGATCATGAGTTAAATGAGCTTCTTCCAAAGCAGCTAAATTATTTTGAATTTTTGCAATATGTACTTCTTGATTAGCTAAACCATTTACAACATCCATGGATGCCGACGAAGAAGAATTCATATTATTATTATTATTATAAGCATGAGGAAGAACTTCGCCACTTTGAGATGGCGCTGAAACAGTCATAAATGCTCCGGGTGTTGGTTGTTCCATAGTAGCTGAAAGTATCCCTCGCGATTTATTTTTTTGAAAAAAAGGAAGACATAATTCAAGAAAAAAATTTAAAAGCAAAAATAAAAGTAAAGGTTGAGAGAAAAAAAATTGGAAAATCAATAAAATTTATAGATGTATTAAGAAATTTTAGTATTTTTCGTTTATTTTTTCGTTAATTTTAGTTGATGAAGCTACCAAAAAAGAGATTCTGTAAGGATACTATCACTTTTTTATTTGAAGCAACAAAAAAAGGAAAAGAAAAAAGAAAATAAAGAATTTCTTTTTTTCAATGGGTTGCTTCAAAAAAAGCGCATAACCGCTCGTTTTTCTATTTTTCGTTTCTCTCTTCTCTTTGCAAAAATAAAATAAAAGAAAAATGGAATGGATGGTTTTGTGCGTCACCTTCATCACCCATGCAACCCCAAAGAGAAAAATAATACACGGACGAACAAACAACGGACGCGACGAGCAAGTAACTCTCTTCTTCTATCTTTTTATTTCCTCAACCATCCACCTCGCAATCCCAGCAGCAGCATCTCTTTTTTTTAACCCTTCAATGTCGTCGACCAATGACAACAACGTCGTCGTTGCCTCGTCGTAATTTTTTGTTGCTGCTGCGAAGAAAGAAGCGAGTCCTTTTTCTTTCTTGTTTCTGAGCCGCATAAAAAAAAGGAAAGGAGAGAAATGGGAAAAATATATATATAAAACAGCGCCATACAACCACACAACCACCACCATTTTGCATTGCGAAAGGAAAAAGAAAAGAGAAATGAAAAAATAAGGTTAGCAAAAACAAGAAATGAATGGATGGATAAGATAGAGGCCTCAAAAAAGTGCAAATATAGCTTTAAAAAGGCTGATTTTGATGGCAAAAAAATTATAAATACAAAAGTTTGATAATTTTAAGAACAAAAAAATGGATACAGAATTGTTAGTAATTATTATTTGATTGGTAAATTATTTGGAAAAGAATGTTAAAAAATGAGATGACATCACTCTTTTTTTGTTCGCTTTATTTCAACTAAAAAGAATATCCTTCGCGAAGTCTACGGTCGAGAGAAAGAAAATATTATGTTTGCCTGCCTATAAATGTTATTCCTAATCAAAACACAAGCATTCAATGAAGTTTTAAAGAATTTTGTGGTCCGAGTAAAATTTATAGCCCGAATAATTTTTATTAAAACTTTGTCTTTAAAATGTTCAAAATTGATTTAGAAGAGTCTTAAACTTCAAATTAAATATTTGTAAGTCTAGTAAGGAGTCCAAAAAGTTGCAATTTTACATTATTGGTAATTAAAATAATTATGTTAAACGTAGTTTAGAAAGTTTAGATAAACATTTTTAGGCCCAATTTTAAACTCGGTAAACTCCATTTTCCATATGTTTAGCAACTTTGATCGTAAAAAACAACTTCGAAAATTTGCAAAAATTGATTTCTAACAAAAAATTGTTTCATATCTCACTTTATGCAAATTTTGTCTCAAACATTTTTTTTTCGGTCTTCATTGTTTTTTGTGAGATGGCTTTTTCATTTCTTCCAAAACAAAATTCTTCAGCCGTGTTTTTTTTGCTGTTGAGTCAATCAAATAAACTAATCAAACAAACAAACAAACAATTAATTTACTGACTTTAAAATCAACGACAAAAAACTACATACAACAATGTTGGATCCTGAAATTATTTCAAAACGTATGCTTCTTGGTGGACCTGTAAAATATCGAATACCATCAGAACTTTTATTATTATTAATTGATCAAGCTGAACCATATTTTCGACGTGAACCTACTCTTCTTCGACTTCGTGCACCGATTTATGTGGTTGGAGATTTACATGGACAATATTCTGATTTGCTGAGAGTCTTTGAAGTTAGTTTTTTTTAATTTAAAATTTACTTTTTTGAATGATTGCGTTTTTTTAGAGATGTGGTGTACCAAGTTTAGGTGAAAAATTCTTATTTCTTGGTGATATCGTTGATCGCGGAAAACACTCACTTGAATGCTTGGTTCTTCTTTTATCGCTAAAAATCAAATATCCTCGTCATGTTTCAATTCTTCGTGGAAATCATGAAATTCCTTCCGTTAATCGAACATATGGATTTTATTCTGAAATTCGAGAACGTTATGCTCGATGTGGACAATGGCAAAATATTTATGATCGAATTAATCGTTTATTTGCTTTATTACCTTTGGCTGCTTTGATTGATGGTAAAATTCTTTGTCTTCATGGTGGTTTATCTCCTGAATTAACATCTTTATCTCAAATTGAAGATATCCGTCGTCCTCTTTATGAACCTACTGGTCTTGCTGAATGTCTTTTATGGTCGGATCCTGAATGTGGTATCAATGGATTTGCTGAAAATAAATCTCGTGGAGTTGCTTTCATCTTTGGAAATGATGCAGTTGAAGAAAAATGTCTTCAACTTGGAATAGAAAAAATTATTCGTGGCCATCAACTTGTCGATGCTGGATTTGATTCATTTGCAAATGGAAAAGTTATAACTATTTTCACTGCTTCAAGTTATCATGAAACTTTCAATAATTCTGGTGGAATTGGTCGAGTTGAAAGAAATGGACAAGTTAATATTTTGCAGTTACCTCCAAGATATCCAATGACTGATGATGAAAGAAGTGCACCATTAGAATGAATGATTTTGTAAAAATATTGTAAAGTTGTATGCATGTATGTAAACTAATAAATACCTTTGATACCATAAGTTTTGTAAAGGAAAAAACATAAAATTTACGAAATAAAAACCTAAAGCTGTAAACCTTAAAATTAGAAGTGCTTATCATCCATCTGAAATAATGTTTCTGTTAGTAATAGTGTAAAACTAAAGATTCCAATTTGAACCTCATATTTCCTCCTCGTTTTAACCCAAAACAAAAACATGATAACCCAATAAGAAATAAACAAAAACATCATTTATGTGAACAAAGCACTAGAATACAAAAAAAAGAAGTTATGGGTACAAACAAAACAAAAAATACATAACAAAATTTATTATTTGATTTCAAGTCGTTTGTTATTTGCAAGGAATGATTCAAGCTTTGTTGGAACAAGAGAGATAAATGGAGTGCCTTTAAGAGATAATCGAAAGATTTCCTTCAAGATTTCATTCGTTGATACCATTTTTGTAAATTCATCAACAGTGATTTCAAAACCACAATCTTTAAGATTTTCTTCATTGATCAGTAATTTCTTTTCAGGCGCATCAACAATTGTTTCATAAAGACTATTCCATTTGTCTCGTTTATGTGAAGGGCGTTTGACATCTAAAAAAGGGAAAATTTTTAACAAAATAGATCAAATGAATCTTACTTACCACTAGATACAACCATACGATGTTTGTGATAAGTGACTTTGAACTGCTCGCTAAGAGCTTCACAAAGAAGATTAGCATCAGTTTGAAGGATTCTCTTGATCTAAAAAATGATATTGTAATGGAAAATGAAACAAAGATATTACCTCATCAAGAGTTAATCGACATTTTTTCCACATGTAATAATGATACTGCAAAATCTTGAAAAACAAAGTTCCACCATTAGATTCGAGACATTGCTTAATATAATATCTCTCAACTTCATTGTTTTCTTCCTAAAACGACGAACTTAGATTTGAAAAAAAATAAATGACCAAAAACATACGCGTTTGCCAGGCGGAACATAGAAATATTGTTCAGCTTTCTTGCTTTTCGTACTATGTACAGAAGCAGCTGAAGAAGCTTCTTTAGCAACATCATCGACAGTTGAATCAGCGTCAAGTGAATCAGCGACAGTTGAATCAGCGACAGTTGAACCAGCGACAGTTGAATCAGCAGAAGATGACGATGTTGTCAATTCTCCATCTTCTTTGGTATCATTAAGTTCAGCTTTGTCATCATGCAAGGAATTAGGATGTTCGAGCAATGGAATATTTTCCTTATCTTCTTGAGCGTCTATAAATGGATTCTCTTCTTCTGGCACGTCATGACATACAAGATCTTCATAATAATGATAAGTTTTAATTATCTAAGATATAAATAATGTATAACGAATAAACTATCAACATAAACTTACCGGTAAACGATTGGCTGATTCAGTATCTTGAGATTGTGTCTTACCATTTTGAGAAAGACGCGCAGGAGTTTTATCCTTGACAAGCTAAAAACATGATTTTATTTTGACAACAAAATATTAACTAACCGCAGGTTCAAGGCGAGAATCACCTTGATGAGACGAAGTAACAGACATTTTGCGCAATAAAGCAGCAGCTCCAGTAAAGCGACGTTGTGAAGGAACAGGACGCGTAACATCACCAGAAGTTACATCAGGTTGTTTGACAACCTAAAAAATCATCGTTATTTTGTAGCATAACAAAGTCATAAACCTTTGGATTAGCTTTTGCAGGAGTAACTGGCAGAGATGGCAGAGGTGATGGAGCAAGAAGAGATCTATCGCCTATAAAAACAGCTCCAGGATGATTAGGTATTGCAGAACCAGTGAAACGACGAGGAATTGGTTGATGAATCAAAGGAGTAGATGCAGACAAAGCGGCTATGGCTGAAGGCATTCGTGATGTATTTTGAACATTTAGTGGACGAGGTGGTGCACATGGTTGAGCAGTTGGAGATTTTGCTAAGGCTGGAGGAGGCATACGTGATCTATTTGAAACAGCATCGTTAAGTTGATGAGAAACAGGTGGTTGAGCAGACATTGCAAATAAAGATGGATTAAAAGGCATTCGAGGCATCCGAGGCTTGGGTGGAAAATTACCATATGGACGAGTTACACGATAATGAGCAGGTGAAGAAGTAGCAAAGATGCTAGGTCGAATACCCGGAGTTGAGAAGCGCTGTGCAACACTATTACTAGGTTGACGAGGTCTACTTGAAAAAGAAGCAGGAATAAGTCGAACATGCGGTGGCAGACGTGGACCAGGAGTTACACGTGAAGTAATACGAGCACGAAGTGTTTGTGCGACAGGAAATCTTCTAATCGAGGCAGGTGCTCTACTAAATAAAAGTTAAAGAAATCGTCAGTAAGTATGAATGTAAAACTTACTTTTTCTTCTTACTTGCTGTTTGTTTGATTAATTCGACAACATGTGCTGTAGCTTCAGTTGTAACAGCAGAAATAAGAGGACCTTGATTAGTGTTGAGAATTCGAACGACATCTGGCATTTCTCGCAACATTTCTTCAATAGATGTAAAATTATAGTGATGAGCAGCCTCTCTTATGTCATATCCAAACAAATCACTAAAAAAGAAAATAAGTTTCATTATAACTTTATAAAAAGAAAAAGCTTACGCGATATCATTTTTCAAACGATGAGTTTCAACAGCCTGACTCAGAGATGCAACAATCGTGTTGATTTGAGATTTCATATTGTCCCATTCCGGGATATCCATTTCTACCGGCGGAGGTTTAGAGCTTGAAGATTTATGCCTTGTCATTTATTGAAAAGTTGACAGATAATGACAAATAAAAAAGAACGACGACGTTCGTTGATGAAATGAAATGTTTTTAGAAACAAAAGTGAAGAATTTTTGCAAATTGCAAAAAGAAACAAATTTTATGCAAACGGTTACTTTCTTTTTCACACTGTTTGAAAATATCGAGGAAATCGCTTTGGGAGATGATTGCTTTTTGGAATATTTGAATGTTTGAAGACAAACTTTTTTTTATAAAATAAATTCGATCAAATTTAATCAAAGTTTATTATTCCAATATTATTTTTTTAATTATGAAGTTAATAACAAACAGCAAAATAAGAATCTGCTAAAATCATCTATCGCCAAACATAAACTTTCCAAAGTGATTTTTTTTGAAGCGTTGAAATGGATTTTTGCTAGATTTTTATTTGCCTTTACACTTTTTTTAAAGTTGTCTATTGATTGCCATTGAATATATTTCTTATAAACTTTTAATGCTCCAAGAGTTTCTTGATCAAATATCGAGAATATACATACTTTTTACTTTTATGTAATTTCCCTTCCATATTTTTCTATGATGCTGTTCTCTGATCAAGCAATCAAGCTACACCAAACCTAAATACACCTTCTTTCTTTGACTTGCAAATATAACCATATTTTTTAAACTTCTGTAGTCTCATTTCACGAAAGTGAGAAACCATTATCAAACATTTATTATGATAATAAAACTTTCGATTTCCATATTTGCTTTTTGCTTTTTCTAACCAACACAAAGCACAAAGATCTTTTTCCAAATCCATAAAAAAAATGTTTACAGTATCATGTTTGTTCAACAAAATTATTTTCTGAACTCTTGGACTCTTTTCAAACTGTTATGGGCTCTCCTCTTTTTTTTCTATGCAAAAAAAAACAAAACAATAAAATTATTATTTTTCATTTTTGATGGACGATATTGTTGATAAAAGTACAGACGCGTAAAAAAATAGTAAACTTTAACCTAGAAAATTGTTAGAAACTTTTTCCTTTATTGTGTTGTCTAAGCTTTGACACTTTTAGGGTGATAAAAAAAAGAAATTTGTACTTTTGTTCGATTAATTTTTTTTAGCGTTCAAAGAAGGAGGCTCTTCCATGATTTTTTTGAGATTCTCGATGCTTAAACTGAAGTGAAGGTGTGATGATAAAAAAAACACAATGTAATTTAATGTCATAAGTTAGAGGAGAACTTTGAATAAAAAAGGTGTTAAAAAATTGTGTCATAAAAATGGAAATATAAAATTTTGATCATAAAAATGGATAAGCTTTTAAAAAATTTGGTTATAAATATGAGTTTAAAAAATTGGAAAAACTCATTTTTAAAAATCTGTCGGCCTTTCTGGTGGTGGCTTTAGGCAAGTCCAAATCCAATCATGTTTGTTCGATATGCTTTTGCCTTGTTAGCTTTGGTTGCAACTGCTAATGCATTATTTTGTGATAGTTCAGCTAATTGTAAAACATGCACTTCTAATTTACTTTGCTAGTAAGTTAACAAACAAAAAAAGGTATTAAAGCCCCAATTTTATTTTTCAGTTTCAATATTGGTGACAACCAATGCAAAAGCATCCTTGGACAAGCACTAACTAATCAAGCAAATGTCATCTCGATTCCATATGATTGCCCCGTGACTCCACCCGCAACTTTCCCTTATGATGATACATTTGCTCGAACTCAAGCATACGTATTTTCAGCTGCTTCGAATGGAGATGGTGAAGCTGAAATTCAAAAATGTCTTGATCATGTTAATGCACAATTTGAATATCAAGTTACTATTCCATGCGATGCCCTCAACGTGAGTTTTTGTTTTCTCAAGGAACCAAAAATTTATCATTCTTTGATTTCAGCAAAATTGTTCCGCTTATCTCGCATTAAATCCTACCGAAAAAGCTATTGTTTTAACTTTTCGTGGAAGTAAAGGTTCCATTCAGTTTTATACTGAAGCTTTGAATCTCCTTCTTTTTGCAAGTCGCCCAAGTAAATACGTCGATGGTTTAGTTTTTACTTATTTTGCTGATGCATTTGATAAACTTTGGGAAGGTGGAATTCAAGCTAAACTTCAAGAACTTCACACTGCTAATCCCGATTATGAATTATGGACTTTTGGACATTCCCTTGGTGGATCTTTAGCTTCCATGGCTTCTGTGACAGTAGTTAAAAGTGGAATGTTTGATTCAACCAAAGTTAAATCAATCACAATGGGCCAACCTCGAACTGGAGATTTGAGTTATGTTGTTAGTCATGATACATATATTCCAAATAGTTATCGAATTGTTCATGCCACGGATTTGGTCACAAAGTTGCCACTTAAAGTTCTTCCCGGACAAATTAATGCTTATCATCATCGATTTGAAGTAAGATTTTACAAAATTTTTGCATCCAACTAGCTTTACCTTAGCCCTTTTTTCTGCTCCCATTGCTTCCTAAAACGTTAAGTATTTCACATCCATAAATGTTTATGAGAGAATACGAGGAATAAGAATAAATTTTTCTCTGACGCAAAAATTCAAAATACAATTAGTTATTAATTAATAATTTTTGTTGCTTCCCAAGATGCTTTCCTAAAAACTAAAACGCGTAAAATAACCTTCAAAATACAAAATCTAAATCTAATTTTTGCAACAACAATTTTTCTAAATACTAAATACATAGTTTCAATTAACGTCGCATTTTTTCTAAAGCTAATGTTGCATAGTTTTTTTTGCACTTTTATCGTAATTTTTTATTTACCAACTTTTTTCATTCCTTCAAAATCTTATTAACTTACTTTTGATTACAAAATAACAAATATGAATAAATTTGAGTAATAAACAAAGAAATAATTAATCAAATTCGCATAAGTTCTAAAAGTTCATATAGGCTATGACAAACAACAACCATGCGACTTTTCCCCATACAGTTGTTACACACCCATAAAGCTCAAAGGCTAATCATTTCCTGTGTAAAAAATTATATATATTAGAAAAATTAAATTTACATAAATAACTTTTAAATAAAATTAAATTTTATTCATTTTTGTTGCAATTTTGTTTTACTCAAACATCACTGCAGTGCAAATTTTATTTTTTGGTTAAGAAAATATTTTGTAGCTTTGATTAACACCAAAAACTTTTCTTTTAGGTTTGGTATAACAATGACATGTCAGGAGCAAATTATGTTGTAATCGAACGAGGTGACACTGGTTCAGGTTCTAATGGAGGCGTGAACCTTGTTGATAGCTCACATTTAACTTATTTCAATCAAGATATTGATAATTATTATCTCACAAATTGTTAAATCCAAATCCATTCATAACTTTGCTTATTTGCTTTTTTTAATTTGTAAAGTATTTTTAAAAGTACGAAAAAAATAAATAAAATAATAAGATTTAATTAAACTCAACAACTCTAAAAAAAGTTTGTCACCATAAAAAGTATTTTTTTTTTCTCTCTCAATAACCTTCATTAAATTAAAAATTATTTACAATACCTTTTTTTTCTTTTCACATAATAATTTTTTTTATGAATGAAAAAGACATGGGTTAAAAATGTTTTTGTGATTTTCTGAATAGAAAAAAATAAAAGATGCCTCAGCCAGAATTTTAGAAAATGGAAATGGAAAAAATTACTTTCGATCTTTTTGAATTACCTCCTCTTTCACCTCCATTAGAAATTGGAGGAAGAAGAAGTGCAGCAGTTGGTGAAGAAAGAAGCATGAATATTCCTTCACAATTTATTGTTCAATTTTGTATTGAATTTACTTTTGGAACTTTACATATTTTAATGACAATTTTTTTAATTGCTATGCGAAAGCGAAGAAAATCCATGTATACCACCGCGTATTTTTTAATACAAATTTTTATTAATTTTATGGATTTAGGAAATGTTATTAATGTAAGTTATTTATGTTGGGGGATTTTAGAGGGATTGAAAATGTTTTGGTAAAAAATTTATTTTCAAAAATAAATTTTTTACTCTAACTTTTTTCTTACATTTTTTAGGGATTTTTTTCGTTAAAATTTTCAAACTTTGAAATATTTCGTGATTTTTATGTTGGAAATACAATTTTTGCTACGATTTTATACGATTTCTCAGCCTATTCAGCCCATTTTGAAATTATTGGACACACACTAATTGCATACAATCGATATGCAGTTTTTAAAGATTTAAATAATAATGTTTGGAAAGATGGAAATAAACTTTCATATATTATTATTGGATTATGTTTATCTCCATTAATTTCGATGGGTTTTCGATTACCATTTTTTGCGAATTTTATTGAAGCTAAAAATGGTTCCATTGCAATTATTTATATGAATTCGAAAATTCAAGAATATGTTTCATATTCCAGCATCCTTCTTTTTATTTTAGCTTTCATTATAACTATTTTATTTTCAACTCTCGCGTATTTACGTTATCGAGAATTTATCAAATTTACTAATATTCGATTGTCTGTTGCTTCAAGAGAAGTTAAATTATTAGGTAAGTGAGTAATATGAGTGGCAGCAGCTACAATTACTGCCAAAAATATTGAAACAAAATTTTTTATTAAAAAAGTTACTGTAATCAACCATGAAGTGACGTGGTGTATCGCACCAATATTTTAAATGATAAATCCTTTAAGTACTTGGCTAGATATTCTTCGGCTAAACAGCATTTTTAAAACTGATTTTATTTAAAAGTTATATAACAAACACAAATGGTGATTGTTCCAAAAATTTTGGGATTCGCATCTGTGATTTCAAAATTATCTGTGCCTAACAAGTTCACTGAAAAAAACTTGTTTTTTTTTATTATTAATTTTGTTATAAAAATTTTTGCTGACATTTATAAACCTTAAAAGTGCTACAAATCTAAAAAATCTGTTCTATATTTTTTGGAATTCTTAATTTTCGAAATTTACTCCTAAAAAATATGGTTGTAATTATTTTTGAAAAAATAATTAAACTTTATTTTCACAACCAAAATTATAGCCATTTACATATTTTTTCTTTTATTTTTGGTTCCTCTCTAATCATTTTTTTTAAATGAGTGGGTATTTTTTCAAAAAAAGGAATAAACGTGACTTTTTTTATTTTCACTTTTTTGAAACCATTAATTTTGTCCATTTTTTTAAATGATTGTTTGTTTTTTTCAGTTCATAATTGCTGCATGTTATTATGTTTAACTTTACGCATGGTATATCAATTAGCTTTATTGTATGCAACATTATTTAAATATCCATCTTTAACAACAATTGCTCAATCATTTTTACCTTTTATTAGTGTAACATATTCATTTTCAAGTTCAGTATTTCTTTTGATAATTAGGTAAGTAAATTTCAAAAAAAAAATTAATAAAAGATTTTGAATTGACTCAATGGACTAGAATCAATCCAAATTTAAAAATACGGTAAATGAGACTCGATGGAATAAAAAAAAATTTAGACTTCCTTATTTTTACAATTCCCCTCTTTTTAAAGCAAATAAATTTTTTAACATTTTTACAACTTCCATCCAAATTTTATTTTTTTCAGCGAGCATATACGTTACGATTTTTTAACCTTTTATGGGTTTGGTAATTTGTGCGGTCTTTCAACAACTTCCACTTTATCAAAAGCTTCATTTTCTCCACCTCAACCTCCTCTGCCTCAACGACAACAGCAACACCAACAACATCTTTCACAAATTACAACCTTTTAAAAAGAAAAACTTTCATAATTTTGTTCTTGTCTTTTTTAACCTTTAGCTTCCCGCAGCAGTAGTCTTCAGAAAAAAAAGGCAATAATAATAACAGCCATAATTTACAACCACGACTTCTTTACATTTAAATTTTTTTTTGTGTAAAAATATCAAAGTTTAAAAATATTTTGTAATCAAAAGTAAAATATTTACTTTATTTCTGTAAAAAAACTTACGATGATGTCAGTTGGTTATTTAATTGTATCAATTTTTGAAGGGATTTTTACTGTTTTTCATTGTTCGTTTATATATTTTTTAATTTTTCAACGACATAAAAACAACCGACTTTTTTCTTCGTCATTTTATTTATTGTATATTGTATCAGGAATTATTAGTTTGGTTTATGTTATAAATGTAAGAAAAATTGTTTTAATTTTGAAATACAAAAAATCTAAAAACATAGAAGTCTAAAATTCTTCCACCAAGTCTTCCAAGAAAAAAAAAATAAAACTTAGAAATTCCATAGAATCTCGCATCAAAATATGAAATTTGATAATTTGATAATTTAAATTTTTCAGGATTTTTACACCTGGAAACTCTCCCATGTAACAGCTCTTCGATCATTTTATGAATCAAATCCAATATTTGTTTCAATTGCATATTTAATAAATGGTTATAGCTTTCATGCGATATGCTTTTGTTATACCATAATTTCATATAATCGTTATTTAATGCTTCGAAATTCACCAACATTAAAACCAGTTTGGAGTCAAAGAACCGCCATAAAATTTTGTATTTTAATGATTTTATTTCCATTTTCCATCGTAGTTCATCGATGTTTTTTTCCTGCTAAATATGTATTTGATGATTCTGGAACCATTTTAATTACTCATCGAGATGCTAATATCGCTTTCGTAAGTTTGTTTCAGAGAGAGATAAGAAAATTTATAAATGAGGAAATATGATTTTTTTAGATAACAAATATTGCAAATGTTGTATTTGATTTTTGTAATTTACTTCCAACAATGGGTTTAAACTATTGTTCATTTGTTAAATACAAAATTTTATTAAAATCCAAAGTTCACAAAAATTCCATGCATGAAGCTAAACTTTTTTGTAAGTTTTTTCTTTTTTTAGTGAAAAAATTCCCAAAAAAATGGTGACGCTTTTTTTTCTTCGAAGTTTTTTTTACCGTAACCTTCGAAGTTCAAAACATCGACGTCGTTGACTCATTCATTTCTCAATTAAAATCTTTCTTTGAAACTAACAACCTATAATTTTTAGTTCACTCCATTTATTCATGCCTTTGTTTTACATTAGTATTTGCATTTGAAATTGCATATTTAATTGATAAATATGCGCATAGCGAAAAATTTAATGGCTTCGTTCAATATATTATTCCCATTTTGGTTACAGCTTATTTACTTATGGGTTCATTAATTTTGCTTATTATTAGGTTAGTTGTTTCCGTTAATAAAGAAAAAGAAAATTAAAGTTAAACATAATTAATTTCAGTAAACCGTTGCGCCACGCATATTTGTCGTTTTATGGCTTAAATTATATTTTACATTCTTTGAGATCGCGAAATTTGCAACAAATCTCTCCATGGAAATCAGAAACTTTTTAATATTGTCCTTAATGCTCCAGAATCGGGTTGATGAAATCCAGCAAGTCGACCTTCGGTATATTTCCATATTTTACAAATTGGTTGGCTACCCCTAGACACCTTTCATTTCAAAACAACAATATGAAAGAAGGATGTTTTCAATGGCAAAGAAATACAAATGTGACATCTTGTAAATAGCAATAATAATTTACTATATATTTTTTTGTAAAATAAAGAATTAATAAAAATCTAAACACACTAAAGGCACAAATTCTTAACAAAAAATGCACATACATATTCTTAGAGAAACATATGCTTGAGAAGGAAGTTAATTAGCAACATGTAATAAAACATAAAAGTACACGGCTTTTTACGGCGGCGACAAACTCTAAATACTCTGTCTGCTATGTTTGTTAGATTATAACGACGAAGACATGGTAATATGATTAACAAGCAAGCAACATTCAAACAATATCTCAGATTATTTCAGCCATAAAACTAGACGATGATTCAATGAGGAAAAGAACACATTTATTTTTTATACATAATATTTTGAACATTAACAGTTTACAAGAAGACATACTTTTAAAATGTCAAAAAAGCAATCACAAAATGACATGGAAAAGATTATTCTGATTTGTGTTGATCCATAGGTAAATCTTCAATGTTACTATTGGTATCTTCATCATCTTGTATCTAAAAAAAAGAAAACACAGTGAGTAAAAACTAACAACGTTGAACTCAATAACATACCTTTCTTGATTGAGATTTTTGAGTTTTATCAAGTGTTAAATCTGGTGTTTTCATTCTTCCATCTTCATCACTATTACCATCACCTTTTCGATGTTTAGTTGAACGCCTTGTTGAATTTTGTGTACGTTGAGGTCGAAGAGCTAAAAAAAGTAACATAGACACAATTTTAACTATCCCAAAAACTTACATTTATTCTTTGTTTGTTTCTTCTTTGTATTCATTGGTTTTGCATCCTTTGCTACCATGTTTTTAACCATTGTTGATTTCTTTTCCTTTGGAGAAGTCATCGGTTTTGTAGAAGGTTGTTTTACAACTGCAACAGCAGCAGCGACATGAGGTTTGATGATTTCAGGATTGCTTTCTTTTATAATTTCAGGAGGAGGCTTCTTTACTTCTTGCATAGCTGATGTTTTAGTATTATTACCATGTGATGTAGTTGAACAATGTGGTGGTGGTGGTTGTCCTGGTGGTGTCTTTCCTATTTCTTTAGTTGTTTTTCTTCCATCACCCATTGAAGCAGCAGCAGTATTTGGAGCATTATTATTCTTTTTATTGTTGTTGTTTACTGCTCGTTTTTGAGTTGAAGAACCTTTAGAACATTGCCATAATGAAATAAACATAATTATTATGGTATTTAATAAACAGAGCATCCAATATTCGATTGCATTCATGGTTAACGTCGTCGTCGTCGTTGATGGTGTTGAGAAAAAATAGAAAGCTAGTTTTAAACTTTGAAACTCTAAAACTTGCAACAACAAAAAAATGGAAGTGTTTGAATGCAAAAATATTTGGTTTCGACGCGCATCAAAATTTTCATGTGAAAATTCCAAAATTTGCATGAATCCATGAACCTTCACTCTTCTTTTTTTTCATGCATTCGTCAAATTTTTTTTTGTTTCATTTCGATTGTTTCCATTCAAAGCAAACTTCAGCAGCTATCTCAACAACTCAAATAAATGACAACAAGAAAAACACATCGTACAAAAGGTTCAAATGCTTCATGTGCTACAGCCGCATCTGTTTCAGTTCCAGTAAAACCGCCTCGAACATCTCGACGTGGAAAGAATACTGCTTCATCCGCAACTGCAACCAATGATGGTGATGGTGATGATGGAACTCAAATTGAAGTTGCACTTCCAAAACATCATCGACGTGAAAGTGTAAGTTACTTTTCTTTTTTCGTATGCTTTATGAGATGGAAAAATTAATGAAATGTGTGATTTTTTTAGAAAAATAAGAGAGAACATTCTATTGAAACTTGTGCCGTTGATGGATATGATAAAGCATTAGCTTCATTTGCTGTTGAAACGGTCAAAACTGGTGTAGCAAAATTAGTGAAAGATTTCACTGAAACTCGAGCTATTGCACAAAAGAAGCATGTGCTTAAAACTGCATTTGATAAGAATCATGATAAAAATCGGTATAAAGGTTAGTTGTTTTTTCTTCTCAAATACATCTTTGATGCTTCTTGAAGTTTTTACTATGGCCTATGTTATTTTTATGATACATACCTTTTATAGACGTCATTTGCATTGATGAAACAAGATGTGTACTTGAATGGCCTCGAGATCATCCAAATGATTATATTCATGCTAATTGGGTATGTTTGTTTTTTCATTTTTGATTTATTTACTTAACTTTCAAATTTTAAGGTTCATATCCGTGGTGAAAAACGTTACATATGCTGTCAAGGTCCAACTCCTAAAACAGTTGAAGATTTTTGGCGCCTAATTTTTCAAGAAAAAATTAAAGGTATTGTTATGTTAACTGAAGTTATGGAACTTGGAAAAAAGAAGTGAGTTCAACCTTTCTTTCGTATGTGTGCAATGGCAATAATTTAATGTTTTTCAGATGTGAACAATATTGGCCCAAAGCTGTTGGAGAATCAATGACAAGCGGAATATGTACCATAACAAATAAGAAGATTACTGAAGTCGAAAAAATGCTTATTTCAACACAATTAGAAATTACTGCTAATAATGAAACGTTAAAATGTGAACATGTTTTATGGACTGGGTATGACAATAGCTTTATGAATGATTTGATGAGCTTTTTTTGTTGTTGCTTGTAACTTTTTGTTCATTGTTTCAGTTGGCCTGATCGCGGTGTTCCAGAGAACCAACTTGCTACATTACGACTCGTACGAAAGATGGCTCCATTTCAACCTTGCCTTGTTCATTGTTCAGCTGGAATTGGACGAACTGGAACTATCGTTGGTTTAGATCTTTGTCAAAAAACTTTACAAGCTGGTGAAAAAGCTGATATGCATGAAATTGTTAAAGAACTCAGAAAATTTCGTCATGGATCTGTTCAAACTGATATTCAAGTTAGTTTTATTACTACAACATTCTTAATGCTTTCATTTATCAATCTTATAATAACTAATGCTTATTTTCTTTTTAGTTCGTATTTATGCATGCTGTAATTCTCAAACTTGCTGAAAATAGAAAGGTAATTTATTTAATTTTCCTTGAAGCTTTATCAATATTCTTATTTTTTAGGCTACTACAAGAGATGCTGTAAAACCATTCTTTGATGAATATGCTGCGTTCGTTGCTACAAGACAATAAATAAATAATAATACTTTTTTTAATGTCATAAATATGTTTCTATGTTTTATAAAAAGTTTACTAAATTATTGTTCTTTCGTTTTTATCGTTTTATCTTTCACATGGGAGAAGCTATTTGGATACAGTATTCGTTTTGATATGGTTCCAACACTAACGCCTTTACATTCACGGTTTCTCTTGGAAATGGTCTAAGAAATTTAATTAATGCCTTAAGTTGCCAAACCAAACCTTTGTATGCATTTTTTATTTCTAATTTTTCTTTTCCCTTATAAAAAACGAAAAAGGCATTATTAGCCTTCCTCATTCTTTCTCCCAGACTCAAAACCTTTTCCCTTTTTCTGTTTTTCTTCCTTTTTAGCTATTTTAGCAATGAACGTCTTTCTTGCCCTTTCAACTCTACTAATCAATATTTCTTGTCTTGCTTATTAATTTCGCTTGGTAAAAATTTTATAGTAATAATAACCTAATATAATTTAGTAACATGCAAAGGTATAAGAAATTTAGATAAGAATCTTTTTCATTTTTGCTTTTTTGTTTTATTGCATCTTCGAAAGCCTTGAATAAACCTCGTGATGCTTATTCACCTTTAGCCACCATATGTGAAATGCTCTCATTTTTTAGTATTAACATGTGCGAGTTTTTTTTACCATAGAAAACTTGCTTAAAATTTTGGTTAATTTTTATATTCTTATCCATTTTTCTTCTTTTAAACCCTTCTTTACATACTCCTTTAGGTAATTAAACTTAAATACTTTCATTAATTCCTTTTTCTTTTCACAATCTACGTGGACGTATTTTCATATATTTTCTTCTTCTTCGTAACTTTGAGAAAGTCTGTTCGGTTTATTACACTTTTTTTAAAAATTTGGTTTTTTCAAGATTTATAGGTATGCCTAGAAGATCTCAATCAAGCCACAATCCAACCACAAATGTGGATTCAGATGATGAAACATTGATGGAAATGTTAAAAGTAAAATTTCCAATACATTTATACTTATTAGTCTTACTTTGAATTTAAGGATTTCAAAGAAATTGAAAAATCAGACATACCACAACTGTTCCCAATTAAATCTTCTGATAATCCATCAAAATGGCTTGAATCAATTGTTGCAACAACTATTGAAGCGGAAAAAAAACTAAACCCCGTTCAACTTGATCTTGACTCATTATCTCAAAAATGTAAATCAAAACAAGTTGTAAGTTGTTCATCTTTCTGCATACTGTAATAATCCTTTTGGTGTAATTTAGTCTTTAAAAACTACAGAAGCTATTAAACGGCTACAAGAATTAGAAGAACGAGGCATTCTTGAGGTTGACCCTCGAACTTTACAATCTACAGTATCGAGACCTAAAAATAGTTTTTGGGATTTTTTTAAAATTGAACAACAACATATATTAAAAGAACAAAATGTCTTGGAAAAATGGCAAAGAAAGATAGCAAGAAAACGAGCAAATGATATTATGAAGCTTATTTCTGAACGAAATCAAAGTGGCACAAATCAAAACCAAACCGAAGAAGTGCTTAAGAAAAAAGGAGCAACTAAAGTTGCTTCATTTATTCAAGAATTTTGGTATAAAGTTAACAGAATAACACTATATTATGAATTGGTACATGACGTTTTAATGACTTCATAGACTAAGATTTATATTATTTTTATTTCAGCAACTTTTGGAAGATGCCAAACAGAAAAAACTTGAAAGCGAGCTACTTAATGTTATTGACCGTTCTTCCACCCTTACTCAAATTATGCTTCCGGGTACTAAAAAAGCGGAAGAAAAAAACAAGAAATCTGAGCTTGATGACTTGATGGATGAACCAGACGATATGGAAGCTTTCCTTGCTTCAGTGAGTTACCTTGGTTGCTTTTAATTCCATGTTTACAATATATCCTTTAGCTACCTCCTGAATATCTTGCTTCTTTTACTAATAATGGAATTATGGAAGACGACTATGAAGAACCTATCAAAGAAAATAATTCTATTTCAACCAGGCGATCTCCAAGCAAATCCCCCATCAAACTAAATGGGTTCAAAAATGTTGAACCAACAACATTAAAGGAAAATGGTATGGCTCAAAAGCGAGGACCTCAAAGATTATCATCATCTCCACCAATTGCAAAAAAGGCAAAATTAGATATGGAAATTGATATGGAAGTTGATGGTTCTCAAGACATTTTAACAAAACCACATGAAACTTCAGATGAGACTATACAATCAATGAACCATGAAGCTACTACTGATGAATCTGTAAATCCCACACCTCAACCCTCCAATTCTCTTCATGATCAAGAAATGAAGGAATTAGCTAAAACTGCTGAAGCTTTTCTTCCAACAGGATCAACATATGAAACTGCTAAAGTTCGCACTGAAGTTCCTTCATTATTAAGCGCTATTTTACGTGAATATCAACACATTGGGCTTGATTGGCTTTCATCACTGTTTGAAAATAAACTTAATGGAATATTGGCTGATGAAATGGGTCTCGGTAAAACAGTACAAACGATTGCATTTTTGGCACATTTAGCTGAAAACAAAAAAATTTGGGGCCCTCATCTCATCGTTGTACCAACATCTGTTTTGCTCAATTGGGAACGAGAATTTAAGCGATTTTGTCCATCTCTAAAAGTGTTAACTTACTTTGGATCAACTAAAGAAAGAAAAGAGAAAAGAAAAGTAAGATTTTTTTCTCGTTACTTTGGCTTTGGATAAAGTATATCTTTTAAGGGATGGAAGAAACCCAATGCTTTTAATATTTGCATTACTTCATATGATCTTTATATTCGTGATACTCGAATGTTTAAATGGCGAGCATGGCAATGTTTGGTTCTTGATGAAGCACATAATATTAAGAATAGCAAAAGTTTAAGATGGAATAAGCTTCTTTCTTTAAGAACAAGAATCCGTTTACTTCTAACTGGAACACCACTTCAAAATAATCTCATGGAACTTTGGTCATTGCTATACTTTCTAATGCCATCGGTCTTTGGATCGCAAGAAGATTTCAAAAATTGGTTTAATGATCCTATGAATGCAATGGCTGAAGGTTCTGCAGAATATAATTCAATCATAGTTGAAAAACTTCATACTGTTATTAGACCATTTATTCTTCGAAGATTAAAATCGGAAGTTGAAAAACAAATGCCTCTTAAATTGGAAAGAGTAATCTATTGCCCCTTAGCAAGAATTCAACGAAACATGTACAATCAATTTATTCGACAAAAATCGTTAGCTTTTTTATTTTCTTTTGATTTAAAAACCTTTTGTTATTTTATCTTTCTCTTTTAGAACCATTGACAGTATTCGTGGTGGTTCGGCTGTTTCTGTAATGAATATTGTTATGCAGCTTCGAAAATGTTGTAATCATCCTAATTTATTTTATCCAATTTCTTGTACGGCACCAACGGCTTTACCTCAACTTTCTCTACCTTATCCAAATATTATAAATGAAAGCTACGAAGAAGATGAAGCTTTAACTTTTTTAAGAATGATGAAATCTGACTTTATTAATGAGGTTTCATTTTATTAAGCGAACGCATTATTAATTCATCTCTTCGTTTTCAGAATGATGAATTACTACCATTAGTTTCTTCAATTTTTTTTAAAACCTCTGTACGAAGCGCATTTAAAGCAATTAATAATTCTAGACGAATTTCTGAAAGAACTAGAATACCCATACTTCAAATTGATGAAAAAGAAATGTTTGATAAGGTTTCAAGGAAGATGCAATGGTTATGGAATGTTACAAAACCAATTCGAGATGAAATTTATACAAAACACGATGCAGTGGAATCGAACCTTTTTCAGCCTGTTGGACGTGTTTTCCGAAGTCTTCATCATAAACTTGTTCGAAAGTAACACATTTTTTATAGTTAGAATATTGTCATTAAACTTTCTTATTTTAGATATGCATTTCCAACTTTACCTGTATATTCCTTTCCACCAAAATGTTCAGTAGCAGCATCCCATAATAATCCCATTGAAGAAGTAGTAATGAATCGAGTTCTTGAAACGGAAGATGAGCTTGTCAGTCATATTCATTATTCCATTCCCATTCAATATCCCGACCCTAAATTAGTTGAACTTGATTGCGGTAAACTTCGTATGTTAGCCAAACTGCTTCGTGAACTCAAACAAGGAGGACATCGATGTTTAATTTTTACTCAAATGTCAAAAATGCTTGATATTCTTGAAGTGTTTCTATCGCACCAAAAGTATCCATATTTCCGTCTTGATGGTTCAACAGTCATTCAACAACGTCAAGTTTTAATGGATCGTTTTAATGCAGATGATCGAGTTTTTGTATTTATTTTATCTACAAGATCAGGTGGTATTGGAATGAATCTTACTGGCGCTGATACCGTAATCTTTTATGATTCCGATTGGAATCCAACTATGGATGCTCAAGCTCAAGACAGATGTCATCGAGTAAATCCTTTTTATTAACAAACTAACTTTATAAATACCATGATTTAGATTGGTCAAACGCGTAATGTTGTTATTTATCGGCTTATCAGCTCTCACTCAATTGAAGAAAATATTCTTAAAAAAGCAACCCATAAGCGAAGATTAGGTGAAATGGCACTTGATGAAGGAGAATTCAATTCTAAATTTGGCGAAAAATCAGATGTTCGAGAATTATTTGAGGGTGAAGAAGCTCTTCAAGATGTTCTTGATGATTGTGATTTTTCTTTAAATGCTAAGGAAGTTGAAAAAGTATTCCATTTTTTTTTTGTTTTCTCTCCTCCTCATAGTCTTTGTTTATTTATAGGCAATGTTTTCTGTTGAAGATCAAAGTGATGTTCAAGCTGCGCAAGAATTAAGAAAAGAAATAGGCGAAGATGAACCTGAAGGTGGGGCACCTGAAGATGTAATAAAAGCAATTATTTCAGAAGTATGGAGATTATTTTTCTCGAATTTTTGAATAATTCCTTGATTTTTAGATTACACCCATTGAACGATATGCATTTAATATTTCATTGAATGAAAAGATGCCCGAAATTAATGAAAGACGAAGACATTATATTGTATGTTTTTTGTTTTCTTTTTTGTAAAAAAAAACACAAACAATGCAAAACAAAATAGTTAATCACTTTTTATTATCGCTGATAATATTTTCCCCTTGATTTTAATTCATTATTCTTTAATAATTTCTGTTTTTTTAAGGGAACCCTTGAAGAAAATGGAATCGATCCCGGTGATGATGGGTCAGATGATGAAGATGAAGATCTTGATTCGGATGATGATGAAACAGATAAATCATCAAGTCGTCGAAGTACACCTTTACCACCGCCACCCTCCTCTCAACCCCAACCACCACTACCAACAAAATCAATAAGAAAACCACCAAAACGATTATTGAATAACGGGTCAACAAGCTCAGCAGCAGGATCAACTCCATCTTCAGCTGCTGCTGCATCAACAACAACAAGAAGTAAACGGGTTAGATTTAGTAGCGGTGTTGCAGGCTAAAAAATAATAAACAAATATCATTTTTTTTGATCTCATCAACCTAATTTTTAGACCTAATTTTTATGCAACACCGTGATTTTTTGTATTTAAAAAAAACGTGTTTTTCTTTTATAACTTTTTTCTTTATATTTAAATTTATTGATTGTAATTTTTTTTAAAGAATATGCTTTTGCAATGAAAATATTTTATCAAAAATGAGAGAATATTAAAATTTATACAAAAAACTAAGTAATTAAATTTTAAATGATGATTTATTTAATTTATTTTCCATAAAAGCCTCGACCATATCCAAATCCACCTAAACCAAATCGGCGACCATAATATCCTCTACCATAAAACGGACGTCCAAATCCTCCGTAATATGGTCTATATCCGCCATATGCCCACTGGGCGTCAACTAAAAAAAGAAGGAAAGATTATAGTTACTTCGAAAATTAAAAAATTAAAATGGAAAATTTCAAATTGCTTTGGAGCAGCTACCGTAAACAAAGAGAGGTAGTTACATAGTGACTCGAATCGTTCCGCTCTATTATTAGTTTTTAAACATCTTTCTTACCTGTTGCAACGGATAATAAAGCAATAAGAGCAACAAGAATTAAATAAATGGCCTTCATTTTTATTTTATATAAAAACACTTTTTTGGTGGTAGTTTTCTGATTTGAAAACGTTATTGACCCTTCTAAAATCTCAACCTTTTATACAAGAAAAAAGTTTTCTTTCACAAAGCCATTAAATTGCTTACTGTTTTTTTGTTTATTTGATTGCTGCGGCTCCGCCTTTTTTTCTCTTCACAGATATTCTTGAAGGTTATATCTTTTTTTTGGTGGTTAATATTCATTATTTCTTGTTCAAAACGAGAGAAAAAAAATTAAACGGGTAAGTAAGTTTACCAAACATAAAAAAAATTCATCAAAGTATTTTGATCTCCGATGTCGTTGTTGGCTACAATTTTTTTAGAAGGTTTTGGAAAGACACTAATTTTCGGCAGGCTCAAACCTCCTGAAATTTACTTGTTTTTTTTTTTAAAGAAATTTACAGATGGGTTTTCCACTACCTTCTTCGATTGGTTGGGGAAATTCTCAAAAAACAAAAAAACAAAAAATTTTTTTTACTTGTTGATCACGAGTCGTAAAAAAAATAAAAAACGGCAATAGAATTTTTCGCTTTTGCTTGTTTTCGTGTTAAAACTATTTTTTTTTGCTAATTGAAAAAGGTCGAAATTCAGCTATTTTTTTATGTTTAATATCTTTAAAAATCAGATTTTGTTTACTTTTTTTATGTACGTCCATGGAAATATAGTTTAGATCACGATAAACACAATGGTAAAAGCAGAAAATTAATTCAACCGGCTCCAACTCTCAAAAAGTGTACCGCAATTTTTAATTTTAAAAAACTTAAAAACTTATCTTGCGGTGCATTTAGTGAGAGTTGGAGTCGGTTGAATTAATTTTCTGCTTTTACCATTGTGTTTATCTTGATCTAAACTATATTTCCATGGACGTTCATAAAAAAAGTAAACAAAATCTGATTTTTAAAGATATTAAACATAAAAAAATAGCTGAATTTCGACCTTTTTCAATTAGCAAAAAAAAATAGTTTTAACACGAAAACAAGCAAAAGCGAAAAATTCTATTGCCGTTTTTTATTTTTTTTACGACTCGTGATTGATGTTTGTTGCTGAAAGGGGAATCTTGCTTTTTAATGATCATTACTACAATCAACAACAACAACACCATGGCCATAATGAAAATGACGCAAATTAATTCGAATTTATTGAATGATTTGACTTTTGGTTTTTATTATTTTTTGTTTTTTTTTTCAAGAAAAAAAAACAGATCAAGATGTTTAGGAATCATGAAAAGTTTTTTGGTGATTGAAAAAACAACAACACTGGATTTGATATCAAGTCATCAAAAAAGGGATGAGTGTCTATTTTCTCAATAAAATTAAACTTGAATAAAAGAAGTGTTTTCCGAACTATATAAACTTACAAATTCTATCTTTAAATTCCATCGATAAAATTTAACAAGAATGCCCGAAATTTATTTTGTCAATCTTGCGGCGATTGAAATGATCCGCCCAAAAAAAAAGAAGATAAACTTCAACTTCAGTACCGACCTTTATTTTTATATTCCTTTTAAAAAAAGTCTAATTATAAATATTTATCGTTCCTAAATGTCACGACACACTAAAACAGATTATTTAAAATATCAAAATGTTTTTCACGCATTTTTTGAGGTCATTACTGTTTAATAAAAACCCATACATACCCAAATCGTAAATCTCTGTCTTACCCTAAAAACTCTTAAATTTAAAAAATACCAAGAATATGCAATAAACAAAATATTCGAATCTTAAAAAAGCAAAAAAACTCTGTTGTTTCTCAAATTACAGTTAATCATCATCAATCATAAAAGCAAAATAAATAAATATTTATTGCAAAAAAGACATACAATCACTTATACCTGCGCTTTTCTTCCTTTATTTCTAACAAAAAAATAAAATAAATACCTTGTGGCCTCATTACCTATCATCATCATTAATAAAAGCAAAAAATATAAAAAAGGTATTAAAAACATTATAAACTTTTTTTTTCTTTGTTGCTGGGTTTCATTGCACTTTTTTCTTATTTTTACAGCTGATAAATAAATAAAAAATGCGTCTTTTAAAATTGTGTGTATTATTTTTCTTTACAGCTTTAGGTAAATTTTTATTTATCATTGTTTTTGGAATCCATTTTTTTAACTACCTAATTTTTTTCTTTAGTTTTGTTCAATGCCGTTGAAAGTGTTTCAGAAGTTTTATCTTTTACTCGATTCCTAAATAGCTTTGTTTTGAGTGAGTCACAAATTTATTTGCTTTTCAATAAAAAATTTTTAAAACTTTGAAGCTTTTGTTTAAAAATTTTTTAGATCACGGAAAAATTGCTAAACGATATCAAAATCGAATGATTGAAGATGGAGCTAGCGGAAAGTTACATTTAGCTGAACATTCACATATTTAGCAACTGATTGATACACCTTGCACCATGATCATATTATTACCGTAATCTTATTTGCATAATTTGACAAAGCTAATAACAACATACTTTTTTTGGCTGCAATTTATTTTTTTTAATTTTGTGTATTATTTGTTTATTTCTAAAAAGGAATTTTATTTATGTATGTGTATTTTTTTGACGAAAAAAGTTAATAAACAACAACTTTTTGAACTTTTGTTACTTTAAAATCAATCAATCAATCGATCGATAAATAGATTTTTCTTAGGAGTTTGAAATTCAGGAATGACCTTTATAAAGTTTTCAACCGTTTTTTTGTTGCAAATAATAAAAAAGTGTAACACCTTTGTTTCATTTTGCTTTTTATTTTGAGATTCTTACAAAATTTGCACCTCAGACAAATAAGAGTACCGTATTCGCCCAGGAAATTTTTTATTGCAACGACATGTTTTGTGAGTTCATGAGACCTTTAAATAAAAAGAGAATTGAAGAAATTATTAGGCTATCTTTATCGCCATTTTGGCTGGTCGAAATGGAACAGATGGAGGTTTTGGTGGATGACTATGATATCCTTAACGAAATTATCATGACAATGGTTTTCGGGTTATCCCCCACAAAAAAAGGTTTTCCTCTTTAATACATGAAGTTAAATGCATACACATATCATAAAATAGGAAACCATAGGATTAAAAAATTTCAGAACAACATAACAAAAAAAGGTTTAAAAATTCATTCTGTCAACTAAAACTTTCAAAATAAACCCCTCTCTCGCTTTTTTTTTTATTTGTCGTCACTGATTATAAAAAATCATTTTTTTATTATTATTGAATCATCATGCATTTCTTTTAAAAGAGTAGTGGTGTTAAAAATTTTATATGAATCAAAGAAGCTGCTGCAAGCAGAAAGAAAGAAGCAGGTTTGAAAGAAAATAAAAAAGCATTCAAAAAAGAAATCAAAAAAAAATTGGGAAAGTGAATTATTAATAAAATTATTTTTTAAACACGGCTCTTTTAAAACCAAAAGAAAAAAGCTTTCATTTTCTTTTTCTTCTGACATTGATATTGATAGTTTAGTCAATCGTCATCATCTTCTTTTTCTTATTCGTATTTTTTTCCAAACCAAAAGTAAAAAAAGAAGGAAGTATTGCGTCATCCTCCTTTTAAATTAAAAGACTTTCTCGCTCTTTCGATTGGAATTTTTGTAAAGGAATCAATTGTGGCACTTCTATAGTTTTGCTCCCCCGATTTTTACTTTTTATTTTTTCATTCTTTTTTGTTCATTTTTTTCATAAAATTATTCTATTATTTTTTTAGATTTATTATCGATAAATTATCACTAAAAAAACTTAGGCATTATTATTATATTTTAGGATCTTTTTGGTTAGATCCTTTTGATTCTATGGGTTATGGATCTTTAAGATTTTCGAAAGGATCTGGATCTTTATATAAAGGATCTTGATCTTTAAGATTCTTTTTAGGATCTTTATTATTCTTTTTGAGTTATGGATCTTTAAGATTGGGTTCTGGAATCATTATTGGATCAAGATCCTTTACGGTTGTAAATCAATTCAAAGTTCACACTTTTATATGAATAATTTTTGTTGGATTAGAAAGGAAGCATGGGTAGTCGAGTGGTCAGGGAGCTCGTCCGATCTGGCAGTTTATCAGAAAAGTTCAATTACATTAAGAAAAAAACAAGAACATTGGGGCCTTACCTTCGGTAAGTCCCTCAAACTAAACATACAATTATTCAAATGTATCTACGGAACTGTTACATGTTTACAACGACAATAAAAAAACTGTAACACAACATAAACTAAAACAAAAATGGCTGAGTATTGGTTTATTAAAGTGCATTACTGTAAACAGTAATAACTTCAATAGTAAGCCTCCAAACCTCGTCAAGGTTCTCAGCATATTGGAGGATAGTTGTTAGTTCTGGGTCAACAACACCCTTTAAAAGGGCAAAGAAACCGCATCTTATACGTACGGAGGTGCAATCAACATATATAATCATACCAGGTACTAAAATGTCAACAATGCGCTATGTTAAGCATGTGGCTCACCTGAGGTGATTTGAGCAAGCACCACATACTCGCTTCCGAGGAAGCGCGCATTTATCCCATAAATAGGCATGACATTTCTTACTTGCTACTGCATATGGCCTTGTATATATGGTCAAGCCTTTTCTCATCGCTAACATAAACATCGTATAACTTTTCTTACTTGAAGTACTATCGTTGAAAATTTCCGTAAAACTTCATGACGCAACTTTTATCGTTCATAAGGAAATTAAAACCCTTAAAAAGGGTCAAAAAATCCCATCTCATACGTAACGCAGGTGCAATTATTACATATGACCATACCAGGCATTAAACTGTCAACAATGCGCTATGTTAAGCATGTGGATCACCTGAGGTGATTTAAGCATAATGCACCTCATACTTGCCTCCGAGAAGGCACGCATTTATCCAATAAATTGGCAGGACATTTAATACTTACAACTGATATAACATTGTAAATATGCTCAAAACGCAACTCATCGCTATAACAAACGCAACATCGATCTAATCAGAATCGCTAACTATATCATTCATTTCAATGTTATCGTCCCACTCATCGCTAATCTCATACTCTAAATCAACTAAATCGTTACCGGAAACATTTTGTATAACTTCGTTATCTTCATCGATAGGCTCTTCTTCAACTTCCATATTTACGTCATTCTCATCGTTCCAATCCGGATTTAACGCTGCATAATCTGGAGCATCCGGAGACATTACTGAACGCGGATCGTCGTTCAAAAGTTCGTTGTAAACGATATTTCGCGTACTGTTCACATCGTCGGCGGGCAATTTAATATGAAGCTTATCCCATGCACGAGTGCGAGAAAGAGCAACATAACAATGGCCGTGCGTAAAAATTCCTTTACTGAAATCAACTCCTACACAGTCAAACGTTTGTCCTTGTCCTTTATTAATCGTTAAAGCGAACGCAACTCGAACCGGAAATTGTGTGCGGTAAACTTTCAAAACGCTTGAATCGTCGAGGAGCGTAATTCGTGGAATCATTACCATGTTATCTTCGTTATTATCGCTTCGATTTGTCAACTTTTCAGCAACAATAATGTTACGTTCAAGTCTCTTTACAATTAGTCGCGTTCCGTTACATAAACCTTCTCGGATGCTCAAGTTACGCATAAGCATAATCACCGCATTTACTCGAAGTCGTAGCTTGTACGCAGGGAAACCGTTTGGCTTAAAAGTCTCAAAGTGTTCGGGGCTATACTCAAATACGTTATCTTCAACTCGATCGACAGCTTGATAAATCCTTTCGGTTTCGCTATCAAGTAAATCGATAATCGCTTCGTTATACGTATCAACTTCAGCATTAACCGTGGAAAGAATAGCTCTAGACGCAAACGCATTTAAATCGTTATTCCTTATAACATCACCGAAAATAACCTCAACTAAATCACTCTCACTAATACACTCTTCGGGTAACGATACTTTGCCGTGAACATCGTTTGCGCTTCCGTTTCCAATCCTCAATATCGTTTCCGCAAAATCATCTCCGTTATTATCGGCTCTTTCGTTACTAATCAAATCGTATTTATTCGCCGAGAAAAGAGGCCAAAGCGGACTCATCTTAACGCTATTTCGGATAACATCGTTACGCGTACCGTTTTTCACAACGGGTCCTAACTGACGAAAATCTCCACCGCAAACGATAACCTTTCCACCGAACGGAGTGTCGTTATTCATAATTTCGCGTAACTTTTCATCAACAACTTCAAGTGCTCTTCGTGGTGCCATCGGTGTTTCATCCCAGACAACAACTTTAACTTTACGTAACGCTTGTCCAAGTGAATCCGAAGAAACTACACCGGATTGACTTTCTTCGCCGAACGGAAAATCAAGCTTAAATACGTTATGAGCTGTTCGCCCCGTTTCATATAAACTTGCTGCAATACCGCTCCATGCCATAATAACAACATCGGTATCGGACGCAACCAAATTCGAAAATAAACAATTAAAAAGATACGTTTTTCCTGAACCTCCTGGGCCATCAATGTAAAAGCAGGCCGCAGAATTATCTGGATTGACGACTCTTTGCATAATCGCTTCGTACGCATTCGCTTGTTCGGGATTCAAAGTTCCTCGCATTTGATCGCCTCGGAGACGGTGTGCCGTAATATCAACGCTTTCGTCATCAATACCAACAATTTCAGCAACCATTTGAAGAATTGGATAATCTTCAAGCGATCGCTCATTGTTAATAATCATTCGTAAAACTTGACGCCATGCTAAAGTTTCCGCAAGATCTTGATCACCGCGATGACTTCGAAGTAAATCAGAGATTAACTGATGACGAAACTGATTCCATAACCATAACGGAGCTTCAACATCACAATGAGCAACGATTCGTGCGAATAAGCGTCGTAATTCTCTCGGTAAATTGAAAAACGTTCCTTCGTGTAACGCATCGTAATAAATTTGATCGGATTCAACCAATCCTCGTGCTACACACGCTTCGCGGAACGTTGCATGAATTGCATTAGGATCGTAAGGATCTCTACGTAAATCTTCGTAATCTCTTGGACCTTTAACAATCGTTAATAACTTTCGAAGGTAAAACAATTCGGTGTTTTTCGGGTTAACAGCGTACATTCGTGGACATTTCGGTTTCGTAGTTCTCAAACGTGTATGCCATTCGCGTTTTTTTGCGTCCCATGTAAAATGGTGGCAAAGCTCTACATACGTAAGATTTCGATTAACTCCGTTTGGCGCATTTCTATTTAAATCAAAGAACGCTAATAACTTTGACTTTTTCATCGCATCTCGAATCATATCGGAAACCGTAGCATCTTCGGCCATCGCAATCGTTTGTTGCTCAGGTAAGTGAACCTGAAGCCTCTCAATACTTTCACTCGAAAAATGCATATCGAACTTGTAAAGTCTCCAGCAAGCTTCATGAGCGGATAAGTATCTCGCATCAAGGAAGCACTGAATCTCGTCGTAATTAACTTGTCCGCTACTGATCTCAATATTAATTCTGTCCGGACCTTTAAACAAATACTTGAACAGATAATTAACTGTACGCAAACTGCATACCACTTCAATATTGATGTGGCAACCGAAACGCTTCAATAAATACGCATTATACGGAACAACTGAACGGTTATCAAGAATAAAAGGTCGCCCTTTAAAGTTAACCGTAGCTTGCTTGCCGTCGTTTCTTCTTCGGTAAGTCGGATACGAATTTTCATCAAACGTTGTCTCTTCGCTAAACGCTTTCGGAAAATGACGTTTACATGTACCATCCTGCATACACATCGCATTCGGATCGTATTCTCCGCAAGGTCGATGAAGCATATGCTTCACCACCAAATCGTAAAGTACGGGGTCGCTTTCTCGATCGGGTAGCTCAGCAGAAATGAAATCGTTAATTTTCGCGATATCGTTCCATTCTTCTTCAAACCACCACAAACTGTGAATATGCGGTAAGCCACGTTTCTGAAACTCAACAACGTAAAGAAAAGCTTTAACTTTTCCAAAAATACCACTCTTCATTTCCTTGACGAATTGCTTAACGTGGTAATTAAAAACAATATCAACAACGTCGGGTCTGTCGTAAGCTCGCTGGTTCTCGAATAAATGTCTCGTAATATCTGGATCATCGGGATTGCACGTTTTCGTAATAAATAAACTCGGCTTTCCATGCTTCTGACACATCGCATTCGCATCATTCAAAAACTCTGATTGGCTTCGCGGTCCCATCGTATACGATGAGGGCAAAACAAACTTCTTTCCTGGTAACGAATCGTTAGCTTCTCCAACATTTCGCAAATAGTCTGTAAGACCCGTATACGTATCAACTCGTAACTTCTTTTGATTCAATCGCAAAAACTTTAAACGCTCATTATCGACAATCGTAAAGGACCAAACTAAATATTTGCTCAATAATTTACCTCCATGAAGGATGGGATTAAAAGGCTCATCTTCATTTTCGGTACGCAAAGCTAACTTATACAAAAAATACTGGAGCGCAGTAAGTTTTCCGCCTTGTGGATTAGAAGGATTCTTTGGTCTATCATAATGCCAAAAGTCTCCTCTACCGTAAGGGTTAAACAACACAAACGTAAGCGGTTCACAATGCTTCGAATACTTAGAAATACGTTGAGCCATAGGTGGCTCTCCGTCGTTACACTTTCGTTGAACTTGGATATCATTCCAAGGAATGTCACCATTCTCATCGCAAATAAAAATACCCGCTACTTCGTTAGACACTGTCGGTAACGCATACGTATCGCTGGTGTTATTCGTTGTCTTTTTGAAGAGAATTTTGCACACTTTTGGCGTGCGTCCTTCTCTTTCCGCTACTTCACGCTCTTCATCCTCGATATCGTGAAGCATACGATAAATATTTGCATATTCGTTGATGTTAGCCAACAAAGTATGCAAAAATTCAAAAATTCGTCGCTCACAATCAGACGCAAATGGAGCTTGACATCGATATTCAATAGCATCGTTGGTTTCCACAATCCACAATTGCCCAAAAGCAGGCCGTTGTCCAGGAAGCGGATCAGTATATCTCGGTAAAACATGCATAACTTCACCGTGAACTCGATAGTGAAAAATGCCAGGTAACTGACGCATTTCACCCTTCATATACGCAAAGCTAACGCTCGTATTATACTTATTAATTTTATCATGAAATGGACGCCAATCGGTACCTTCTTCACGCTTAAGCATCGCTTTCAATTGTTCGGGAAAATCCGGTTCGAAATCAACTTTAACGCGACCGCAATTGCAACAATTATCGTAAGTACCTTGAGCTGTACGATTCTCACATGTGTAATGCAATCCGCTACAAAACGTGCATGGAGTATCGCGTTCGCCCAATGTAAATTGCTCAACATTATCGCTATTGGCTGCACGAAACGCATTTGCGGGATTCTCTCGCTGTCTTTCATAATCGGTGCGCCGACTTTCATTACGTTGTACTCGTCCAGCTTGTGTCTCATTTTCGCGAGCAAGTGCATGCTGTACGCGATCATCTTCTAATCGGGCTTCTTGTTCTTCAACGCTTTCATTTTCTCGTTGAGAAGCTTGCAAAATACGTTGGGCGTGTAATCGTGCTTCTTGCTGCTCAACATCTTCGTTATCACGGCTCAATCTATTACGTTCACGCAAAGCAGCAAGCCTTGCTTCTCGTTGCTCATCACTTTCGTTATCTCTTGACAAAGCGTGTTGCTCTCGATCTGCGACTAATCGTGCTTCTCGTTGCTCATCATCTTGGGTATCACGGCTTAATCTATTACGTTCACGCAAATCAGCAAGCCTTGCTTCTCGTTGCCCATTATCTTCGTCATCACGGCTCAATCTATTTCGTTCACGCAAATCAGCAAGCCTTAGTGCACGTTGGCCTGCAGATTCACGCTGTCGTGCTTCTCTACGTTGTTGTCGTAAGCGTTCAAGCTCACTTAACCTTTCTTCATCAGATTGACGATGACGTGTCCACTTTCTTCGGTTCGCGGCGCTGCTCCTAATCTTTTTTCTACGGCAATACGTAGCAAAATCTTCGGATATCGCTGCTGCTAACTGTACTTCTTCGTTGGGGATCAACTCTTCGCCTTCGATAACATTCGCATCGATCATAGCACCCATAAGAATAGGTTCACTAACGTTATCCTCAACTTCCATTAACTCAATCTCGTTAACTTCATCACTTCGCTCAACATTCTCTAACTCATCGTTACGCAAGTTTGCCCGAAGGCCGTGATTGTTTGCCCGAAGGCCGGAGTTTGCCCGAAGGCCGTTTACATTCTCATCGCTTGCGTTTACGTTCGCCTGCATTTCTGAGGTACAACAACAGAAAATGCAGAAAAAATAAAAAAATAAACAATACCAATACCAATCAGGAAAAAAGTTGAAGAATAATTCAGAAAAATAGCTTGAATAAATAAATCACATGTAAAAAAAATGTTCAAGCAAGCCTAACCAAAAAATAAAACGAAATCAAACAATAATGTGTAATTTCGATGCAGACAGTCAGAGAAAAACAAATTTTTGACTTCCAAAAAAATGCTTACAAAAATTGCAAGCATTTCCATTTCAAAACAAACAAAGGGAAACTTTCGTGTCAAGAAAAATTTTATAAAATGCAAATTTAAACTGGTCAAAACATGGACATATTTGACTCTCCGAAACGTGAGACCAACATATTCGGAATCAGCGTAAAAAACTGATCTAGGCTATCGGGACAAAACAAAACAAAAGCAGAAACGACATACATACAGACATACAAACAGAAACGACACTCCAAATTAAAAAGGAAGACAAGAACATTGGGGCCTTACCTGCGGTAAGTCCCTCAAACTAAACAAACAATCAAACGATCTACGAAATTATTACATCTTTACAACCACACGTGGACATTGGACATTTTAAGATATTTTTTGAGAACCCTTGAGAGTGGACCTGTTTATAGGAATTCTAAAAAATTATAAAAGGGGAGATTATGTGCTTTTTTAGTGGGTACAAAATTGGAAAAAAATAGAGTACCCAAACAAACACCCATGCGTGTCTACAACAATACAATTAAAATAAAAAAACAGGGTCCATGGGCTTACATTCCATTTTCATGGTAAATTTTGGAGTCCTGCCTTCGGCAGACCTTCAAAATTTACGATATAAATCGATTCCATTTATCAACGGTTTCTCCGAGCCACGCATTCCATATATCTCATATTCGGAAACATCCTAACCCATTCGAGGACCATTCCATAGGTCTAATTTACACATGGGCCCTTCAGGCCCTAAAACACATTTATACTCAAAAACCACCAAATATCCACAACATTTTTCACTTCGAATAAAAAATTAAGCGTATGCGGTGAAATCTTACTTAAAACTTAAATTTTAAAAAAAATCTGCTGAACGCTTTCATGTCTACAACAATAAAATTACAATAAACAACAGGGCTATTCGGTCCAACATTCCATTTTCATGGTTAATTTTGGAGCTCTGCCTTCGGCAGACCTTCAAAATTTACGATATACATCATCTCCAATTAACAACGATTTCCCGGGCCATGCATTTCCATATCTCTCATATTCGGCTACATCTTAACCAATTCGAGGTCCATTCCATAGGTCAAATTATGCATGGGCCCTTCAGGCCCCAAAACCCATTTCAACCCAAAAACAACCAAATATCAACCCAAAAACAACCAAATATCAACCCAAAAACAACCAAATATCAACCCAAAAACAATTAAATATCCACTTAAACAACATTAAACATCCTACCAAAAACAACTAAACATTCACCCGAAAATAAGAGAAAACAAAATTTTTCACTTCCAAAAAAATGCTTACAAAAAATGCAAACATTTCTCTTTCAAAAAAAACAAAGGGAAACTTTCGTGTCAAGAAAATTTTAAAAAATGCAAATTTAAATTGACCAAAACATAGGGATCCTTGACTCTCCGAAACGTGAGACCAACATATTCGGAATCAGCGTAAAAAACTGATCTAGGCTATCGGGACAAAACAAAACAAAAGCAGAAACGACATACATACAGACATACAAACAGAAACGACACTCCAAATTAAAAAGGAAGAAAGAATGAAAAAACTAAAAATAAAAAGCGGGGGAGCAAAACTATAGAAGTTCCTCAATTGTCCAGACAAAAAATTATTTTTGTTATAAAAAATATTTTTAAATCATCATTCATTTAAAAAATAAGATTTAATTTCTTTCAACCCCATATCATTGGTTTCAATATATAAAAAAAGAAGAGTTCATCAATATCATCGAGTGATCGCTTCTTCCTCTTTCTCTCATATTCTTCGTCTGCCACCGCCGCCGCTACATAAATATTTCCATTTCATTGTTGCTGCTGTTTGTTGCGAACAGCGATTGCATTATAAACTTAAAATTCGTTAATCTGTTGTTTATTTTATTTCTTCCGATTAAAAAAATATTTTTTTATGTTTTTAACTCCTCCGACGATCAACTTTCAACTTTGAAACAATAAAACCAAAAAACAAAAAAGAAGCAAACATACGTAGCAAATGATGACCGTTATTGCCGCTGCTTCTCCTTCGTCTTCAACCGAATCATTACCTTCATCATCGGCAAAATCTAAATTACCCGCATATGAACGATTTGATGATAATGAAAATGAAGGATGTGATGAACATTTTAACGCTATATATACATTCATTTTTATTGTAATATTAATTTTATTAGCCATTGGCATTTGTCTTATTGGTGTTTTTGTTTGATCAATCTAATAAAGTCCATCAAAAATCAAAAAAGTGGATTAGATACAGTAGTAATATTCCATGCTAAACTTCAAACAAAAAACATTTAAAAGATTTATTTTTTACTTTAAACAACTAAAACTGTACATATAATAACATCAATAGAGAACATTATAAAACAAAAACAAAAATTAGATTACATCAAAAAATAGCACAATATTTTAGATTTTAGTCGTCGATAATTTGAACATCTGTATCAGGTTGAGAAACATTAACATTTTGTGAGATAATTTCTACTGATGGCATAATTGGTCGATGAATTTCTGAAACAACTCCTTTTGGAACATTTGATGTTATTCGTTGAAGAAAATTTTCTTTTGAAAACATCAGGAAAGGATCAGCAGAATCAGTATCCATTTCACTTAGAGTTTGATTTTGAACATTTGAAAACAGCGGTGATTTGGCTCCTTTCTGATTAAATCTAAGCATATCTTGAGTTCTGAAAATGGATCACATTAGTTTTAGGAAAAGTTAAAAGTATTACAAATAACTTACGAATATTGTCCTTCCCAACTAACTTCTGCTTGCACATTATTTTGAGATTCTTCAACATCTGAAGAAAGCGAAATTGTTTCATTCAGAAGATTCGGTGCAGATCTTTGAGTTTGAAGTGGAATAGACTCATGTCTCGGTGACAAATTGTTTGTAGCTGAAGAGCCTAAAAAATCGATTAGAATATGTTGATAATCATTAAAAAAACTTACTTGACATAGCTTGACATCTTTTCAACAAATCAGGAGGCAAAATAAAAGGTAGTTTCTTTGCAGCCGTCACTTCCGTACTCATTTCAAGATCTTCAGGTTCTTGTTCAATTTCATCTTCAAATAAAGGTTCGTTCTCGATGTCCATTTCTTCAACGTTGGAATGTTCAATTTCAGCTCCATAAATTGTCGCCAGTGGTTGATCATCGGGCTCCTTTTCCATTTCAGCTAAAGGTTCATTTTCAGCTCCATAAATTGTTGCGAGTGGGTGATGTTCGGGCTCTTTTACAATCTCAGCCAAAGGTTCACTTTCACTGTTTCTTTTTTCAACGAAATTTGAAGGTACTATTTGAGCTTCATCAGGTAATCCAGGAGTTGGAACAAAATGTCGAGTTGAAGAAAGCATTGATGCGGTTGAATTTTCTTGTGGAGAACGCGAAGAAGTAAAAAGAGCACTAACACCTGGATCATTCAAAGTAACATTGTTTTCTATTTGAGTGGAAGTCTTTTGGCAAGGGAAAAAATACTTTTCCGGCAAACGCTTTTTCTAAAAACTTGCACATAAGAAAGGGTTTGATTATTTAAAACTTACAAGTTCACAACACTTTGTCAACCATTTCATTGTAACAATTCTCACCGTTCCCCATTGAAGTGCCTTACGATATTTTTCACCAGTATTTGAGTTAATGATCAAATGGGTACAAGTAAATCGATCCATATTTCTATAGAAAGCGCCACCATTGTTAACAGCAATTTCACTTATTTCAAATCGTGTAGCTTCACTGACACCAGAAGCAGACATATGACATCCAGAAAAAATGGGCACAATAAAGTCATCCATTCGATCACCATTTGTTATAAGAAATGAACCATCTTTTGCTGAACCATAAACAAATTCAATCCAATCTGGAGACACTACAGGAATATTGGTTTTGATTGCTTGCTATAAACCGAGAATATGAAACATATCAAATTTTAACAACAAGAAAACATACTTTATATTTGTCAGAAGAAGAATCACAATATCTTGCGATCAAATGAGTAGTTTCAGCTTTCATTGATCCAGAAGCAATACCACCAAGTTGCTCAATTTTGTCAAAAAGGAATGGCTAAAAAAACTCAGGTTATTATAAAGCTTTACAAGAAAACAAACATACTCGTTCATCGCTGTCCAAGCCAGTCACAGTAATATTATAACCAAGCAAAGTAAGAGCCAATAAAGGATACGGAGCTTTCGGAATTTTCCCAATACCAGTCAGAGCTTGAATAATTGCCAAAGGTCCATAAATTCTTGCTCCAATGTTTCGTAAATGTTCATAAAGTATACCTTCAAATTCAGGAATAATAAAGTAAAAACCAGGAAACTTTTGAGGCAAAGATAAAACTTTTTGAAGATGAATATTTGCCACCTTTGCTTTTGATTCTTTCAAAATCTAAAACATAAGAATTATTGGGTAATAAAGATAATGAAGGAAAAACATACCATAAAAGCTTGATCAAGAAGTTGTTTTAGATCATCATTAAGATTTTCTTGTCCATCAGTAACGACTAAATAAATCATTTTCGTTGTTGGTTGTGTGTTGCAGCCTATCGTTGAATCAAATGAGGTGTCTTCTTCCATTTCTTTAGTCTTTGTCAAATCACAAAAATGTCTTCTGTAAAATTAAGGTAAATAACAGGAAAATAGTAAAAGTTTTTGATGGAAAAAAAGCAGAAAAACTAAAAATAGGATTCTCCGTTGCAGCATTGTTCGTTGTAAAAGTCCAAAATAACGCGGAAATATGAAATTTTTGTTGATATCGATGGATAACAACTACTGCATCTTCTTGAAATCATGCTCCATTTCCAGCTATTCTCATTTTTGATATACTATGAAAAACACAACAGCAAACAATGGGTTTTAAAAATGACCAAATTCATGCTCAATGAAAGAAGTATTTTGGAGAAAGATTTACTATTTTTATTAACAGTAAACAAGCATATTGAAGTTTATGCAACAAGCTGAAATATCGACGATTTATTGAATGGATTATGCATTCACTTTGAATTAACTCTTTATCAAGTTTTTAGTGACAATGCTACTCTTGTAATATATGCGAAACTCATGCAACTATGTTATTGTTTCGCTATCTCTGTTATCAATGAATGGCGCAAACTTTTAACAAAACTAGTATCTACTGCGCCTTATTCCTTTTGATCTCGCTCAATTTTTTTAGCTAACTTCTCTAAGTTATGTTTTAAAAGAATCCCCTATCCTCCAAGTATGTTTAAACAAAAACTCCAAAATAAAGCAAAAATTACATTTGAGATATTTGAAGCCGTGTATTTCCATCGAAACCAGAAGCACAAGTATCACATCCAGCAAAAACAGGCACTATAAATTCCTCGATTTGATCACCATTTGTTATAAGAAATGAACCATCTTTTGCTGAACCATAAACAAATTCAATCCAATCTGGAGACACAACAGGAATGTTGGTTATGATTGCTTGCTAAAAAATTACAGGTTAAAGCAATTCAGTTGTTAGCCAAAAGAAAACATACTTTATATTTGTCAGAAGCAGTATCACAATATTTTGCAATCAAGTGAGTGGTTTCAGCTTTCATTGATCCAGACGCAATACCACCAAGTAGTTTAATTTCGTCAAAAAGAAAAGCCTAAAGAGGAAAACAAGTTATTTTAAATCTTTACAAACAAATAAACATACTCGTTCATAGAAGTCCAAGCCAGTCACAGTAATATTATAACCAAGCAAAGTAAGAGCCAATAAAGGATACGGAGCTTTCGGAATTTTTCCAACACGAGTCATAGCTTGAATAATTGCCAAAGGTCCATAAATTCTTGCTCCAATGTTTCGTAAATGTTCATAAAATACACCTTCAAATTCAGGAATAATAAAACTAAAGTCAAGAAACTTGTGAGGCAAAGATAAAATTTTTTGGACATGAAGATTTGCAACCTTGGCTTTTGATTCTTTCAGAAGCTAAAATATCATATTCATTTAAACATAAATAATGGAGAAAACAATGTAAGAAAAACATACCATATAAGCTTGATCAAGAAGTTGTGTAAGATTTTCATTAAGATTTTCTTGTCCATCAGTAACAACTAAATAAATTCTTTTTGTTGTTGGTTGTGTGCTCCAACTTGAATCAAATAAGCTGTCTTCTTCCATTTCTTTAGTTGTTGTCAAAGCTCTTTTGTAAAATTAAATCAAATAACAGGAAAATTATAAAAGTAAGAGAATTGCCAGTTTTTTTTATTTGAAAAAGAAAATGAAAAAATAGGACTGATTTTTCTCAATTAAAAGCATCGTTCGTTGTAAAAGTCCAAACTCACGCGGTAATATGAATTTTTTCTTGCCATCAATGGATAACTAACTACTTCATCCGTATGAAACTTGCTTTTGTATGTCCATTTTCAACCCATTTTTATTTTTGATTTTATGAAAACTCAACAGGAAACCATGGATTTCATAAAAACATGATGATGATCTTGCTTGAGATAAGGGAACCATGGTTTTTGGAGACAATTAACGATTTTAATTAACAGTAAACGGCCTTATCAAGGTTTATGAAACAAGTCATTAATCTCTATGATTCAACCTGTAACTATTGATACAATGTTAGAATGTAGCTGTTTTTGTTAATGATAAGCGCCGCCGCAAACATTCTCATTTAAAAGAGCGATTACTGTTCCTTATTGCCTTCAATTTCGCTCCATTTTTTGACTAACTTCTCTAAGTTTCCTTAAAAAGAATTCTAACCTCCTGGAAGTAAGTTCAAATCCAAAACACAAAATAAAAGATATTTATTTATACGAAACAGAAAAAAATAACAAAAGTGATACAATATATAGGTCACAAGAATAAATAAGAAAAAACAATTAAAAAATAAATAACATGAGTATCTTTGGTATCAGCAGTTTAAACAGCAGCATTGACAATAATAGTTGTTTGAAGACCTTCTCCTTCTTTAAGAATCAGCTTAGCAATCAAGTTTATCAACAGTTTCAATCTTTTGAGCACCTAAAAAACGAATATATTTAAAGACCAAAATAATTGACAAAAGAAACATACCAGCTTCATCGAAAAGATGTGGGTCATGTTCGTGATGTTCTAAAAGTTCAGCTTTTCTTGGATCACGATATTCAGCACGAGCGGTGTTTTGTTCAGGTTGAGCTTCTTCAAAATCATCATATTCGGTTGATTGAACAGCTTCATGTATATCATCGGTAGTTTTGCCACAGGAAGTATCATTTTTACGGGCTATTCGCAGTTGGAGGAAATGGCTAAGCTAGAGCTTAGCCAAAATGGTCTTAGCACGAAAGTTTCCTTTTGCTTATTCCGCAACCAAAACTTAGCCATTTTCCGCAAGCAAAAGTCTTAGCCATTATTTTTTTTGCAATAAGGTGGCTTAGCCATTTTGGTTTAGCTAATGTTTTGACATTGCTTTTACATAATTTTGGCTAGTATTTTTCCTTTTTTTTTTATAAAAATGTTTACAAATACTTTCAAACACATATCCACACAAAGAGTTTTATTTTCCATTTTTAAACATTGCCCATAAAATTGTTACTACTTTGAAAAGTTATTAATCTTTCAACTATGGATCGTCATAGATTTTTAAGTACCACTTTTAGTAATCGAGGTGTTAATATCTTTCCATTATCGCTCTCAGTTCATGTTTTTTATTGGCTTTAAAGTGCCTCAAGATTAAATTCAAATAACTCAAGGAAAAAATAGTTTTAAAAGCTGAAGTATTGTTCAGAAGAAAAGCTAAAGGTTTAGAAACCATTTCACGTTTGTTTCAAGCTTTTGCGTTGCAGTTGAATTCCAGAATACATTCTAATCTTAGCTAGACCTGGAAACGGGCCGACTTTTTCACGGCCCGGTCCGGCCCGGGCCCAAAATGTTCAGGCCCGGCCCGGCCCGCCTTTTTCCTTGGTCCTCCCTGTGATTTTTTGATTTTTTTTAAAAAAACTTTAGGCCCGGCCCGGGCTTTGCGGGCCGAGTCAGGCCCGTTTCCACCCCTAATCTTAGCTATTAAGTAAACCTAAAATATCATCTTGCATTCTTGTTTTTTATTATTATTATTAATATTGGCAGATTTTCAAGGGTTAGCTCCGATTATATTTTTTTAATGTAGAAGCGTGCATGAATAAAACTTCACTTCTTGCTGTATGACAATTATTATTCCGTTTAATAAAAAAATGATCGTTCATTGATTTAATGAAATTGATATTGATTGTGTAATAATAATAACAGGATAACTTTGTTTTATCTATATTGAATATTTTTCCTAGCTTTAAATACCGGAGCTTACAAGATGAGATAAGTTGATAGGCTTTTTTTATTATTATTATATTTCATTTGCTAGTGACTTTGTAAAACATACTTCATTTTTCAAAGCATTCAAGATAATTATGATGTTACATGCAAAGCTGTTTTTTTTTGTAAGGAAAATATCTTTTCGACGAGTTTATTTGGGTTGATAATGGTGCTAGGCTTTTATGATAAAATAAACAAGGGCAGTATTTAGATATAAGTTTCTCGAATAACAGTATCATTTTGATTACACGCGCACATTTACCATATAAATTCAGCAAAATCAAATTTTTTTCCTTATAAAAAAATGTATTACAACCATTTTCTTTACTGTTAATAGTTATCGAAGTAGATAAACATAATTTTGGCTGTAATCAATCATGGAATACACATAGATGCTGTTAGAATAAACAAGAAAAGAAAAGGATGAATCTACCATTTTAAAAGTATGTAATGATGGAAGTCATTGCTTCTCTTGTCAGAGCATGAAATAAGATCGTGTGCAAAACATGGCATATGCAAGTATTTTTATTCTCCTATTAACAATAAGTTTCCAAAATCTCTTGAGTTTCGTAAAGCTTCCTGGGTTTATGAAGAAGGAAAAAAAGTTGTAACCATTATTAAAGAAAAAGTTGAACGAGGTCGAGATTGGAGTCGCAGCTGTCAACATTAATGATGAAAGCTCACTTACCTGGAAAGCATTGAATTGAAAAGCAGCAAAAATGTATAAATTAAAGTTCTGAAAATGAAGAGGACACTGCTCCCAATCCTAAACGTTCCTAAATATTGTTTTTGGTTCAGATTCTTTAAACACAGAAAGGACATAAACATATTCTGAAAACTCATTGATCACTGAAAAATGCAGAATATTTTTCGAAGACCTTTCAGATTTTACGAAAAGAATGAAATGAACGTCATTTGCCTCTACCAAATTAAATGCCACTCCGTCCCAATGCCACCAAATATGATCAACTATTTGAATCGCCCATATTTAATCATCACTAATAGCATCGAAAATCACAACAATCACAAAGTAACAGTTTACATTTGCCAAATATAAAAATGTTTGATACCAATAATATCAATCCAAGAACACCCTATCAAAGCCCAAAATTAGTTAGTTCTTTGGATGATTCAATGGCACCGATTTTAATTTTCAATGGCGGTAATGAGCAATATCATTGATAAAGATAACCGTTTATCGCCTCATTTTCTCGTTATTTATTTTTTAAATCCATTCTTTTTTTGGACCAGCAAATGCTCAAGAATATTTTAATCCTCTTAATCATTCAACGGTCAACAACCCATTAGCTTCCATTAGTGCATTGCGAAAGCTCGCATTTACAGCTAATTCTCAACAACTTCAACTTCATATTGAATGCATACGAGATGTTCTTACTAAATCCATGACTCGGCTTGGTCAATTTTTACAAGCCATAAATATATTGGATAACCTTTCTCATTCACCTTCATCAACATATTGAATTCCAACAGCTCCATTTATTTTGGCACAAAAACATAAATTATGAAATAAATAATGGAAAATTAAAATTAAAAATCCTGATGAAAAACTTCTTTTTGTTAATTATTGCTACTTGTTGCCTCACCAAAGAGGATTTTTTGATTATATCAGTCACTGATGATCGGTGAGAATTAAATGATACAAAAGTTAGTTAAATTTCACGTCGAGCTACAACGATAAATACTCCATCAAAAACTCCACCATCGGGAGTTTCCCTCGTCGTTAAAGCAATTCAAAGGCTTTGGGCTATCATTCAAGGTGTAATGTCTTTTGATACAAAAAATTGGAGATTAGTTATTGGAAGATTTAGAAAAAATGTTCATATAGAATTTGAACCATAGGCATAGATACCTTTAAAGAAAAATCTTTAATCTTATAATTCGATGTTAAAATTAAAAGAAAATGAACTTCAAATAATTGTGGCGGATAAAGCTTAAATTTTAACCAATTCAACTTCGTGTAAACCTTGCACACTAAATCCTGTGTTTGTTGAATCACCAGATATGATTGCAGTTTGTTTGGTTAGTAGTGAAACCGATATTTATTTCATAGTTTTCAAAGATTAATCAATCGACCCCAAAATTAAAGACAACAAGACTTTGCAAATGATTATTAAATAACACATATTGTAGTATTCCAAATTAGTCCTTCCATCACATCTCAGAAAGTCTTTCCATAAGTTTATCATAGCAAAATCAATATCATTGTCATTTAGAATGACCATGATGATGGGTGGATAGAAGATAAAGAAGACGACTTTTTCAACAATGCCGGCGGGTGTCAAGAAGTTAATCTTGATACTGCAACCTCCGAAATTTCCAATCAAACCATTGTTATAAAATTTTTGATTTATACTGCTCCAGCTTAATGTGCTTGATTAGTTTTGATCTCAATCAATATCCAAAAGCTAAAAAAGAAACCACAGTACATTCGTGGTCAGCTTACAGGTTTCAGTTCTGCATGTTCAATAAAGTGATGAAATGATATTGGTTATAACTCATACATGTTATCCATATAAAAGTTTAATAATTCATTAGTTAGAGATTTGAAGACACTTTTGTGAGTCCTTAATGCTTTGATGACAAAAATAATCTCTAATAGAAAAAGATTAAAATAATTAAGCCTAATCAGTAACATATTAATAAATCTGTTTTTGGAAAAAAAGAGTAGTCACTTAAATAATTCGTTTCTTTCAATCTGATTTTTTTTCTCTAATATCCACTATCAATAGACAAATCATGAGATGTACCAGAAGAAGTACATAAAACAAAGCTAGGAGTTAAAAAAACAACTTTGAAAACAACTAAAATAATAATCAATTACATGGCGATTCATTAACAAAACGTTGTAGTCAATAGAAGATTTGATTGTCAGTCAGAAGGTTAAAATAAAACAATATATCATCATTTATATCCTTTTTATAAAATTAAAAAACAATAAAACAATATTAGTAAAAAACGGGAAAAAAAAATCAAGCTTTTTTTTAAATTAGCTTTTCTTCAACAAAGTTTAGCAAATGAGAACTCAAAATTTCAAATTTTGCGCCCTTTTACTCTCCTTTGGCAAAATGCGTGCGAATCTTCTTATTCCGCCACATGAGCATACACCATTTTTACCACGTCCAAAGAGCCGATAAATCCAATTAATAAAAAAAAGTTTGATGTTTTGAATCATGTCGGTCTTCTTTTCACCAATTTCATTCGGCGGTGCGCTGCTAATTGAAATACAGTCATGCCCTTCTTCGACGATATGTTTATCAATGTTGACAGTTTTTTCAGCCGACATCTTTGACAAGTGATTCAAGTAAACGGTTAGTATCTGAAAATAAGAACATTAGCAAGATGTTGAAAAGTATGTAAACGAATAAGTTTGGAACACGCAAATTCCCAGAATAATTTCAACAAATGGAAGAAAAACAAGAGCAACATTATCTTCGAACAAAAAAATGAGCAAATTGAGAAAAAAAATTTGAAATTAAACAAGCAAGAAAAAAAGTGCGAGCCATTATTCTCTCTTTTCCCTTAGAGAGAAGACAATGGGAGCATGGAGTGGCAAGTTGTGTCCAATTTGCTCGTGGGCATATTTTGAATTTTCAAACTTGCGCTTTGGTTTACAACAGTCAAATAATTTGCAGTAAAGAAAGCTTTGCGCATCTCAAAAAACAAAGAAGTTGGGGATATTAAACAAAAATTTAAAAAAATTATAGTAAACTAAAACAGAGAAAAGTTGGATGAAATAAAAATTGAATAGTATTTTGCGACGAAAAAAGCATGAGGCAATCTTTCATGTTTTTTGCTTACATTTTAAATTTTCAGCATTATTTTTTTATAGATTGGATTGATTTAAAAATAAGAGTTTGTACATAATGAATAGGGTGGACCATCTACCGGTAGATCTACCGATCTACCGCGAAAACTGTTCGCTCCAATACAAAAAACAAAAGGGGAACACTTTTCGCGGTAGATTTCGGTAGATCTACCGGTAGATCGGTCCACCCTAATAATGAATATTGGATTTTTATTTCAAAGAAGCTCAAAGGTATTCTACAAAAAGATGATAGTTTCGATGTTTTAGAAGATAACGAGAAAAGTTTCATTGATGTGAGAAGATTAGCCTCTTTTCGCATTTCTCAACATATTTCTGAACTTTATTTGTTTATTTGATATATATGGTTCATTATTTTTACTTATCACTTGTCGTTGTGCAAATTTTCGTGAATCAACCACCTCAGGTTATTTTTTTCTTCTCAAGGATAACGAGGGATGGACCAACTGCAAAACAATAAAACCATATAAAAGCAAACCAGCATAGTTCATGCTTTATTATTTTGCTGAGGAGAAGTAATTTGGTTTTCATTGGGGTTTGACTTTTTAAGAATAATTATTATAAATCGCTTGCTTTATTCTTTTACTATAAAAATTATTTTTAGTTTTCACTGTTATCTCACGAGATGGTCAACTTTATTATGAAATTAATGAAGAAGATTACGGAAATTGATTTTAACTCTTCAAATAATCATTTTGATTTCCTTACTCTTCCTTGGGTTTGTCAAAAGAGATTTGCTGAAATTTGTGATCCATCAACTTTGAAAACTTTTGCTTCAATTAATGATTCAACTAAAAATCTCGCAAAACGATGTCATAAAATTAAAAAAATTGAAATAATTGTTTATGAATCTGCATGCAATTATACCCTTTCATGTTATTGTAATGAAAATGAATTTTGCAGAGGAGTCAATGGATATGAAATTTCTTCACTCAAAAACAAGCTTGACTCGGTTGAATCAGTTTGTATAAAAAATTGGTATGGAAAAAATGATATTCTCTTTTTCCAAAGCTTGCCTGTTAATTTAAACTCTATCAAACGACTCATACTCCATGTTCGCCATATGAATCCTGACGATTTGAAGCAACTAATCTCGCCTGGTTTGATAGAATTAGATTACATAGGTGGAATTATATCCAATTATCCTTTGGAAAAGTTTGTTGGTTTTATTAAAGATTTATCAAAGCTTCATGAATTTGAGTGAGTCTATCCTGTTTTCTTTGATATAAAAAAGAAAAATATTTTTAGCTTTTCGATGGGGCTTTTTTATACTACTTTACCCTTTGAATTTAATCTTCTCTCACAAGAACTTCTTCGATGCAAAGATCTTATCGTTCGCATTGATGACATTATGTTATCAGTATTGAATCAAACTGTCCTTAAAAAACTGGTGGTTAATTATAAATTAGTTCCTTGAGTTAAAATTTTTTCCGAAAATATCTTTTTTCTGTTTTTCTAGAATTTTATTTATTTTTACAAAAATTATGTTTCGTAATAAAAATTATACTGATATGTTGCTTGAAAATAAAAATAAAAACGTTGATGCCTTTTTTCTACTTTAAAATAATTTGTAATGGCTTTTTATTTTGTTGGTTAAATATCGAGACTTTGTAAAGAACGAAAACTGCTATTAAAAAATGTTTCCGGACATACAATTGAAATTTCAACTTTTTCTTTCTCCATTTTTTAAGTTTTGAAACTTTCTAAATTTTTAAATGTATGTATTTGAGTTTCATTGTTTTGACTTTTTTGGTTAATGGCGGAGATTCAATTAAATGATTTAGAATAAATTATGCTATTTTTTGTAATTTTTACATTCCTTTTATTTCTTGGGGTTGCTTAATTATTTTTCTAGTTACAATTGGAAGAAGTGAAAATGTTTTAATTGAAATCAATCATGCGACTTTTGGTGATGATGCTTTTGTAACAGTTAACGGGAATATTCTTAAATATTTTTTGGCTGTTATTGTATCGCAACTGCGAATTTTTGTTTTTTTGAATCATCAATCTCATATAAAATAACCACAACAATTTTAGAGCTTATATAAAATACTTCTTATTTGGTATTTCTTTATAAGGCATCCATGAAGTTGGAAGATGACCTAATTTTATGTGTATTTGTTCTTTGTTATTGTTTTCATGCCATGACACATCTCAATGTATGGCAAGCATGAAAAACAGTGAGAGATATTTAAGTAAAAACATTTTTGAAAAAAACCATACTCTATTTTTATTTTACTTTTATCAATCAATCTTTCTCTCTTCTTTTAAGTTTTGCAAATTGCAATGGATGGTTCAAATAAAATGTTTATGGAGCTAAAAAATTATTGATGAAGAATTTGAAAAGAAAATTTCCTCACGATGAAGCTTTTGATTTTCCTTCCCTTCCATGGGTATGTCAACGACGATTGGCAGAAATTTGTGATCCATCAACTTTAAAAAATTTTGCTTCAATTAATGCTTCAATGAATAAACTTTCAAAGAGATGTCATATAATCAACCGAGTTAAAGTCAATATTAAATTTACTTCCGCTTGTAGTTTTACTGCCTCATGTTTCTGTAACAAAGACGAATATTGCAAAGAAATGTGTGATATCAATATTATGTGATTGATTTATATCATTTTCACATTTGTTTCAAATGGCGGAGATTGAATAAAAAAATTATGTTTTGTTAGTTAATTTGTTGTTGGATTACGATACTTGGAACTTTAACTTAGAGTGAATATTCTCACTTAGTTTCTGCATACAAATTTCTGAATAATATCAATCGCCAACTGTGTTATTCTGAATGGTTCGTAAAGAAACCAAAGTGAATCATTATTGCGTCATCAAAATTAGAAGATGAAAAAAATAGACGGCGAAGAGGTATCCGAAGATTGATGCTGACGTTATTGACATGGATGGCTGATATTTATATACAGTTTTTGTGATTTTTTGAATGATGAAAAAAATATGCAAAAAATTTACATTTTTTTTCCTTTGTTGTTTGTTATTGTTTTTGCACAAAAAAGTTGCATACAATCGAACAACAATATTTGGCATTTTGCCTTTGCCTTTTTTCCAGTCTTGACTGACCTATGTAAATAAATAAAGATTTTGATTGATTTTTCCTGACTATGACTTTTGTGGCTATAATTGCAAGCCATAAATAAACTCATTAGTTATTCCTTGCGCATTTTCTTCTTCCTCATTTTTGCTTCACAAAGTTTTTATATCTAACTTCTGAACTCAAAAAAAAAGAAGAAGAATAATGGATATTAATAATTCAAAATCTTCCAATAAAATATAAAAATGCAGTAAAAAAGTTATTAGAAACTATTAAAACCTTAAATACCTTAGAAGAAATTGGTAAAGAATTTTTAAATTTTGTTTCAAAATATACTATGTTACCAAAATTATGGATGGAATGGATTCGGTGAGTTAGGTTTTTGTTGTTAGACAAAGTTCGAGTTTTAATCTTTTTGCGCTAAAACTAACTAAACATTATTATTTTAAAATTAAGATTGCAAGATGTTCCAACTTATCGTGATTACAATTTTCCTGATAAAAATGGAGATATAGAAAAGATAAAAAATTTATTCGAATATCATTTTTTTCCTATTCAATTAACTCATTTCAAAAAGGTAAACAATCAATAATTAACACACTTTTTCTTTCTTCAAGTTTGCATTCCATAGTTATTTTATTTTACAATTTCAGGATGGAAAAATACATCGAAATTTAAAATGGGATGGATTTCACAAAATTACAGAAGATTTGTGGAAAAAATCATGGAATTCACCAATTTCAACCGAAGCTTTAGAAGAAATTTTGTGTTTTCCTCATCAATTTTTAGAATGGACTTATTTTAATTATCACAAATTTTCATGTTAGTTACTTCACTGTTTTTTTATTGGTTTTAGAATTATTTTTTTAGGCCGCCCATTGGAACCTCAAAAAATTAAAAAATATAAGCAATCGCTTGAATTATTTAATAAAATATCTGCAAACGGACGACGACAAACTTTTGATTATTCCATCATTGAAGATTTTGAATTTGTTTGCGAACATTTCGAATATTCTCTTTCAAGGAAACCAACCAATCAAGAAATATGGATTAATTATTTAATTGCTTTAAAACAAAAAAATCATGAAACATTGTTAAATGTTTTTTCTCGATATTGTCGATTATTTTTTGATGATTTAGAATTACGAAAAGGCTATTTCATGGAAATTAAAAGAATGGATAACGAAGGAAAAGATATTACTAAATTTTGGATTGATTACATTGAAATTGAAAGAATTCATGGATCCACTAAAAATGCATATAAAATTCTTTTAGAAGCAGCTAAATCTTCAAAGAGTCCAAAATCTCCGGATTTCAAAAAATATTTTAAATGGTTTAATAAAAAATTTATGAAAATTAATTTTAATTTTTCATTTTTTAATGGAAAAAATGGATTTCATCTTTTTGAAGTTATTGAATCTTCTGATGTGGACTTGCCTTTAAATTTTTTCTCTTTACTTTATCCAATTAAAAATAAGAAATGGATTATTCCAGAATCTCGAAATTTTCCAAGTATTGATTCTCGACCAATTAAAAAGACAATTATTAATTTTCCTTCAAGACCACAATCTTATTCATTACCATATTTTATTATGAAATATTTTCTTGAAACTCAAAATTTTGATGTCAAAATGAAACTCAATCAAACATGCAAAAAATTTCTTGAAAGTAAAAAATATGAAAATTTATGTTATAAATTAGCTATAACCCGTGGAAATTATGCTCCAACATATTTTGAACAAAGTTTATATCTCACAAATCAATCCATTGATTTTAAATATCTTGATGGCCTTCGAATTACCAATAGTTTACATGTAATTAATTCCACTGGAAATATTTGTTCAAGAATTCTTCAAAAAATCCAATGCAATATTAAATTTTTAATTTTAAGTTCACAAAATTTAACTTTAAAAGAATTTTGCCAGCTTAATTGTGAAAAACTTAAAAGTGTAGCACTTTTTTTTGTTAAAATTTTTCCGATTAAAGTTTTAGAAAATGCTCCATTACCAATTGAAAATATTATTGGTTTATTTAAAGATGCAATTGAAATTCAGTAAGTAAAAATAAGTTTTTTGTTGTTGTGTTATTTATTCTGAAGGGTTTTTCAGATTTTGGGATTTACAATTTTCAAATAAAACTTCAAAACAAATTTCGTTAAAAACTAATCTCACTTCCAAACTTATTTTTTTTTGTTATATGGAATTCCAGAATCCTTTAATTTAAACGATTTTTCTAATTTTGTTTCGGTAAAAACTTTTTTTTGAGCTGATTTAATTTTATTTAACTTTTTTTTGTAGAAACATATCAATCATGCTGCCAAGGTTTTACTCAAGTTTATTGTAAAAAATGAAGAAGTTGAAAACAAATTTTTAAATGAAGTTAGAACAAAATTTCCAAATCTTGGGATTTGGATAAATTTATAAATATAAAACCTTTTTTTGTTGTTTCTTTTATCTCATTTTTTGTATTAAAAAATAATAAAAAAAAATGGTTATGATTTTAAACTCTTTTTTGGAAGATGCAAAATCAAAGTAGAAAACGAAACAAAAAATGCTCAAACAATCAAAACTTAGAAAAAAATCAACAAAAATGTTTCAAAAATCCTTTTTATTTGTTTCATAAAAAAATCATAAACTTTTACATTTACGTTTCAAAAAAAATAATAATAGTCTTTTTCTCGTTTTTATTTTGTGACTCTTCTTTTTTGGTGCTTTTTTGACATTGCAAATTCTTTTCCCGATGATAGCATGCATATTAGTCAACGTCGTAATCTTTGACATTTTTATAAAAATGTAACATATTTGGAATGTTTGGAGAATGGATAACTCCGGGGGAATTTGTTCCATTATCAGAAAGTCGCATAATTTGAGTTTTAATATATTCCAAATTTTCTGGAGATTCTACAAGGAGATGAAAGCTGAAGAAAGCAATAATTAAATTAACTTAACTTTTTATAATTACAACAACAAAAAACTTTTTAACTTACTCAATGGTTTCAATGAGTACCAAACGATCGACGAATTCTTTAAATTTTTCATCAAATTTTTTATCATCTTTTCCATTAATTTTAAAATATATAAATAAATAGTTTACTTTTGGTCCAATTAAATAATTAATTGTTTCAAGTTCCAATATTCCCGTAACAATGGATAATCTTGTATAATAATTTGTTATTATTCCATTTACATCTTTTCGATAAATTTTAAGTTGAACTATTCGGAAAAGATATAAAATTTCGAGAGATTTATCAAAATTTGAAAGAGTTTGAAATTGATTTTCTTCCAAATTTGTTATTTCATGATTGATTTCAGCTTTTTGAATCAATTTTCTTTTGGGCGCCAAATTTTCAGTTGGAAAAATTTTTCTTAAATTAATTAAAGTTGGAGCATCACAAAGTTCAGCAAATCGATCTTTAATGGTGAAAGGTAAATTCAAAAATGGACATTGAATCATCATAATTTTTGTTGTTGATGAAAGAATATATAAAAAAAGATGGAATGGAAGAAGATGAAAAAGTTTTTTTCTGCCAAAATAAAGTGAAACAAAAATAAATATGTATTTGAGTGATGGTGCTAGGATAAGATTTGATAGTCACTTATATTTGACCTAACGATACACTTCCAGGCGCACTAAAAGAAGCCAATTTTCATTCAATAAAATCAATCAATTTTTACCGAGAAATTTTTTTTAATATGTGTTTCAGAAAAAAAAGCTATCGGTGATTATCCGGAAATCATACTCGAAGAATGATTATTACAAAATTCATGCAAAGACAAAAAAAGGTTTTTTTAAATTTATTTTATTTTGATTAAAAACATCCAAAAATATACAACAAACAAAATAATAAATGGCGAGTATTAATAAAAAATTCTTCAAAAAAGTTAAACAAATTTTGCTACAAACTAAAAAAATGGGTGATTACACGTAATGGAATTGAAAACTAACACGTAAAAAAAATTTTAAAAATAAAAGAGCCTAATTTTGTTTTGAGAGTTAGAAAATTAAATGTCGTCAAACTACACAGTAGCTTTTCTTTTTTTGATTATTAGTAAAAAAAAATTAAATTTAAAAAATATACGCGATTGGAAGTCCTATTTATGCATTATATCGATTTGGTAAAAGAGCTCCTAAACATTCAGCATAAAAATCTGGTATCATATCATCTCGTTCATTTATTTGATTTTCAAGGATATCTTCAACTTGATGACATCCAGATAAAACCAGCATAGTTTGAAGGCCATGATCTCGACCAAATTTTACATCGGTGTTAGTTCGATCTCCAACCATTATAGTTCGTTTGGGGTTAATTTTCCATCGGCGACAAATGTAATCAAATGCAGGGGAATTAGGTTTTCCAACAATAATGGCTTCCCGACCTGATGCACATTGAACTGCAGCCAAAATAGGTCCTGCGTCTGGGATAATTACATTGGGATTGGGTCCTGAAAAAAACAAAATGACAGTAATAAATTTTTGTAAGTAAATATTTGAAAACTTTGGATTACTATCACTTTAGTTATTTATTACCAAAAGTCTCAAAACAAAAATTATTGTAAATTATTTTTTTACCTGGACAAGTTTCATCTGCATTGGTTGCAAGAAAGAGGCAATCCTCTTCTTGCAAATAATTTGCAGCTTTCATTAATTTATGATAATTAAAATGTTTTTCATATCCAACAACCACAGCTCCAACATTTTCAATTTTTTCATCCAATTTTAAATCATAAATAAATGCTCGATTATCAGGTTGATTTTCAATTGGATCAGGTCCATCACCAAAATATTCTATTCCAAGATTATCTAATTCATCTTTAATTCCTTGAGAACCAATAAGATATACTTTCTTTTTCATTTGTTTTATTCCAGCTCGATAAAGGGTTTCCGCAACCACCGCTGCTGGATTAACAATATTGGTTTTATTTATTCTTTCATTATATCCAAGACTTGCAAGCTTTTTAGCATAAAGTGCTCGGGATTTTGTTGCATTATTTGTGAGAATAATTACTCGTTTATTCTAAAAAAAATTTAATTTAAAATTTAAAAAAAAAAAGTTAATTTTAGGCCCACAAAAGTTTTTAAAAAAATCCTTACCAATCGAAGAAGATAATCTAAAAGTTGAGGGGAGCCATCAATTTTATCTTCACCAAGCCATAAAACTCCATCAGCATCAAAAATAAAGGTATCAATTTCATTTAAGATTTGTGAAAAATTTTCTGATGTTATTATTCGAGGTTGTTGTTGCTGTTCAACAACAAGAATAGGGGAATTTGAAAAAGTCATGGCTTCAAGGTGAGTATTTTTACTGAAAACAAAAAAGTTAATAGCTTTAGTAACTATTTTTTTTTAAATTTGATTTTCGCGTAGATATCTGAAGCAAGGAAGTTAAGAAAACAGAAAGCTGGTTTTGAAGGATAATGAGAAAATGGGTAAAACTGTAGCCCCTTTTATATAAATATTTCCTCCTATTTTTTTTTTGGTCAAGGAAATGGAGACGATTTTTAAGATTAGACAGAGAATTTCCCGCCCCTTTCGACAAAGATATATCAACTATATTTAGGGTGGCAAAAGTAATCTTTTTACGGTCCAGCCCAATAAAGATCCATCACCCAAAAAAAATGAAAAAAATGTTTGCATGTTTCTCATATTTTTTTGTTGTTTCAATGAATGCAGAAAAAAAGTGGGCGGAGTTACAAAGTATTAATGCCACTGAGGCGGACATTGATGTGAAAGAAAAAAAGTTCTAAAAAAGACTTATTTGAGTCGTAAAAAAATCACTGCCATTAATAAAGTGGAAAATGCATGGAAAGAATTACTGTACTGAGTTTGGATAAACAAATAAACAAACAACTGTGTCTGATTCTGATGGTTGATATTATTTTTTTCTTACGGCTTCCCCGAATGGTGCTATTACGACGGCGATTATCTAAGAAAACAAAGTCCAATATGTTCAACAAAAAAAACGATCAAGCTTTTTTACTTTCTCGATCGTCGAAACAACAACTGAGACATTTATTTTTCTTAGAAAAAATAATCGAACCTTTTAGACAAACGAACAACAGCTACAAAAAACACTGTTCTTTTTTTCACGTGAATAATATCAAAAAAAATTCACGTGGGATGAAAAAAAATATAGAGGTTTTGTGGGTTCACAGCTTTTCCATTTTTTTGCTTTTTAAAGTTTTGGTTGATTGAGTGATGACTTTAGCCTTATATAAATCAAATCTTTTCCAGCTTCAAATTTCTATTTTTAGCTATTTACCGATGTTTACATATTTCAAGGAGAGGTAAAAAAACCAAACATGATTTTTAAAAATCACTTTTCAAAAAATCTTTTTCATTGAAAGGTGTTTTCTTTTTTTTTCTTCTCTCAAAAAAGTCAAAAAACGGGGAAACACCATCTTTATCAGTGAATTGCCGATGGCTCTTTCTCTTCTCAACAAAAAAAGAACTAACACAAATCGCCGTGACATGATGACGATGTCTAGAAAAATAAAAAATAACAGTTTTACTGCTATATTTTTTTGGAAAGAAAAAAACAACAATAATTTATCACATTATCTTTTTTTGAAAAAAAAGTTGCTGCATTTTTTACTATAATTTTTTTAGATCAAAAATCACTAACATGTGAGAATTGTGAATTCATTTTCTATATTAATAAAAGCTTCTAACTAAATATTTTGATTCTATTTTTTCCAAAAGTTGATTGTTGTTTAGCAAAAGCTGGGTTTTTGATAATGAAATAAAATTGGAGTTTCAATTTATATTCTATTTTAAAAAATGCTAACTCAACGATGAAGTTTAAATTTTCATAGCATTAAAAACGTTACGGTTTAATCATTTAGGCTTGAACCAAGTTCTTGAAAAACAAGACATTATTTTTATTTTAAAAAACATTGCATCATCTTTTTGTAAACCGAAAAAGGCAAAAAAATTCAACGAGTTTCATTTTTAAAAAACATTAACAAAAAATGGTCCAATGTCCACCTTAAAAGTGATAATCTTCGTTCGTTCAAAGTACGCTTGCTTCTTTTTAACTTTAAAAAATCAAGTTCCTATGTTTTTTTAAAATAAATTCGACAACTTTTCTTCTTCTTCCAAAAATAGAAAGTGTTTTTTGAAAATGAGAGAAAGATGATATCCGCGAATTAAAAATAAATCTCAACCTATTTTTTTTCTTCACGTGTATAAACACATACATATTCATTTATTTATCTTTCTAAATTTATCTTTTTTAATAAAAAACTCTGCAAAAATACTTTTTTCTATTCAACCTTTTTTTAATCAGTGATCAATGATTTGCAATGACCACTATCGGTCAGCAGTCGCAGTCAATAACAAAAATAATAATTATTATTTTTGTTTGCTGTATGTAAAGAAAAGTGATGGTGGCAGAGTGAGGGAAGACGAAAAAAAGTGCGGCTGAGTGCCGCATCAACACAGTAAAAAAAGCCCAATAAAATGAAGAGAGATCAAAATTAAACCCGGGAAATAAACCACAAAAAAGCATTTCTTATCGCAAAAAAAAAAAGAAAAAAGATGAGCGATCGTTAAAGATAGTGAGTGCTTTTGCATGTGCAAAAACATAGCAAACGATTGTGGTGTTCCATAATTTTTGTTGTTGATAAATGCGTAAAAAAGATAATCCAGCCGCAGCTGCATATGTTGCACATTGGGTCACTCTGCCGCATTAAGCCGCACAAAAAGATACAGAGAGAAAAGAGACTTTTCCAAAAGCGTGACTTCTTTTTTTTTCAGAAACATAAAGTAAAACAACGAACCTTGAAAATGTTGATGATGTACTTCGTTGTACCAATTCACTTTGGCAAAAATCACATGTAAGCTTCTCCTCGAGATGTGGTAAAGGATTATGCTAAAATTAATTTTACCATTTTTCAGATTTGTAATAATCTAGAAATTCAAACTTTTTTTATTGATGTCTTTGGTTGTTCTGTGGTAATGTTTGTAATTGGAATAGATTCTGGATTTATCGCAGGCGTGGTTGAAGGTATCCATCGAGGTAATCGTGAAATCAAACGGGAATTTATGCGACTGAAAAAAAATAATCATTCAATCAATCGATAATGAATGAAAAGAAAAAAGTGGGCAAAGTACAAACAAATATAAAAACGAACTTATTTAAATTGGGACATTGATGAATGAATAAATTTGTTAATCGATTCATTGTTGTTTGTATGTGTGTCGATGCAGCTGCTGATGGTTATTACAGAGTTAATGAAATAAGTGGATGGAAAAGGCTAGAAATAAATAAATTTTTAGTGATAATTAAAAAAATTTACAAACATAAAACACAACAGAAAAATAAGTAAAGTCTGGGTTTAAGCGATTTGATTTTTGAGCAAAAGTAAAAACCAAAAATGCTGTTTTTTATCGATTTTACTTTAAGACTCTTGAGTTACAAAAAAAATAATAGAAAAAGCACGATCCTCGAAATATCTTATTTGTAAAAAGTTAGCTAGTTTGTGATGTTTTTACAAATCTTCGATGCTTCGTTTTCTAATTTTACTTCAAAAAACTCTTTTAATAAACGCGAAAAAATGAGAGAAAAATAAAAAGCAGGAGTGTTCAAAGAAAAAATGTACTAAAAAAGGTTGCATGGAATTTGAACATTAAAGGAGCTAAAAGTTCCAAAATTTATAATTATATGCTTAAAGATACCGAAGGCTAAAATTAAAATGGATACATAAAAAGCCGAAAGCGTGGGTTGCGAAATAATTTTAAGAATCTCAATAAAACAATTTCCAAGCATAAATATTTGCAAACAAATTATAACAAACAAAAATTTTGAATTGGAACAAACGAACGAGAACGAGTATGAATGAAAAGGAAAAAGAGAAAAATAAATGGGCGATTACAACCTTTTTGTTTTAGAAAAATGAAAACGTAAAATGAAACGAAACGCAACAACAAAAAAAATAAATAAAACAAAAAGAAGAAAAGAAAGCACAAACGAAAAATGCAATATACTCGTCGTTCAACAAAAAAAGCGAACAAAAACGTTTGCCATTAATTATTTTTCCTTGAACAAAAAAAATGCACCAAAAAAACGATCTTTTTAAAATTTTAATCAATCGATAGAAATGATAGAAACACCATTACTTCATCATCAGCAGAAAAAAAGCGTCATCATCATTGTCCGATGAAATGAATGAACTTTGCCTTCTTTTGATTTGATTGATGGAGTACAACAATAAAAAAAAGATATCGGAAAAGGACGTCTGCACTCAAATTCGGGTGAGATGATAAAAAAATTTCGACGTTTTAAAAGATAAAAAACAAAATTGCGTACAAATTAGGCGCTGAACTATTGGAGCTACATTAAAATTTAATTACGTACAAGTGCAAAAAGTTTGAAAAAATAATAATAAAGTTGGTGTTTTCTGTTTTGATCGATTAGTCTTCTTTTTTTTGTTGTTGCGATTTCCAGCAATTTCTTGAAAGGCCATCATAGAAAGGAAGACAAGAAAATCGATGGAGAAAAAAAAAGGGAGAAGGAAGAACTTTGATTTCCAAAAGAAAAGATTGAAAACTAAGGCTAGCGCGATGATGACTCGAGAAAGTCAATTCACAAGTATCAAAATTTCTGTGATCTATCTCCTCGACACGACGCAGAATATTGAAATCTTAGCAACCGTTTTGAAGTTCTCGGTACAAAGATTTATAAAGCATTTTCAAACAAATAATGAAAGCTCAAAAAGTCAGCTCGCTTCCATTCCTTTTCAAACCATTCAAAAAAAAATGTTTCTCAAAATTGCATCAGTTTTTTTTTGGTTGAAGAAGGAAGCAAAATAAAAAATTTAAAAGCATTTTTTTCCTTTTTTTTACAACAACAAAATGAAGGCAAACTTTTAAGTGTGCTAGCAGTGTTCTTTAGGCTTTGTGTAAAAATGAATGAAAGTCATCGAAGCTTCTTCTTCCTCTTCTTCATATTCTTTAAACCATTATTGTCACGTTTTTATAAACGTCATAAGCCATAATAATTTATTGATCTTCACAAAAACTAACCAAACTAGCAAACAAGCAACCAAACATATGGCTACTCTAATAATGCTAATAACGAAAAGAGAAGAGATTTTTTTTACAAATACATACATAAGAGAAGAGTTTTAAGCAAGAACAAAACACACACATAAAAAAAAGAGGCAGTACTAGAGTGCAATGGAAAGAAAAAAGAAAAAAGCAGCATGGGTCTCATTCATTTTGACTTTTGTTCTTAAAGGTTAAAGAATACATATATTTATTATTGGAACTTGTTGAAAAGTGAAGACATTAAAAAATTTCTTATTTATTTAAACTTAAGTTTTTTTTTGAAGTTTGAAAAAGTAAAAAAATAAAATTGTTTTGTAGTTGGTGGCTTTCAAGCTAGGATAAATATTTTGTAAGTCGTCGAAGAAAGCATAATTATTGCAAAGTTTGAATTCCCCGGTTTTTTAAAGGAAGAAAACGCAAAGCCAAATAATGGCAAAAACTTTGAAAAATGTTTTATTTAGAATTTAGAAATTTTGAAAGAGAGTTAGTTACTTTGATATATTTTTTTTGGTTAATTAAAAATCATGTCGACGGATTCAAGAGTCGTATTTAAAAAACCATCAGGTAAAGTCTTATTTTCTTATTCATCAACACCAATAATGGCTTAATTTTTAGAAGATATCGAAACTGTTACAACTTCAGTATTAGAAGAACGTGAAGATGGCGGCGATGATGGAGCAAGATCATCTCAAATTGCTGTTTTCAATCCGTATTACACCATGTCAATCCAAAAACAACGTAGTATGCTTCCTATTGCAAAAGTATGTTTTGGTTTAAAGTTCTTTTCCTCATCTCATCATGATATGAATTTTAGTATCGAATGCAAGTTTTATATGCTCTTGAAAGATTTCGAACTGTTATCATTGTTGGTGAAACTGGAAGTGGAAAAAGCACACAAGTGCCACAATTTTTAATGGAAGCTGGATGGTGCAGTGATAGAAGGCTGATTGGAATTACACAACCAAGAAGAGTTGCAGCTGTTACAGTGGGTGTTTATTGACCTTTTGATTCAAATATTAACATGTTAAATTTTAAGCTTGCCACAAGAGTTGCCGATGAACAACTTTGTCGATTAGGTGGAAAAGTTGGATTTGTTGTTCGATTTGGTGGAGTAACAAGTGATGAAACTATGATTCAATATATGACTGATGGATTATTACTGAGAGAAATGAGTGCTGATCCTTTGCTGTTAAAATATAGGTAAGCTCTTGTTTTTTATTCTTTGCCTAAAAACATTATTTTTCAGTGTTATTATGATCGATGAAGCTCATGAACGCTCTGTTAATACCGATCTTTTACTTGCACTTTTACGTCGACTACAAAAAATTCGTGAAGATTTGAGAGTTATTGTCTCATCAGCAACTTTGGATGCAGCATATTTTCGACAATTTTTTGAACTCAATGATACCGATGATCCAATTAAAGATACCGCTGCAATTGTTTCTGTGGAAGGAAGTACTTATCCTGTGGATATTTTTTATGCTGAAAAGTATGGTTTTCATATTGCATGTGTACGTCATTCACGAACTCTTTATTTTTTAGGCCTGTTCCAAGTTATGTCAAAGCTGCACTTTCAACTATAATTGATATTCATACAAGGCATCCAAGTGGTGATATCCTGGTTTTTCTTACTGGACAAGATGAAGTTGAAGCAATATGTACTGATTTGAAAGAACAAACAAAGACAATGAAAAACTGTGATAAGCTTTGGATTGTTCCATTGTATGGTGGATTATCACAAAAGGAGCAGGTATGAGCGTTTTATTTTGTGATTTCGATAATGAAAAAGGTGTTTTAGTTACGAGCATTTGATTCAACACCATTTGGAACGCGGAAAGTTGTAGTTGCAACAAATATTGCTGAAACATCGGTTACTATTCCCGGCATTTCTTATGGTAAGCAACAAATTTTAGACCATATTTTTACTTTCTGTTTATCTAAAACATGTAATATTCTTGCTTCATAACTCACCTTTACTTTTTTAGTGATCGATTGTGGCTTTGTAAAGATGCGAATTGCTGATCCTCAAAATGGAATTGAAACTTTAATGGTTGTACCTATTTCTCAAGCTGCTGCTGATCAACGAGCTGGAAGGGCTGGTCGTGTACGCCCAGGAAAATGTTATCGTCTTTATCCTGAATCAGAATTTAAAAAACTTCTCTTTGCTACTGTTCCAGAAATACAACGATGCCATTTAGCTCCTGTTATTTTACAATTAAAAACTTTGGGTGTATCAAATGTTGTTCGCTTCCATTATCTTGCAAGACCTCGAGTTAAAGCAATGGCAAATGGATTTGATTTACTTCATGCTTTGGGAGCTATTGATGATGAAGGAGCGCTGACGAATAATCTTGGAACTAAAATGTGTACTTTACCATTGCCACCAATGCATTCAAAGGTTTTGTTAACATCAGAAAAATTTGGCTGCAGTGAAGAAATTGTTACCATTTTGGCTATGATGCAAATTCAAGATGCTTTCAATTTACCGAGAAATGCTAAACATGAAGCCGTAAGTTTATTTTTGTTAAACCATTTGTATATTTTTGTCTTACTTTGATGAATTTCAGGAACTTACAAAACGTGAATTTTCTGTTGCTGAAGGTGATCATCTTACAATGCTGAATATTTATACTGCTTTCATCGCCAACAACAAAGCTCAAAAATGGTGTAATCAATTTCATGTCAACTACAAAGGTCTTCTTCGAGCTCAAAATATTCGTGACCAACTTATCGCTTATTTGAAGAAATACAAAATCAAACTTGTCTCTTGCAAAGGATTAATAGGCGAAACAGAAAAGATTCGAAGATGTTTATTAAGTGGTTTTTTCACCAATGTTGCAAAATATGGTCACGATGGTCGATATCACACTATTTATGAAACAACAACCTTCAATGTTTATAAAGGTTCAGCAATCATGTATCGAAGTGAACTGCCAAAATGGGTGGTTTTTACTGATGTATTACAAAATTCCATAAGAGATTTAAGTGAAATTGATCCAGAATGGATTCAAGAATTGGCTCCTAACTTTTATGATTATGGATCGGTAAGTGTCTTCTATGATTTTGGTGTCATTAAAACTTTTTTTGTTTCTTTATTTGCTTGCATTTTTTCTGTGCTAGTATTTTCTTACTTTAGTTACTTCATAGCTTACTAAACATTTTTTTCTTTTTCAGACTTCTGAAGTTACTCACCGAATATCATCGTCATCAAGACCTCAACCATTTTTATTGGATGATGACAATATAGCTGATTTGAATTGATCTCTTATGTTCATTTATTATTGTTATTGTATATCTCTTTTTTTATGATTGTTATTATTGTACATTGGATGAATAAAGTTGTTTTTTATTTTAATATTGTTTCACTCATTTGAATATCCACTTTTTACACTTTCCATCCATCATAGTTATCGACGTAATCGTTTGCTTCATGCTTTTTTTGGGTTGAATGCACACGTAACAAGATCCCGCTGCTCGATTGCAGCAGCAGCAATCGCAAGCATAGTCGAGCAACATTATTTAATTGCCTTTAGGGCATCAAACATATTGGATAAACTAGTTGATAAAAATTTATTTGGACATGTTAAACTTTTTTTATTTATTATTTTTGACTGACCATTAAAGGGAAAAGGAAATAGGAAGGAAGAAGATTTAATACGTTATATCCAGTATTTTTCTTGTTCTTCCAAAATTGTTACAAAAAAAGTTAATGTTTTTTTTATTTATATTTATATTTTCGGAAGAAAAAATTATCTAATTTTATGTCTTTTATGTATGTAACAAGCTTGACGCCGACGCTGCTCTTCCATCTGATGGATAAGAGACAACACGTAATGTCCATTACCCGTTTTTTGTCTTCAACTTCTGAATTTCTTTGTTGATGCTGCGCGTTTGTTTGACCATCATTTTAATGGTCATCGGCGGTAGCGACTGGCTATTTTTTGTTGTCGTCGTCGGTTGCTTCTAAAATAAAATAAAAAATAACGTCGTCGCAGAGCTTCGAACAACAAAACCGGTATTTGCCTTTTTTTGCTGCTATGTTTCTTGTTGAAAAAAAAGTTAAAGCAAAAATGAAAAGAAGGAAGCAATGGCAGTTTTTTTCGAATTAATTTTTTGCTACTGCCTTTCGAGGGATAACCAAAAATAAAGGAAGAAGGACTGGATTGATTTGATCCAACGAAGAAGAAAAAAAAAGAAGGAGGAAGAGGAGGTGGAGAATCTTCTTTTATTCTCCATCTTTTTTTTTGTTTTACTTCCCCAATCATGTTTGCCTTTTATTAAACTAAACTGTTTTTATATGTTTGGACATAATCAGTTGAAAAAAGGTCCATTTTATTGTTGGCTTTTGGATTTTATTTTTTGCGTGTATTTAAAATTTTTTTTGATATGTAATCGAGTTTGAGAAGAGGGCTGTGGTAGCTTGGAAATTAAGATAAAAGCGAAGGATTATGAAAGCCAAATATTTTATTGTTTGATATTTTTGGGTCTAAGAATTCAACGATAGCTTTTTAAGGATTTTGAAACTTTTTTAACCATTTTTTAAATTAATCTTTGCCATTTCCAAGGATTCATTAATCCATAGAGTAACCTTGATAGTTTTCGATCCTTTTCTTCATCACTTCAAGATTCTTTAATTTTTTCCTTTTCGGTTATTTTAAAAATAAATTATTTTTTTGACATGAATAACAATAAACACTTGAAAAATAAGTTTTGATTAATTAACAAAATAAATTGTTTATAATCTTATTTTAATTTCTTCCAATTAGCCGCCTGCTATCGCCAAAAATAAGAAGCAGGCGTTCATTTTCATTGTTCATCCAATGAATGACATGAAGATGTTCTTCCCGAAAAACATGAACGGTTTTCGAATTTTTTCTTTCTTTCCAACAAATGAAAATGGAATTAAAACATGATTCGTCGACCCAAATTCATTTAATTAGCATTCACAAAAATTGAGAGAGGGAGAAAGAAAGGGAAAAGAAAAGTGAAAGAATTTGATTTGATTCGAAAAAAAATTCAGTGAGAGATTTATGGAATCCCACTCTCCTCCTCTTCCTTCAAAAAATAATTTTATTCGAGTATTTTTTTTTCTTTCTGGACGCGATCTTATCGAGTTTAAAATATTTTTTGTTTGTTTGAGTTTTAATAATGGATTTATAAATTTCAATATTTTTTTAGGAATCTAAACTTAGGATAAAAAAAATAAACAAAACAAGAAAATGGAAAGATCATCAGTATTGTTCGGCCTTATTGCAATTTTCTCCCTTATTTGCATTATCTCTGCTCAAGATGGCAATGATAATTGTTACATTAATGATTCGGGTAAGTAAACATTAGGAGGACCATCATCGGCTGTTTTTTTGGGCTCAAAAATTTCCATTGATAGTAACAAATTTTGTTAAAAAATGATTACTGTCACTAAAGTTCATTACCAAACAAAGAATTACTTTCGCCCTTTTTTTGCACAACAATTGCCCAACTAATTTTAATAATTGCGTAATAATAATTCCTTTTTTTTATAGGATTCACATGTTGCAATAAAGAACTTGAAAGTGCTATGAAATCCGCTATGAGTGGAGATGATCTTTTATCTTCAGCTGATTCAATTCAAAAAATGGCTGAAGGATCTTTGGGAGGCAAATTTGAAACCGTTGTAGCTTTGGATGATTTTGCTTATAAATCTCATTATAAACAAGGAAAAACTTGCAAAGTTGAAAAGGATGGCCAATATGCTCTTGCATGGCAACCATAAGAAAAACAAAGGTGCATATATGCTTTTTTGGAGAAAAAAGTTGCTGCTGCAGTTGTTGTTGCTGCGAAATATTATTTTGTTTTTTTACCATTAATTTTTCTTTCTCTTTAACCCTGATGCAAATATTATTTTTTATATCTGTGCAATTTGATGATAATTGAGTGCTTTCTGAATTTTTATATACTGCCTTAGTTTTTATTTTTTTTATAAATAATAAAAACTCTTTAAATAAAGATGTAACTTTCTTGAATCAGCTTTGATAAGAAAAATAACTCATTCGATGGAATTAAAGCAAAATGAAATAAGCAACCAAAGAAATAAAAAAATATTCATCCCCAAATTATTAAAAATTTGTTTTCAGAAGATTGAAACAAACTTTTTTTCACTTCGTTTTTATTATGAAATAACAGATTTGTTTTCATGTTTCATGGTAAAGCACCTCTTTAAAGGAAAAAGCTTTATCAAAAAAAAATTTCTGAGCCAAATCTTTATTATAAAAATATTTTTTTTATTAACGCAAGCATTTTCCTTTTTTAAACGTTGTGGAAATTTTTGATAGATAATTTAATGTTTTATTAAACAAATGTTTTTAGTTATAAATTTCAAAAATGCATATTTTGTTTGTTTTAAAAACAAAAAAATTTCTTTGTACATTCAAGATATGGCCATAAATTACAAATTTTTCTTATACTTATGAAAATGATAATAACGGAGTGTTGGGTTTTGTCAAGGAATAAGGTTCAGGAGTTCCATAAATTAAAATAACTTTTTTATCCACTATTGTTTTACAAATCAAATTGTCTTTGAATCTAAAAATTTTTGAGATATCAAAAAATGTAAAATTAGAGAAAGGAATTTTTTTACCTTGTTTTGGAAGCAAAATCACCCGTTCCAATAATAATTTCGAATGTTGTTTTAAAAACTTTTTCGGCTTCATCCTAAAATATTTCTTTTATTTCGGATTTTTTTAGAAAAAAACAATATTATAGAATTATGATGTGCTTTTTCATTCTGAGACAGACTATATGTAATTATTTTCCACAAAAATGTAAGGTTGAAAGAAAAAAAGATACAAACCTGTAAAGTTGTAGCAAATGCATGAACATTACATTCAGATAATTGCTTTTGTTGAACTTTGGTATTGGAACGATATATTAATTCTTCAAGAAAGCGATTACAACATAAAAACCCTCCAGCAGTTCGATAACAATTGGGTAATGGAAAGGTGGCTTCAGGAATAATTTCAAGATCTTCATCTTCTTCTTCACCTTCGCCACCACCGCCGCCGCCGCCAGCTGATGGAGCAGCAAATTGTCGACGGGAAAACTTCTTTTTGGGCTGCAAAATTTATTTCACGGGTGTTTATGGAATTTTTTTTATTACGAAAAAAATTGGAATCAACAGAAGCAAGCGAAAACAAAAAAGTAAAAAAGCGAAGAAAAAAATCTTTATTTTAAAAATTAATTAACTAAAGCAAAAATTTAATAAAAATTTAAAATTAGTAAACAAAAAATCAATGAAAAGCAAAAAAATAAATAAATAATATTATCTCACTTTTCTTGGATGAACTCGAGATGGTCGAGGAATGGATTCAGATAAAGCAGATTGAGGATTATCTCCAATTGAAACGGCATCCTTTAACCTTGCAAATACATCTTCATCGTAGTCGTTGTCTTTGGTGTTGAAGGTTTCTTTTTCAATTAATTCAGCTGAAGATTCATTTTTCGTGGAGGATTGGATTGGTTCAGAAATTTCAGAAGGGACATTAGAAGGAATATGAGTGAAAGAATTTTGTTGGCCATGTTTTATATTTTTGCTGGGTTGAACCGATTCTGGCACCACATTTTCTGAATTTGCCGCTGGTAATTTTCCATTTTGATTTGCTAAAATTGCTTGTTTGGATGGTGCTTCACCAAAAATCGAATCAGCTACTTCTTCATCAACTTTGTCAAAAACATTTGGTTTATTGTCATCATTTTGATTTTCTGAATTCGTTTCCAACACCGCTGTTGTTGCTTGATTTTTAGCTATTGGAGCTGCGGCATATGCATCCGGAATAACATATGGTCGAATTTTTCGATGGGATGAAAATGGATCAGGATCTGGATCATTTGCAGTATCAGCCACAGCTGATGACTCACTCGATGCTTTTATATCTCGATTAATGCTTTTGTACCTCGTGGAGGGATGTCCATAACTGTTTAATGGACCTGGATTAGGCATAGCGGGTTTTTCATAATTCTAAAAAAAAGTTTTTCTTGAAAAAATGTATTTTTCTTAGTTAGCTATTGTGGCTTTTTTGAATCGAGATCGTTTTACACAATGTTTATAAGTTTTGAGTTTTGTCTAATTTTCAAGGCTTTGAATTAATCAAAGTCAAAAAAAAAATTTATCGATTTTTCAACCGAACATCACTCACCGCCTAAGGCTATGATGATGGAAGGGGGAAATAATAAGCATAAAAAATGCTGACAATGAAAAAAAAAATGAAAAAATGAAATAAATAAATTACTTTTGGCTCATTACTTCTTGTTTGAGAAATTAAAACAGGAAGAGATTCTCGTTCTTCTGGGGCTATAGCAGCAGTGGCTGCTGCAATAATATCAGGATTGGTTTTATTTTGGTTTTTTTCATCATCATTGCTGTTTGGATATGTAATAATAAATTTTCCATCTAAAGTTGTTTCAACTTCTGGTAATTTATCCTAAAAAAGCTGACGTAAATTAATATTGACGCGAGTCAAAAAAATTGATTTACCACGGATGCAGCAGTATCAGCTTTTAGTTGACACACTAACAAAGAAATATATAGCCCAAATAGTAATAATATCCTCATATTTTTCTAAAACTAAAAACAGTTGCGTTAATACTCAAAAAATAAAAATCCCGCTTAAAATTCCAAATAAAAATTGAATGTTAAAGTACATACATAAACAAATTAACGAATTTTTTATCTCGTAAAAAGTTGTTTTATATTAAAAGGAAGTAACAAAAAAAAACTAAATCATCACGAGAAAAAAAGGTACATAGAATTGATTCAAAAAGCCGTGATTGTTTCGGATGTATGAGAAGTTAATTAAGCAAGCAGATAACATAGAGTCGAGCGAGCTGACACCACAATAACGGGATAAACGTGCGGGCGGCGTTTCTCTCTCTCGGAAGAATGAAATAATCTTCATTTTATTTTTTAAACCAATTTTTTGATGATTTCAATTTAGGATTCTAGTTTTTAAAATACATCAGTAAACTAACTTCCTTCCATTTCTCTTTCATTTATGAGTGATTTCTGATATAAAGCAAACAAACAAATTGTTGTTAAAAAGTATGGGATAAATTTTGGTTTTGTAATATTTAATATTTTTTACACATAAACTGCTTCTTTAAGCCAAGTGAATTACTTCTTTTTAAAATAGAGATTTAAAAATGTTTTACAACAAAGACATTGAAAGTTAAAAGTTGAAAAAGTTTATTTTATAACAAAACAAAACAAAAAAACAGAAAACCAAAACAATATTTAAAACAATTATTCATCATCAGAATTTGTTCCACTGTTAGATATCACTTTCTTCTCCATCACTGGTTTCATCACTATCAGAACTTCCATCGGAGCTGCTTGAAGTATATTCGGATGAAGAATCATCAAAATGTGTTTCACGAATGGTTTCTTTATTCCAACTTTCTCGCGCTTTGGCAGCTGCAGAACGTCGTTTACCTCCTTGAGTACCATTTGCGAATTGAGTTGATGATTCTTCTTCTTTAGCAATATTTGGATCAAAGAGTTCCATTTGATAAGCAGTTAATTCCGTTGAGGACTTCTCGGCCAAAGATTCAAAATATTGTACAGCATCAACAGGATTTGGGTTGTCAATAACATGGATCAAAGTTTCGACCAATCTCATGGAATCAAACGCGATTTCTGAGTCTTGACCATTGTATTTGATTGCATTAGAAGCGATCAATTGAATATCCAATTTGAGATGTGCCAAAGTTCTGAAAATGAAATCACCAATTACAGTCATCAAAGAAATTTGTTGTTCGTTACCTGTAAAACTTATTAATTGCACGTTGCCTAATCGTCTGCAAATCAATAGGATAAGGAACAATAGACAAGTAATCAGAATATTCAATGGTGTCAACAGGTTGTCGAAAATGGGATAAATCATTGACATCAATCAATTCTTGCAAGGCAGAAATAATTTTAACCAAATGATGTGACCGTGCTAGTTCAGCATTATTACCAACATCGATAGCAGCTCCAGAAGGCAATTTCCAATCATCGCTTTTAACAGAAATAAGGCCATATTTTTCGATTTGAGTTGATGTTGCTACACTTCCGCAGCTTCTTCCAAGTGTCAAAGGTTGAATATCCCAAGGAGAGCAATCAACTGGTTCTTCTTCATCATCCCATTTAACTTCAATCGAATTGAAGTAGCATTGAGTATAGCCATGATGGTTAAGTTCGCTTCCTTGTACTGTACCAGTCCACCATTTGCCGTCAATAAGACCTTCAATTTGATCACCAGCGTTAAAAACATGTTGAATTGATCGTTTATAAAGTGAACGTGGAATGATATAATCGTCAGTGCCTCCTAATTCATGAAAACTAAAAAATTAGTAATTAAATGATTGGTAATAAGAAAACAACTTACAAAACCTTGATGATTTTGCCACTTTCTAAATGAAGCCAAAGTAAAACACAATGATAAGGTTTGAAACAGTATTCAAGCTTTTGAATTTTCGCATATTCTTGACATTCTAGATCTCGAGTAGGATAATCTCGTCTTTCAGGAACATAAACTTTACTTTTTTTGCAATCATCGAGATAATACTTATGACCAAGAGGAAAATACACCACGCGATCATCAAGCTGAGGAATGTAAGGAAAGCGTTGAATTGAAACTTGAGTCATCCAATCTGGATATTGCATTTTTCGTTGATTACTTCCAAGTGTAACGGCAAGAGCAGCTGTAGAAGATGTTGGTTGCTCTCCATTAGGAATTGAAAGATCAGGACTATTGTTGTCATCTGAAGAGATTCGGCCAGGACCACTTCCAGGATTTTCAATTCGAGTTTCATTTGGATTAGCCGATGTGTGATCTCCATTTGCGCTTCGAGTAGCAGAATTTGAACGACCAGAATTCGCAATTTCAACTTCCATAGCTTTTTCATTATCATTTTCTTGATGACCAGCTTCCATTTGTGCAATTTTAGTTTGATCAGCTTTACACTTAGCTTCCAAATGAGAGATCTAAATAATGGAATATTAAATGATTTAAAAATAAAGAAAAAAACAAACGGTTTTAAGATGAGCTTCATTTGTGGATTTCATTTTAGCCATGCCATCTTTCAAAAGATCAAGAGTATTTCGAAATTGAGCGTTACTTTCAACTTGTTCATCGTACTTCTTTTGGAGGTCTTCATATTGAGCTTGAAGTTGTTGATGGCCGGTTTGAAGATCTTTATAAGTTGATTCCAAAAGTTCCATCTAAAAATTATTGCAAAATAAAGCTACAAAGTAATTAAAATACATACAGTATTTAGTTGCTTTTTACTTTCAATTTTCATGCCAGTAATGATTTCGTTTAAGCGAGTGATTTCACCATCAGCTTGAGGTTGAGGAGATCGAGCAGTTTGGTCATCATGAAGTCGTTGAAGTCCAAGGTTCTGTTGCTTGAGATCATCACGTTGAGTTTCAAGTTCTTGATATTGTTGCTGGATTTTTTCATGCTTTTCTTCCAAAATACCCATCTAAAAATAAAAGGGGTATTAAATTAAAATATACAAGAATCTAGCCTTTTTTAATGCTTGTTCGTATTCTGATTTCCATTTAAGAGCCTCATCATCTGACCATGGTCGTTTGCGATTGTCTACAGAATCTGACATTTTAAGCAATCTAAAAATGCATTAATGTTATCAAGAGAAAAGTAAGAATTTTTGCCTCAAAAAACGAAAAAACAACGCCAGAAATCACATGAAATAATAATAATTTTTTTTATGTAAACGAAATAAAACATAAAATTTTTGGCGGCAAAACTTTAAACTTTGTTTCGAGACTATTATCATTCTTTCCATGGGATTTTTTTTGTCTCTCTGCCAGTTTGGGAACCATTTATGGAAAGAAGGAATTCAAAAGAATGAAAAATAACACATAAAATTTTTTTGTTTGATCGAATTTTGAACTTTCATTAACAAAATCGAAAAATCCATATATTTTTAAAGTCCCTCCTTTAAACTTGCTCTATCTTCTTATTATTTTTGAAAATGACGTACATGTAACATATTTTTTTTTATCCCTTAAATCAAAAAGTATCTAATTACTCTTCTGAAATATTGTGATAAGTTGAAAAAGTGGTTTAACGAAGACATTAAAAGTTAAAAGTTGAAAAAGTTTATTTTATAAAATAACAAAACAAAAAACAATATTTAAAACAATTATTCGTCATCAGAAGATGATCCACTGCTGCTTGATTTCCTTTTAACTTTACTTTTTTCTCCATCACCATCAGATCTTTCATCGGAGCTGCTTGAAGATGCAGGATTATTATCGAGAAGATTCTTCAAAGTTAGAGCTGTTGGTTTTTGTTCTTCCTTTTCATCGATAGCCAAAAATAAAATAATGAATATAAACAATTACTTTAAAAAGGTACTTACAGTAGTTTTAGGACGCATATTATCAATAGTTCGTTGCATTTCAACTATTTTATCTTCCAAAGCTTTCTTCTTTTGATCAAGAGATTGGCGAGCATCTTTTCGTTTCTTTTGTAATTCGGCAATCTAAAGTACTAAAGTTATTAAAACAATTCTGAATGGTCATTTTTTAAGTGCTCGAATAGATACAACATCATCCATACAACCAAATAAGCTTAACGAAATATGTTATGTACTCACGGTTTTAAGCTGTTCTTCATTCGTTTTTTCCAATGCAGCAATTTTGTCTTCAAATGCCTTCTTTCGTCTATCATGAACTTGGCGAATAGTTTCTTCATACTTTTCCAATTTTATGATTTTAGCTTCCAACAACGCTTTTTCTTTATCATGAGCTTTATGAAGAGCTTTTTCGTTTTGCTTCAATTCAGAAATTTTAGTTTGATCTGCTTTTTGTCGGCTTTTCAAATCAGAGATCTAAATAAAGAAATATTAAATACTTTAAAAAGAAAGAAAAAACTTACGGTTTTGAGATGAGCTTCACTTGTGGTTTTCATTTTAGCTATGCTACCCTTCAAAAGATCAACAGTATTTCGAAACTTATTTGTACTTTCAACTTTTTCTTCGTACTTCTTTTGGAGGTCTTCATGTTGAGATTTAAGTTGATGATGGAATTGTTGGAAGTTTGCATACTTTGTTTTCCAAGTTTCAATCTAAAAAAAAAATACAAGTGGCATAAAATTTAATCTAAACAAAAGCAAAATACTACTAACCTCTTTCGCTTGTTTGTTATTCACTTCTTCCAAACGAGTTACTTCTCCATCAGCTTGTGAAAGACGTCCAGTTTCTTCATTGTACTTTTTTTGTAGGTCATTGTGTTTTTGTCGGAGATCTTTATGTTGAGCTTGAAGTTGTTGATGGCCGGTTTGGAGTTCTTTATAATTTGATTCCAAAAGTTTCATCTAAAAAATTGCATACATAAAGGATTTAAGTTATTAAAATACATACAGTATTTAGTTGCTTTTTACTTTCAATTTTCATGCCAGTAATGATTTCGTTCAGGCGATTAATTTCACCATCAGCTTGAGGTTGAGGAGATCGAGCAGTTTGGTCATCATGAAGTCGTTGAATTTCAAGATTCTGTTGCAGGAGATCATCGAATTGAATTTGGAGTTCTTGATATTGTTGCTGGATGTTTTCATGCTTTTCTTCCAAAATACCCATCTAAAAATAAAAGTGGTATTAAATTAAAATATACAAGAATCTAGCCTTTTTTAATGCTTGTTCATATTCTGCTTTCCAGTAAGAAGCTTCATCATCAGACCACGGTCGTTTGCGATTGTTAACAGATTCTGACATTTTAAGCAATCTAAAAATACATTAAGGAATAAAACAAGAGTAAAACAAGGATTTTTGCTGCAAAACGAAAAAAACATGATGGATGAATGTAATAAAAGGAAACCCGAAAATAAATAATTATTAAAATAAAACAATCGCCCTTGCATTAGGTAATTGACCGCCAACTTCTTCAATTTTTTATAAATGTTAGAAAGGTTCAATCGTTGGAATTCCAGCTTCCAAGGTATCAGTTTTCGCTTAAAGATAAAAGAAACCCGCAAAAAAATTTTCGAAAGTTTACCAAAATTTTGGAAATGTGGAAAAAAAATTAGTTGACCCTTTCTTTATGAAAATAAAATTTGTTTCCATTCAAGTGATTTCTGATATTAGCAAATACAAATACGTATGTTGCTGAAATTTATGTGTTGCTAAAAAGTATGTAGGTATATCATTTGTTAATATTATATGCTTTTTGCACAAATACTGACTAAAATCACTTTATTTTGTTGCTGTTTTTCCCCATAAAATATATCTAATTTCTTTCTTATTAAAGTGTGTTTGTGACTTGATTAAAAAAAGTTGCAATAAGGAGTTGATGAAAAAATTAGGATAAATAAAGACACTTTTGATTTTATATATAAAAATTTTAACAAAAAAAATAGGTTACAAAAAAAGTAAAATTAAATAAAATAAAAAGCAGCATGGAATTACAACATCATCATCACACAAGTATGTATGTAGTTTTGGTGTATCAAAAAAACAAATCAAAATAATAATTTAATTATCACGATATTTTTCGCTTAATTTGTTGAGAAGTTCTTTATGAGAAATATCAGATTCATCGGAAACTTGAAATTGGATGATCTTTTCAGTTCCAAGGGATGATTTGATTGCGGATGCTGAGGAAGCATAAACCATCTTCTTTTTGATTGAAGCTCCATCGGGGCAAAGTTGAATGAAAACAATTTTATCCATTTTGGATGTGCCTGCTCCAGGTCGATTGCAACTAAATTTGAAATCAAAAACTGCATAACGACAATCAGTGAATCCATCGGTTCGTTCCTTTAAATCTTTTACAAACGCTTCATATGCTTGCTTGGAATTATCTTCATAATCATCAACATCAATGCCGAGCTGCAAAAAGTAAAAGAGTTTTAAAAAATAGTCAAAGAATATATAATTTTTTCTAAATTTAAATTCCTTACATCTTCAGGGGCTTTAGCTGATTCAACAATGACTTCTTTTTCTTCAATTTTATAAATGATGTATCGCAAAGTTCGCTTGCCTTCTGAAAGTTGTTGGAAAGCACTTTGGCATTCAGGATTTACAAGAACTCCAGAAGACATGATTTGAGAATTGTTGTTATTGTAATCTCTGAAATTTGGGGAAATCTCTTAAATATATATTTAAAAATATTCGTTTTATTTGAGCAAAAAAAGCGCGCCAAATCATATATGAAAAAAAAATAAAAATTCAAAAGAAAAAAATCCTTTTGGTTTCTTAAAAAAAAACAGAAAAATGGAGGAAATTTTTTTGGCAGGCACGGTTCAATTTATTTAACAAAAAAAAAGTGGCTGAAAGATTTTTTTTTCACCATTTCTCTTTCTCACTCTTTTGTACGATCGATATTAGGCGTAGAAAAAAAAGACCCAACAAAAAAAAATGGAAGGGGTTGGTTGAACATGAACATGTCTGAGTCATACAACATTTCGTGCTTATCCCGGAAGCCAGGAAATAGCAACAAAAGGGCAACAAAAAAAAAACCAGACAGATATTTTGAAATTGTGATGGAAAAGAAAGATATTTCGCTTTTAACCACCAATCTTACTTGATTGGTTGGGACTGACCCTTACCAAATATATTTATTTATTTGTCAGTGAAGTAAATGAAAAAAAAAATGGTATGGGTGGAAGATAACATGAAAAAAAAAACAGTGGATGCAAACAAAACAAAACAAAAAGATTGGGAGCGCATTTTTTTTTTCTTCTTCACAACGACAAGTAAAAAAAACGATGATTCAACAAGAAAAAAGAGAGAAGAAGAATGTATTATTGATGATAATAAAAAAATGAAGAAGGAGAAATGAATTTAACACACAAACAAAACAACAGATCATCAAAAAATTTGTGAATCATAGAAAATCTTGAAAAATCTTTTAACTTAAAGGGAAGTCTTTTAAAAATGAATTAATGGGTAAATAAAATCAAGAAAAAAAATTGGGGATAAAGAAGAGGAGGAAATTAATAAAAGCAACGACATCACATCACCACTTTTATGTTTCCATTTTCATTTCAAAGAATGGAAGAAGAAGAAAAATCGTTAAGAGTATTGGTTGGTTGTGTCGATAGAAAGAAAAATGGAGAGAGAGAATTTGAGGTCGTCGTCGACGTCTTTCTCAAAAACACTTTTCGGGCATCCATCCATCTCGCACCAACCGCAAAAAGCAACGACGACAAAAAAAAGCAGTGCAGCATAACGAACAACAAGAACAATGAAGATCGCGGCCGCGCGAGCTATGTCTGGTGGTTTCGCGTTGCTCAAAGTATGATGATGGTCAACAACAGCCATATATATACATACACCAACAAAAAAAAAATCCCTCTCACTCTTTTCCTCGTCATCATCGATGATGATGGAGTTTTTCAGCAATCAGCAACATCGTCGTCGGGATGTTGTCAATTCAAAAAATCTGTAACATTTCAAACCAACATCGATACGTCTGTTTTCCTGCCTACATAGTTGGCAATATAGTATTTATTCGATCGAGGTCGTCATCGTCGATACTCTCTTGTTGCCAGCCACTCTCCACTAACCTCAGAGAAGAAGAAAAAAAAGGAAAAAAATGGAATGGTCGTCGTTTTTCATCGCTGCTGCTAGAGTATTATTTAGGGAAGAGGGAAAGAAGAAAAGCACTACCACCATCAACAACAAAAAAAAATGCTGGGTCTAACACTTCTCAGCAAAAAAAATGATGAAGACAGCGAACGAAAAAAAAACCAAACAGAACGGAAGACCTTCTTCTTCCTTCATCCATCCAAATAGTTCAAAAAGGAAGAAAAAAAGAAACGCGCAAAAAAATAAAATCTCTTTTTTTTTTTTGCAAGCAACAAAATTAAAGAAAGAAAGTTACACAGTTTGTTGTGTGTGTGTCGATAAATACATATATATTCAGTAAATATGGGTCTTTCTTTTTTACAAAAACTTTTTTGCCAAGCAAAAAAAAAAAGAAACATCGAACAAAGAAAGAAGAATGTAAGCTGAAGGAGAAAAAAAATTAAAATGGTTTTTATGTTTCTTCATTGAAGGTCGAGAAAATTATATTTACCAAAGATAAGAAAAATCAATAGATTCTTCGAAAAATGAAAAGGGTTAGTTCACTAGCAAAGAAATACAAGAAAACATAAATTGATTGCAAAAAAAAATGGAGGGGCGGAATTTTGACGAAGAAAAAAAGAAAAGCATTCATCATTGACTCATCATCTTTCTTTGAAAAAGGAAAAATGGTGCTCTATGCCTTATTAGGAAATATAAACATAGAAAGCCAAAATAAGACTTCCATTTGAATTAATTCATTAAACATAGTTTTGAGATTAGTGTAAAAAATTATTTAAAAGAGAATGTTTGGAACCAAAATAAAAACTTTTACGAGTTTCATTGAGCCTTTCTCTTCAAGTTTGTTCTTTTCTTTAGATGAATCAGCTTCCGCCATCTTTTCTCGCAAATGCTTTGGTTTCTCAAAATTTCTTTGCTTTAGGTATTGTTGTGATCGCTGGTTTCTCAAAAGCTGTGATTCAAAGAAAAAACCTTTCCGAGTTGCAACAGTTAAAATTCTGCTTCCTTCAAGATCCAATGTTCACAGTTTAGCACGAAATTAATTTATTACACAAAATAAATAAATAATACAATATATTAATGTCAATGGTGAATGTTTTAAACTATATTTATAAAAGCAAATAATAAAAATCAAGACAAAAAATTAAGTTAAAAATAACCCTTCTATCCAATAAAGGGTATTTTAAGCAAAAAAGGACGAAGAAAAGAAATTTAGCAAAACATGAAACAGAAAATACATTATTATTAAAAGTTCAAAAGTGAATTTTCATTTTTTGTGTGTGGCAAAATACATATTTGATTAACAAAGATCATTATCATCAATAGCATCTGCAGGACCAATAGTTTTCTTAGGTTGAAGTAACATATGAGTTGTCCATGAATCAAGTTTAATGATTTTATCAAATTTCACAACTTCTTCAGTATAAGCATCAACATCTTTGTTATCAATTGCTTCTACGAGAGATTTGATCAATTTACATTCTCTTGATTCAACAAATGATGGATCTCTTTCACCATAACGTGTTACAGCATGAGTGGTATCGAGCTGAAACAACATGAAAAGATTAGTAAGGTTCTGATAAAGAAAATGTGTGAAAAGCTTTATGAGCAGCAAGGTTGTATAAACAGCAAACATAGTTGAGGTGAAACCATTCAACACTTGTTAACCATTTTCATTATTTACTACTAAAATGAGATAAAAAGCAACTTACAGTATCAAGATTTAAATGACATATCAATGCTTTGAAGAATGTATTCTTAGCAGCATACTTTAGAGTATTATGATCAGCTTGATAAAATGCAATTTCTTCAAATGTTTCAATAGCTTTTCGTAATTGTCCAAGTTGAGCAGCATACATACCAACTTTTTCCAAAGATTTTACAGCAGTTACACGTTGTTCTTCACCTTTATAATAATCTGCAGCTTTAGCATAATGTTTCATAGCTTCTTCCATATTTGGTGCTTCAGTATCATAAATTTCAGCAACGGTAATATGATTCTTTGCAGCCATTGAAAATCTTCCCATATCAGTATAAATTTCAGCTGCTTTTAAAATCATATGCACAGCTTTTACTGGATCACTTTTACGATAACAATTTCCTGCTTCACAATATTGCATTGCAGCATTATGCTTTCCATCACTATCATATGAAGCTGCAGCACGTTCAAAAGCTTTACCAGCTTCACCCCAATTTTTTGATATTTTGAATAAGTTTCCTGCCTAAAAAATATACATATATTACTTGTTATTGATCATTATTTCAATAAGCAAAACTTACTTGAATATATAAATTTGCTGTATCATCAGTAGATCCACCACCAAAAAGACCAAAGAATCCACCCTTCTTTCCCTTCTTTTCAGCTTCAGCTAATTTTGCACGAGCTTTGGCTTCGTTATCTGACATGTTGAAGAAGATTCTAAAAAACAAAGCATAAATAAAGAAATTCAATGAAGCGAGAGAAAAAAAATAGCGATGAGGAAATATTATTAAAGCGACGTAACAAACAAAAAAGTTATCAAACATTTTTGTAAGGACTATTTTTAATGTTAGCTATGAATGGGATAAAAAAAATGAAACATACCAAGTAGTTGTTATTTATCCAATAAGTGTAATAAAATAAAAGAGGATTAATAAATAAATATAACCCAACACCAAAGAAGAGAAGATATCGGAAAATCAATTTTGATGATGAACGACTGACTCAAACACGCGACATGCATTATTTTTTTATTCTTTTCGAGAGTTTTTTTTCTTTCTCCCCTAAAGGCTTTTTGTTTTGGGGAAAAAAACATGGAAAGCAAAAGCTCAAAAAGGAAAAAGGATGCTTGCTGCTTTGAATTGATTTTAGTATGGATGTTTTTAGCTCTTGAATATATTTTTTTTAAAATTATTATGCATTGAAACGCTTTTTTCCCGTTATTGCAAGAAATGGTTTTATTTTATTTTTTGATTAAAAAAGGCACAAACATAATATAGTTAATTGATGTGATAGTTATCTTTTTCAAGTGAATTTGAGTGGACAATGATGTTAGTTAGTTGGTTGGTTGATTGTTGGTTCCTGTTATTACTTTTACAGTAGAAAAAGAATTCGGATGTAGTTAAAGAAGAGAATCACCCGATTTTAATTAAAAGTGTTGTTTCCCTTCGTGTTTGCAGACCACTTAAAAAATGTGTCCATTCCATATTGTCATGTCTTTGCACATGAATGATTACTGTAATATGGAGAAAAAAATGTTTTGTAGCTGAAATGATCGCCTTTGAAATCGGATGATGATGAATGATTCGTCGCATACTAAAATAGCTAGAGACAAAAATAAAACAGAGAAGACATTAAAATTTAGCAGAGCATCATTGAAATATAAGAAAATAAGATAAGCATGCAAGGAAATTAATGGTGTGATCCATCTCAGCCACCCTATATGCATCTTCTAAAAAAAAAAATTGTTTTTTTATATGCCATTTTCAAACTTCCTTTGTAGTTATTCCCTTTTATTTTTTTCCATGAATGGTCTGATGCTTGCTTGTAAATATTTTTGGGAAGTTTTCCTCAATTGATTTCGGCCCATTCAACAAAAAAAAGTTCACGTGAATGATAGATGGCGAAGAAGGATGGACCTGATAAGAAAAATCTTATATAAACCCCATATTTTCGGACATCGTTAGGTACTTCTAAAAACTCTCTCAATCGCCTGCTTACTTTTTTAAAACCATAATTCTCGACAACTTAGAACTAAACCATGGGTGTTGAAATTCCATTTGAAATAGAAAATATTGTTATTATTGGTTCTGGATTAATGGGAGCTGGAATTGCTCAAGTTGCAATCGAAAAAGGCTTAAATGTTACTCTCATCGGACGAAGCATGGATAAACTATCTCAAACTAAAACCAAACTTACTAATGGCCTCGCTCGAATTGCAAAGAAACGTTTTCCAAATGAAATGGAAGCTCAAAATGATTTTGTTGATGGTTGTTTAGATAATCTTAAACTTTGCACAAATCTTCCTGAAGCTAATCTTGAAGATGCTGATTTAGTTATTGAAGCTGTAGTGGAAAATTTAAAGGTTAAACAAAAATTATTAGCTGAAATTGAAAATGTTGTGTCAGAGTAAGATTTTGATTTTACATATTTAAAGCTACAAATATTTTTACAAACCTAAGTTGGTGAAAATGTCTGATTCCAAACATTTCTGTTATAAATTTTAAAAGTTTTTGAAATTCCATTTTTAAAGAGATCCTTTTTAGTGTCTCTTTATTTAGTAGCTACTGTAACATTTTTTCGGCAATGCAGATAAGAAAAAAATAAGGCGCTTTTTATGATAAAAGAACACTCAAAAAAAGGAAAGGGTTTGCAAGATTTTTTGCTACACTAAAAATTCATTCTTTCCTTTTTTGATCCATGGAAGATGAAGCTCATGCTAGTTTTTAATTTCGGTATTTTACTTTCTAATCTAATAACTCAAATTTTAAACTCCAAATATAAATAATTTTTTTAAACAAAAAATAAAAGTTATGATAAAAAAATTTTTAGGACTTGCATTATTGCCACAAACACTTCGTCATTCTTGCTTCAAGATGTGGCAGATAAATTCAAGCCCAAATCACGTTTTGCTGGTTTACATTTCTTTAATCCCGTACCAGCAATGAAATTAGTGGAAGTTATAAAAGGTGAAGAAACTTCAAATGAAGTATATGAAGCCCTTTTGGAATTTTGTCGACAACTTGGTAAAACTCCTGTTCGATGTCGAGATACTCATGGATTTATTGTTAATCGACTCCTTATTCCATATTTGCTTGAAGCTATTAGAATGTTTGAAAGACAAGATGCAACTAAAGAGGATATCGATGCAGCTATGAAATTAGGCACTGGACATCCAATGGGTCCATTTGAACTTATTGATTTTATTGGACTTGATACAATGAAATTTGTTGTGGATGGTTGGCATCAAAGATTTCCCGATGATCCTAGATTTGAACCTTGTAAATCTTTAGATGATTTGGCAATGGCAGGAAAATTTGGAAGAAAATCCGGTGAAGGTTATCATACTTATTAATTATATATTTTTAAAGAAAGGGATTTTTTGTTTGAAAATTTAAAATGAATACGTGTAAAAAAAATAATTGTAAAATTAATTTTTAAATTTGAATAAATTTTATTAATAAATTCGCGTTGGAATTACTTTCATAAATAGAGTGGGTTTTGATTAAATCTGCTTCGATGTGAAAAATGAGACACAAATATGTACATTTTTTAAGAAAAAAATTTGTCTTATTTTTATTTTCTTAATGCTTGGACTAATTAATTTTAAAGTCATTTCAAGGTTTTTTTCACGACTTGAGTTCACATAAAATCCTACAAAAATCAATCCGTATTTCTTTAGTGAAAGAAAAGGTTTTGATCAAGCTATGTGGCTTTGAAAAATAAATATAACGGTTTTGAACATGAAACATCAAAATTTCATATCTTTTTAATTGAGGCATCGAGTTAATTTTGGCATACATTTTTAGAGTTAAAAAAATAAACTAAAGTTATTGGGAAAATAAAAAAAATATCCGCAATTCAAAAGTTTTGATTTCCTGACCTACCGAACACATGTATCAAGCTTTGAGGCAAGACATAAGTGAATCTCGTTTTGAGTTAGAAGTTTTAATTATGAAACAAATAATTAATGTAAGTTGAATATGATTGTACAACAGCAAAAAAGGTGTAACAATCAGCCATACCCATCTACGTCAAAGCCTTCGATTGTTTATTCATTTCTCATTTTTTTTCTATAAAAATTTCTTTAATGAACTCCTCTTTTTTTATATTCTATTGTACTTTTTTGCACCTAAATTTTTGGTCATCATTATTTTTACATCTTCTTTGTTTGAGGTGTGGCTGATGAATGACTCATTTTTATGGGCGAGTAACGATCAAAATATTATAATTATTGTTACAGTTTTTTTAGTGATCTTAAATAGCTGATTTATGTTTAAAAGTTATGAATCTTACTGTTTATTATGTTGACATTATTACGCGCTCTTGGCTGACTTGGCTTCGCTTTATTAATTTTGGAGAGAATTGAAACAAATTTATTATTTATTTATTTAATCCCAAACTCTATCAACCAAACTCCAAAAGAGCTAAAAAAAAGAAAGTTAAACCAAATTCGAACAAGAAAAAGAAATATCGAGTCCTTTTTATATCGGCTTTGTTTGGTCAACACAAAGATAAACAAGCATCCAAACGTTTTCAAAAAAGTGCGATGCCAGCCGACCTTTGATGATCCGGCATATCGCTCGCCTTTTAGATAAAGACGCAATTACACAATCTCGAATTATTCAATCGGTGAGAAAGAAGAACTTATGTCTTTTGAAATTTGTTATAAAAACAATTTTTTATTTTTTATTTTTTATTCAGTATGTATAGTCTGCACCTTTTTGTTCTTGCTTACCTCCGTCAAAATTTTTTTTCTTTGTTTCGTCATTCGTTTACCTTTTTAATTTTCTTAACTCACTGATAAAACTTTTTTAATACGCTTTTGGCGCACCTTTAAAATCTTTGATTAGTTTACCCATATTTAAAGGGCTCATGGCGCCTTATATTTACTTTGTGTAATTTTTTTGCTTCCACATTACAATGGAAAGTCAACTTCACTATTTTCTTCTCGCTTTATTATCTTTTGTTACTTTGGTATTTTCCAAAGATGCCACACAATCAAAATATGCTGTAGGTTCAGATGTTACAGTTGCATCTATTCGAAGGCTTCAAGATACATGCATATTTAAAAATGATTTATTATTTATGCGTCGAGTAGCTTATCAAGAAAGTACTGATGGTCTTGCTTTAGTGTAAGTTTGTTTTTTAACCTCCAAAAAATCTTCATGGTTTTATCCCCAAATTGTTTTTACAGTAACAAATGGACTTCCGATTTTGGTTTTGGTGGAATTTGGCAAACTACTTCCGATGCCTTTAATCAAACCCAAACTTCACCAACTTATACAGCCCAAAATATCCGAGATGCCATTTCGCAAGAATTAAATATAAATATCACTGATTTAAGTCGACAAGGAGGAGATTTAGAAATTCCTTTAAATTCCATAGCTGTTTCAAGAATGTATGTATCATTTTTTGAAAATTTAATTCATGATATTCCTATGTCATTAAACGAACAAGCAAATTATTGGGTAAGTATTTATTTTTGTAAGCGATGTAAATATGTAACGTTTTTTTAGGTAAAATATTATAAAAACAATCAAGGAAATCCCCAAGATTTTATAAATAATGCAAATAAAATGCAAAAATGTAAACCACCTGGAATGGATTTAGTTTTTATTGTGGATTCATCGGGAAGTATTGGATCAGATCATTTTCAACTTGCTCGAGATTTCATGGTTACTGTTATCAATGCCTCCTCAATATCCAATCAAATTAATCGAATTGGAATTATTCGATTTTCGGATGATTCTAAAGTTTTTTTAAACTTAACGAGCGACTTGGATCAAGCAATTTCTGTGGCTCAAAGTTTGAGTTATGATGCAGGAGAAACAAATATTGCAGCTGGTTTAAATTCAGCAAATTTAATGTTGGCTCAATATGGACGAGTTGAAGTTCCTCTGGTTGCACTTTTAATTACTGATGGCCAACCTAATGTAGGATTGAATCCTGTAGCAGCTACAGCAGCTGCCGCCGAAGATTTAAAAAGTTTGGGAGTTAATTTATTTAGCATTGGCGTGGGAGATCAAGCTCCAGCTGATTTATATAAATGGGGTATGTGTCTCTATTTGTAAAGCTACGTATAAGCCTAATAACTCCATTATTGTAGCCTCGTCTCCACATTGCATGTTTTATTATACCTTAGATGGATATCAACAACTTGCTACAGCATTTCCTGAATTACTCAATGCACAAATTTGTGAAGTTTCGGCTATGGTTTCAGATAATCAAACTTCTGTTCCAGGTAAGCACAAACCACAAATTTCTATTTAAGCTGTCGATGCATCGAGATTTTTCATAACGAATTAACTAGTTAAAATTAGAAAACAATCTTCTTTGATTATCATTAAAAAAACATTATTTTTTTAGGCACAGTTGAAAAGGATCAAAAATTATTTTATCAAGTTCCAGCAAGTTTAACCACTGGGCTAACCTTAAAACTTAATATTGAAGATGGTTCAGCTATAGTTTATGCATCTTTAACCACTCGATTACCATCAGAATCAGATCATGATTTTGTTGCCACTGCAACCACATATAATCTTGGACAAATTTATATTTCACCTGAAGAACTTTTAAAAGCTAATAGTAGCATTAGTTCTTCTTCATCCATGGTATCAGATATGGTAGCTTTGGGTAAAGCTGATGTAATAGTTTATACAGCAATTGAGGGATTAAGTGATACCACAAATTTCACACTTCATTATGAACCAAATAATACTGTAACTGAAGTCAATTTTTATGTTTCAGGTCAGTTATCTTTTCAGTCTATGGTCTTACTAATGGTAATAATTATAGGTACTGTTGGCAATCATGAATATGTAGATTATCAATTCCAAGCCATCGCTGCTGATGCTGTGACTTTAACCCTTAGTGTTCAAGGCGGAGCTGCCCTTCTTTTTACTTCATTAAATTCTTCAAGCCCAAATGAAAATGATACAGATTATACCAATGGTGCAATAGGAGGAGGTTTTGTTCAACTTTATATTCCATTTGATGTACTTTCTGATGCATCAAACAATAATAATGGAATTGTAACAATTTATACTGCAGTTGCGGGTGGACTTGGTAATGCAACTTTTACATTGAGAGCAGAACCAGGAAATAAAATTATTACAACTACTTCAACAACAACAACAACAACAACAACAACAACAACAACTTCTGCGACTACCACAACTACAACAAGTGGAAGCCCAGCAACAATTACAGCATTTTCAAATATTTTACTTTCGATTGCTGTTTTATACGGTTACTTGTTTGTTGTCTAATAACTAATTTTTAAAGATAATATTTGTTAATAAAGCTTTAATGTTGAAAAAAAACCAACTAGCAAGGACATGCAAAAGTCAATAAAGAAAAAATAGTTTACAGACATTTTGATGAGATTTTTAAAAAAACGTAATTATGCTTAACTTTTTCATTGACGGCTTTCATATTATTGGCTTTCATAACAAAAAAATGGCGCTAAAATTTTTCGAAAGTTTTTTGGGAAAACACAAAGCCACTCTTTGCTTTCTTTTCATTTTTGGCTTTAAAAAAATGTTACTATGAAAACTCTTTTTTCAAATGTCAGCAACAAAAAAAATCAAAATGTTGTATTTTTTTGCGTTTGAGAATTTTGTATCTTCGTGCTTTTAACTTTGACTTCTTTATGCTTAATTTATTCCATTATTTTTAGAACCATTCACTAATTATGGTAGTCAATCCTCAAAATTCTCGTGGTCAATCTCTTCAACCATCATCATCTCCTGCTCTTGAAAATGTTCCTACAACCTCGTCTCATCCTCAAAGAGTTCCACAAACGAATGAAGCTGGTGAATTTAGGAAATTAGCTTATGATTATGAAGAAAGAATCAATGCATTGTTAAATGAAAACGTTCGACTTTTGAATGAAAACAATTTATTGAAAAAGAAGGATATGAATCATAAAGAAAACGACAACAAAAAGCAAAATGCTGGTAGTCCTGGTGATGATGATTCCATTAACGCTCTCAAAGATGAAATTGCTCGAAGGGACCAAATCATCGCTGAATTACAAGCAACAAATAAGAAGCTTCATGAAAAGGTAAGTGTTTGTTGTTTATAGTATCTGTGTCACTTCTCATTTTTACAGATTGCTACTTTGGAAAAACAACAACAGAAATATGATCAAAATGAAAAGGAGGTACTTGAAGAAATAATTGCTGAAAAGGATCGCGATGATTTGCTGGTTATTAAGAAACTCATCAAATGTAGCGATAATGCGACGTGGCATGGCTATTCAAATGAAAAAGAAGAACCTTTAAAGTTATCAATAACCAGTGGAAAAATGCTTATTGGCGATGGCTTTTCTCAAAAGAAATTGATTCTCGATGGTATTATTTCTCAATTTAAGGATGATCCATTCCAGAAAAATGAACGATGTTTATATGTTTCAAATCGATTGATGGTTTCTCAATTCCTTTCTCAAGTTGTGTCATGTAACCTAAATGATCTCTTCTTATATCAACAAGATTTAACATGGCCTGAATATGAAAAGCTTGTATCATCTCAAATGGTTCAAAATGTTTATTTTCGAGATGTTGAAATCACTAAAGACAGAACTCTTGTTCCATTGGAAAATGTACTTGGAAAATTAACACATATTAGAAAATTTGCACTGTAAGTCTATGATGCTATATATAATCTTCGATTGAAACTTGTTTCTGTTTTTTTAGCTTATCTATGTGTAGTGTTACAAATGAGACATTCAAAAATCTCGTCAAATTACATGCTTTTGCAAAACTTCAAGTGCTTAGAGTGGATCATATAAATTACGATGATTTTGATGCTGAAAGTTTCCTTAAATTTATGAAAGTAATAATATTTGTTTCATTTACACGCTCATTATTTTACTGATTTTCTTACTTTTTAGAAACATCCAAATGCACATTTCACTCTGTCATTCTTATCTCGTCGTTATCCAACTGAAGTTAAAGCTCTGAAAAAAATGCTTGAATCACGTGCAGCTGCACCAGACAAACTTGAAATTAAATTCCAAACATTTTGATTATTTTATCTTTTGTATTGATTTTTGATGTTTTGTTTTGTTTTGTAAATAAATTTCTCATTTTTACTGTATTCTTTTAAACTAAAGATTGAATTACCATTCCGCATAAAGGCTATTTTTGGATGGATATGATTGAAGGCACTCAATTTCTTCTATGAATAGTTTATTCAGTGTGATTCCTGGCTGTTGTTATCGTGCTTGCGGCGTTTTAGTTTTGATTTTTTTATTATTGATTACAAGATGTTACAGTTGAAGTAAAGCCACTTTTCCATTTAGTAAATAAGTGAGTGATGATTTATGAAAAATATCGCATAATTATGATGGTTGTTGTAAGTTGTTTAAAGCCAAAATAGTTGGAAATAAAAGCTGTTAAAAAAACTACAAATATTTTGGTTTTTGTAAAATGTTGGCAAACTCGATGAAAGATAGTATTGAAGGCTTTCAAAGTGATCAAAAATAGATAAGTTGAGAAGCTGAATGAAACTAATAATACTAGTTGTTGTTTCACATACACTAAACTTCAATCGCCGTTATTATGTTAGCAGTTGTGGTTTAAAATAAATAAATTTTTGGGCATCCAAATGTGAAAGATTTGAATAAATTTAGGCGAGGCTGCTTGAAGGGATTTTACCACATTTATTATTTTATTTCATATTATGTTTGTTTGTAAGGATTTAAAACTTTAAACGTATGCATTAGAGTTACAACTTGAGGATTTGGTCACTTTTAAGATAAAAATGTCAAAATATTTTCATATGTCATAGGTCAAAGTTCGTTTTTTATTTACTCGTGGGAGGCATGACCTAAAAAATCCCCTTTTTTTCTTTGGCATTGATTTGCTTTTTTTTTGTATGACATTTAGGATGAAATATTTTTTTTTGTTTTACCTCTTCGTTTTCCAAAATAAGCAAATAAATGAGGAGGAGACAAACCATAAATGTTGCAGGCTGTTTCTTTGTTAATAAACCATGGTCAGTGATCATCATCAATTTCTTTTCGACTTTTTTGTGCCATTGTTTTTTTTTGTACTTTTTTTCTGACTTAGATAAAGGTCCTTTCAATTTTTAACTACTTACGATAAACCAAAAACTATCCAGTTTTCCACTTCCCATTATTGATACAAATAACGATTTACTGGATTATGCGATACTAAAATAACCACATTTTTTAACGACGAATAAAACCTGATTGAAACTTTAATTTATTTTAGAGCAACTTTTTTTTGACTACCAATTTTAAAATGGTATCGGAAAAAGCGAAAAATTTATTTCAACCATATAAAGAAGAATGCGATGATTTAGAAAAGAAACTAAATGAATGTGAAAATGGTGAATTACAAAGGAAACTTTTGGAAGAATTTTCTGAAAATAATATTTTACTTCCAGGATTTGCGAGTTGGAGATTAGCGTGAGTCTAAAGTTTTTGTCAAAGAAAGTTTTCGTATATGCAAATATTTTTAGAACAGAAGACCCAATGTCATATCCCCTTTATAAAAAGATCATATCTCGAGCGCTTTATGATTTTTATGAAAAATTGTTGCTTAATACAATTTGGGAATATAAAAAATCGTTTGAACAAGAAGTTTGAGACACATTTTTAAAAGTTAATAGAAATATAAAAGTAATTTTTAGCAAAATCCATTTAACCGAATAATGAGTTACCATAACTTAGAAAATCTTCGAAATGAATGTATGGAATTAATTGGAACTTCTGAACTTGCTCCATTTCTCCTGGAAAAATTAAAATATCCTCATTCAAAGTTGAATGTAATTTATGAGTTTTATAATGAATTTTCAAGTGCGTTTTGTTACGAAAACATAAGTTAACCATAATAGCTTAAATCCAATTAACTTAAGTCCTTCAATAATTTTTAGCTGAACCGATATCTTGTTGCGAAATAGAAAAATTTGTTAAACAAGAAAATGAAATATATTTAAATATTAAAAAAGCAGAAGATGACGCTCATTTGTGGTTTGACGCTTTACTTCAAACCAATGATGAAAGATTTATTGTTCAAAATATTGAAGCTAAATTATGCACTCATTATCTTGAAATGTTTGATCTTTGGAAAATTTATATTGATTATTTAAAAAATAAAGATATGGAAGTAAGTATAAAATCTTTACTTCGATTAACTAATAATTTTTTTAATTTTTCACTTTTTAGGCAGCCTTTGAAGTTTATTATCGTTATCGTCGTATATTTCTTAAAGATACAAGCATGGATTCAGATGATTTTAGAGACTTTAAAAATAAAGGACCACCTCAAAGTCAATATTTATATCAAATGAAATTTCATCAACCAAAACTCCAAACCTTAATTCCGGAAGAATTGAAACCTTTTCAACGATTTCCGTTTAATTCAATTCTTCATCAACATCAAAAACAAGAATTTCCTTTTCATGCAACTCTATTAAATTATATTCTTTCAAAAGCTTCACCTGAAATAATTCAAAATTTTTATAAAAGTTGCAAATTATTTTATTACAAATTTCAAAAACCCATTTGTCATTCACTTTTTGTTAGTGGAAATGAACGATTTAAAAAACCCAAATATTTTCAACAGTCTTTAATTTTAAGCAGCGAGAACATAGAAAAAAATTTAGATGAATTAAAGAATTTTTGGTTGGCTAATTCCTTCGTTGTTGAAAATAAGAATTTAAATGATGGAGAAAAAACTGAATTGTGTGCTAAAGTTTTACCAAAATTAGGTGCTTGCACAATTCGATATTTGACACTTATAAATCAAAACGTTTCTGTTTCCCAATATAATTATTTAACCGAAAGTGAAAATATTAAAAAACTCGAACTTTTTGGTGGCTCAATCACTTATGATTCCGATGAAGAAAGTACCGGCGGTGACGAACCAATATTGTTGGAAGATTTATTAAAACAATTACCAAGCCTTTATCATTTTGAGTGGGTTTTTAAATAAAAATCTTATTTAAAAAAACTTCCAATTTAATTTTAGAGCAGATATAAAATTTGGACTTACATCAAAAACTGGGATGAAAATTAACAATTTAAAATTTAATAAAAAATTTATGTTCTTTAATATTAAATTTTATGATACTTTGATTGATGCCTACGAATTTGCTGTCTTCGTTCATGTAAGTATTATTTTAATTTGTTTAAAGATTTCTTAACTTTTATTATTTTTTAAGAACAATATCCCAAATCCAAATAGACGTAATTTAAAATTTAGTTATGCAAGTGATGATTTAAGTGTATTGGATGAATTTTGGAATAATTATATTTTACACATCAAAAATTTATCAAAAGGAGAAAATATCAATGATTTGCATCTTCCCTTTTTTTATCCTCTGCAATAAGTTGGATCATTTACAAGAATAATATTTTGCTTATACGTATCTCTTTTAAAGGTTTTATATTATACTTTTTATGTTTAGTGAAAAAATAAAAATAAAAAACTGAATTGAATTTAGAATTGGAAAGTCTAAAAAACATAAAGTAGTGCTTTCCAGAAATTACTCAATGCACAAATTTGTGAAGTTTCAGCTATGGTTTCGGATAATCAAACTTCTGTTTCAGGTAATCACGAACTTAAATATCTCCATGAAATAATCTCTTAGTGAAAAAACATTTTTTCGAATGGAATCAACGCAATAAAGCTCAAAACCTAAAGCTTTGATTACAATTAAAAAAAACATTATTTTTTAAGACACAGTTGAAAAAGATCAAAAATTATTTTATCAAGTTCCAGCAAGTTTATCCAACTGTTGATACCATGATTGCATCGTTTTGATTTTTTTATTATTGATTACAAGATGTTACAGTTGAAGTAAAGCCACTTTTCCATTTAGTAAATAAGTGAGTGATGATTTATGAAAAATATCGCATAATTATGATGGTTGTTGTAAGTTGTTTAAAGCCAAAATAGTTGGAAATAAAAGCTGTTAAAAAAACTACAAATATTTTGGTTTTTGTAAAATGTTGGCAAACTCGATGAAAGATAGTATTGAAGGCTTTCAAAGTGATCAAAAATAGATAAGTTGAGAAGCTGAAACAATAAATCAGGCATTTTTTGATTAACTGAAATAATGAAAACTCCAGAAGGGATATTGCTCATTGATAAAGCAAAGCTCTTCAAAACCAAGTTCATAAATCAAAACTTTTTTCATTTTTCTCCGCTAGATAATTCAATAAAGAGATAATGGAATCTCCAGCTGAAAAATAATGGGTATCAAAATTGATGTGATTTGTCATTGTTTGCAAGATTTTAGTGTGTAGCTCGAGAACCATAAATTCTCCTTACAAATCAAAACTATATTATTACACACAGAGAAGAAATTACAAATGAAAGTTTATCAGACAAATTCATACAAAATTAAAATAAGGAGAGAATTAGATGTTTGCTCGAATTATTCAACACATGAGAGAGGAAGAAGGAAAGTTGGATAAGCATCAGTCTTCTTGAAAAGAGTTCCAGCATCGGTATCACTTGCTTTGGCAGGAGTATGAACGATGACGATCTTATCAATTTTTGTAGTACCATTTGTACGAATAACTTCAATGTCGGTAGAGCCGCCAATTTCGATGAAGGCGAAGACAGGATTGACGCGATAGAGGACGTTGTCGGAGCATTTGACTTTGACAGCGATGCGTTCACCAGTATTGTTGGTAAGCTTGACCTTGAGAGAACCACCTTCTTTCTTGAATTTGAGTTCTTTAGGTTCCATTTTGACATCTTTAGAAGCTCCAGCACCTTCTTTCTTTGAAGCAGTTTCTTTCTTGGAACCTGGTTCTTTCTTGGCAGAGGCTTCCTTCTTGGATCCAGCTTCCTTCTTATCTTCGCCTTCCTTCTTTTCGTCTTCAGGCTTTTTGGCTTTTGAATCTTCTTTTTCCTATAAAAATAATGAAATGAGGTACTTGTTTATTTAAAATGATAAAAGATTAACTTACATCCTTCTTTTCTTCGACTTTCTTTTCATCGCCACCTTCCTTCTTCTCATCACCTTCTTTTTTTTCTTCGTCTTTCTTTTCCTCATCCTTCTTTTCTTCACCTTCTTTCTTTACATCAGATGCAGCTCCAGCTTTGCTTCCTTCCTTCTTCGACTTTTCTTTCTTGTCATCAGCGGCACCAGCTTCATCTTTCTTGGATTTAGGAGGATCATTGTTGTTATCATCTTTCTTAGATTTTGGTGTATCTTCCTTCTTATCATCTTTCTTGGACTTGGGCTCTTCTTCTTTTTTGTCTTCTTTCTTTGATTTAGGAGCATCTTCTTTCTTGGATTTGGCTTCGTCCTTCTTAGGTTCATCCTTCTAAAAAAAAGTCATTATAATTATTTGGTAAAAATGATAAATATAATCACCAACCTTGGGTTCATCCTTCTTGCTTTTGGCTGCTTCATCTTTCTTTTCATCTTTCTTTGCATCAGCAGCAGGAGGTGGACCAGCAGCAGCAGATGGAGTACCAGGAGCCCCCATTTTGGATTTAGATGGATCAGCAGGTTTTGCAGGACCAGCAGCTTTTTCAGGCTTCTTCTTAGGCTTACATTGAATTAATCCAAGAGCTAAACCAGCAGCAGGAACGACGGTTGCAAGAGCATAAGCTAAAAGCTGACGAAATTGTTCTTCACCAAGGTGTTGAGACATTTTTGATCAGTCGACGATGACAGGCACGAGAATTTCAGGAGAGAGGCAGAGAGACTCGAGCGGAGACAACTGCAGTAGTTAAACTTAAAAGTTTTGAAATGAAGGATTTGCCTTTTTATAAGAAATCAAAGTAAAAAAATTTGAGTGTGAAATCATATGAAAATTTTTATGCAAATTTTCATGAAAATTATATCAAACACGGCTTTTGTGAAAGTTCGCGACGTCGCGAACTTTCACAAAAGCCATTAACATTAAAAAATAAGCATATCGTTTACTTTATGGGCTTTTAGGTTTTGCTTTGATAAAAGCGTTGTAAACTTTTTATTTTATTTTTGTTAAAGAGAATTTCGTGAATCAATTTATTCAATAATAAATAAAGGAAGATGTACATGACAAATAACAAATATTTAGCTTATGTTGTTACCGCCTGAAACAACAAATATTTGAAGTTAAAATTAGACCATTTACCAAAAAAAAAAGAGTAGGCTGATTGAGAAACTTAAAGTTGATAAGTATATGCTGATTGAGCACCATCACAAAATTCTGAAGGCGCTCCTACTGTGCTAATTACTATTGTTCCATTTGGTTTTAAACTTTCTTTTTTACCCTTTTTACTATTCATTCCTTGTTTATTTCAAAAATGCTTTCAATACAATTTTAATCAAGATTATTTTTTTTGTTTTACTAAGAAGCAAAACATTCCAAAAATTATTTAGTACAGCTCTTAGTTGCTGTTTTGATTAAATTAATCGAAACAGCTTAAGCTCCTTCGCCACGTCAAGGCGGCTGTACTTTGAAGAAGAAAAGGGCTTTCGCCCCCACCAGTTAACAGGTGTATCCGAAGAATCTCCGAAGAGATGGATGAAGAAGGCAACAACACATAAATGTGAAGGTAAGGCAACAACACATAAATGTGAAGGTAAGGCAGCAACGCATATAAATATGCGAAGGTAAGGCAGCAACACATAAATGTGAAGGTAAGGCAGCAACACATAAATGTGAAGGTAAGGCAGCAACACATAAATGTGAAGGTAAGGCAGCAACGCATATAAATATGCGAAGGTAAGGCAGCAACGCATATAAATATGCGAAGGTAAGGCAGCAACACATAAATGTGAAGGTAAGGCAGCAACGCATAAAGCGAAGGTAAGGCAGCAACACATAAATGTGAAGGTAAGGCAACAACGCATAAAGCGAAGGTAAGGCAGCAACACATAAATGTGAAGGTAAGGCAACAACGCATAAAGCGAAGGTAAGGCAGCAACACATAAATGTGAAGGTAAGGCAGCAACGCATATAAATATGCGAAGGTAAGGCAGCAACACATAAATGTGAAGGTAAGGCAGCAACACATAAATGTGAAGGTAAGGCAGCAACACATAAATGTGAAGGTAAGGCAGCAACACATAAATGTGAAGGTAAGGCAACAACGCATATAAATATGCGAAGGTAAGGCAGCAACACATAAATGTGAAGGTAAGGCAGCAACACATAAATGTGAAGGTAAGGCAGCAACGCATAAATGTGAAGGTAAGGCAGCAACACATAAATGTGAAGGTAAGGCAGCAACACATAAATGTGAAGGTAAGGCAACAACGCATAAAGCGAAGGTAAGGCAGCAACACATAAATGTGAAGGTAAGGCAACAACGCATAAAGCGAAGGTAAGGCAGCAACACATAAATGTGAAGGTAAGGCAGCAACGCATATAAATATGCGAAGGTAAGGCAGCAACACATAAATGTGAAGGTAAGGCAGCAACGCATAAATGTGAAGGTAAGGCAGCAACGCATATAAATATGTGAAGGTAAGGCAGCAACACATAAATGTGAAGGTAAGGCAACAACGCATATAAATATGCGAAGGTAAGGCAGCAACACATAAATGTGAAGGTAAGGCAGCAACACATAAATGTGAAGGTAAGGCAGCAACGCATATAAATATGCGAAGGTAAGGCAGCAACACATAAATGTGAAGGTAAGGCAGCAACACATAAATGTGAAGGTAAGGCAGCAACACATAAATGTGAAGGTAAGGCAGCAACACATAAATGTGAAGGTAAGGCAACAACGCATATAAATATGCGAAGGTAAGGCAGCAACACATAAATGTGAAGGTAAGGCAGCAACGCATAAAGCGAAGGTAAGGCAGCAACACATAAATGTGAAGGTAAGGCAGCAACACATAAATGTGAAGGTAAGGCAGCAACACATAAATGTGAAGGTAAGGCAGCAACACATAAATGTGAAGGTAAGGCAACAACGCATATAAATATGCGAAGGTAAGGCAGCAACACATAAATGTGAAGGTAAGGCAGCAACACATAAATGTGAAGGTAAGGCAGCAACACATAAATGTGAAGGTAAGGCAGCAACGCATATAAATATGCGAAGGTAAGGCAGCAACACATAAATGTGAAGGTAAGGCAGCAACGCATAAAGCGAAGGTAAGGCAGCAACACATAAATGTGAAGGTAAGGCAGCAACACATAAATGTGAAGGTAAGGCAGCAACGCATAAAGCGAAGGTAAGGCAGCAACGCATAAAGCGAAGGTAAGGCAGCAACACATAAATGTGAAGGTAAGGCAGCAACACATAAATGTGAAGGAATCTCCGAAGAGATAAATGAAGAAGGCTGACGCAAAATGAACCGAAGATTAACCAAAAAATTTATCCGGTTGCTTGGGCTTAAGTGAAAACCAAAAAAGGAACGCTTAAAGATTCGCTTTTTGCTGCCAGAGAGAGAAAGAAAAACCTTTACGCGCACCTTTTTGGCTTGAATTACAAAAAAAAATATAAATATTCTAACATAAATTTAGCATGTTTTTTAATCTTTGCTTTTCAGATTTCTGCTTTAGAAAGTGTTATTCGTCATGATAATGATTCGATTAATGATCTCAAAGATGAAATTGCTCGTAAAGAACAAGTCAATGCAGAATTACAAGCAACAAATGTGAAGCACGTTGAAAAGGTTTTTATCTATATTGTATTTCTTGTATGTTCTTCAATCATTATTTACAGATTTCTGCTTTGGAAAAGCAACATGAAATTGATCAAAAAGAAAAGAAAACTCTTGAAGCCGCTTTCAAAGATGAAATTGCTCGTAAAGAACACGTCAATGCTGAATTACAAGCAACGAATATTAAGCACCCTGAAAAGGTTTTTATCTATATTGTATTTCTTGTATGTTCTTCAATCATTATTTACAGATTTCTGCTTTGGAAAAGCAACATGAAATTGATCAAAAAGAAAAGAAAGCGCTTGAAAATACCATAGCTAAACCGAAACAAAGCCGTGCTGTTTTGCAACCTCTTGTTATACAGAAACTTTTCAATCATACTGGTCAAAAAATTTGGCAATGCTATTCAACTTCAAATGATAATGAAAAGCCTTTATTGCTTTCTGTAGTTGATTCCGAAATACTTGTTGGTGGTGTTGTCTCTCAAATGGTTCTCGAAGGTGTTATTTCTCAATTTCATGATGATCCATTTCTAACCGATGCTCGAGGTTATAATAATCTCGATGAATTTGTTGTTTCTGGTTTACTTAAAAAAGTTCTTTCCTGCAATGTTATTAGTTTGTACTTGGATTATCAAACTTTGTCATGGATTGAGTATGAAATGCTAGTCTCATCTCGAAGTGTTCAAAATCTTTATTTATTTAAAGTTGAAATTGTCAAAGATCGAAATGAAAATTGTGTTCCTCTTGAAAATCTCTTTGAAAAGTTACCTAACATTCAAAGGTTTGGATAGTAAGTTTTTTTGCCGACATATTTATTTTTTCTCATAAACTAATACCTTCTTTTTTTAGTTTGTCAAGATCGGGCATCACCAAAGAAACATTCAAAAATCTCCTCAAATTTCCTGCTTTCGCATTACTTAAAGAGTTCAAATTGGATTTTATCCATTATAAAGATTTTGATGCCTATGGTTTTCTTAATTTTATGAAGGTAAAATGCTTTCTTTCATTTTTTTTTGTTCATTTGTTTAACTTTTAGAAGCATCCAAATACACAGTTTTCTATTGGGTTTCCTGATAATTATTCTTTAAAATATGATAGAAAGGAGCTTGAAGCCATGAAAGAAATGCTTGTATCTCGTTCAACACACAATCAACTTGAAATTATTAATTAAATCTTTTTTGTTTACATATTTTTGTTTTATTATGCATTTTTGTTGTTATTTTTTTGTTTTATTAATAAAAATTTTGTTATTTGTACCATAATCTTTTGCATTTGTCAATCGTACTATTATTATGCTATTGGGAAAAAGAATTGGTGCTCAAATTAGAGTTATCAATTTTTGAGGTTAAAAAAAGGGAACTGTTAATCATGAAAGTGACATAGTAAACTGTCAAACATCAACATCATTATATTTCTCAATTTTTTATTTGTTCACCATCGAACATCATTGAAGCAAGTTGCTTACTCATGTTTTCTAATTTTTGTTGGATGACGTGTTTCTTTAGATAAAATTCTTTCGAGTTTTTACTTTTTTTTCATTAAAATTTTTTCCTGTTTTTTTCTTTCTTTCTTCAAAGCTTTAACTGTTCTTAAATTCAAAAACTGATAAAGGTGTTGGAAGAAGAAAAAAAACTTATATATGGCCACACCTCTCTTCCATCTATCTATCTTTGAAAGAAAAGTGTAAAGATTTTCATATTTAAGGAGCTCATAAAAAACTTTATTTTCTTCACCTTCATTAATTCTTTCATTTTTTTATTTTTCAACAACGCCGCAAAAAAAAAAAATGAAAGGAATTTACTGCTTTTTTTTATTTGTTGCTATTTTTGCTTTAACTTCCAACACAGCCGTCAATGCTAATGAAGAAGTTGATGGAGAAGAAGATTTACTCATTAATGTTGTCGAATTAGCTGTAAATTTAACCGATCCCGTTACACGTAAGTATTGACTATTCGCTTGATTTTTTTGATTTCAAAATAAATCAAATTTCGTGAGCTTTTTTTCTTTGTGACAAAAGTTACAATATTACCTTTTTTAGATACTGGAGTTTTCAAAACTCTATCTGTTATATTTTTTGATAAACAAAATTTTCTAAATAAGTGATCGATCTTTCTAAATAACAGCAACTAAAAAGCGATGCAAAAGTATTCAAAGTTTTCGAGGAAAAAAATTAAAAGTTAGATAATAAGCTTTGTTAATGAATTCTGCCAATTCTAAAAATGCGACTTTTATAATTCAGCTTTATTATATACAAAATTTCTTTTTAGATATGCTTCATAATGCTTCGGATACAGAAATTTATTATATTCAAGATGTAAATGCAACTTTGGGAGTAACCATATATCTAACTATTGGCACCGGTTCTGCAAATTTATTGGTATCCAAATCAGATCCAACTTTAGCAAAACATGATTACCAAGTATATGTAAATGATACAATTCCAGCTGAAATTGATTATTCACCCGATGATTTAACAGATAAACCGAAAACTATTTATCTTACTGTTGTTGCAATCGAGTATCCCACAGTCTATAATTTGAGTTATGTAAATCATGATGTTTCATTACCTACAGCAACTTCATTATCCACAACCACAACAAATGGAAGTCCTGCTGCAACAAAGACAATTACAGCATTTTCAAATATTTTATTTTTGATGACTGTTTTATACAGTTACTTTTTTGTTATCTAAAAAAATGAAAAAATAAAGAAATTTTTTTGTGTTAATGCTGCTTTAGTCTTCTTTCTTTTTTTTCACCGTCTTGAAAGAAGAAAAAATAAAGAAATTTTTTCGATATCAGTTAAAACTTTTTTTTGTGTGAGTGAAAAAAATTTATAAGCTTCTAACACTTGAAAGAGAGAAAAAAGGCGATAATAAATAAAAAGAAATTCGGTCGGAGTTTTAAGAAGAAGACAATAAAAGATTATTATTAGAAAAGTGATTAACCGTGATAAAAAAGATGAAAATAAGCTTTTTCCAAATAAAAATAATACATTTTTGACGTCAATGAAAATGAAAACTAAAACGCCATAAAATTCAAGATAAAAGTTGAAAAATGTTTTTAAAATTTTTTTGCAACGGATGTAGCTTGGATTCAATGATAAGGATGGCTCTAACAAAAAAATAAGCGGATTCTGCATATTCCATGTTTTCTTATTTGCGACTTGTCTGCGATATGCTTTAATAACCTTTGAGCAAAGTCTGGGTCGTGGCGGAAAAAATAAGAAAATTTATTTAATCTTTTGGTCTCTCTTTTCTTTATTTTTTTGAAATCCTAAAGGTCATAGTTTAACAGCCCGGTAAATGCCTTCACAATTCATTGATCAAGTAGTGTCAAAAAAGTGTAATCAGCGTTGAATCATAGTTCTTCAAATTCTCACAACGTTTGAAGAAAAAGCTTCGAAAAAATAAATTTAGAAGAATATTTTTAAAATGGTAGCAGCGGCGCTGCATAAATATACCCACTAAAAAGGAGGAACGAAGTATATAAAAAAGAAAAAGAAAAATCTAAAAATTTTGGGGGGATAAATTTACAAGACGCCGAGGACTGATTAGGAAAGCTCAACACGGATTTTTCTTTCTTTTTGCTTTAGACGGCAAATTAATCTTATGTTGCTAAAATAAGCTACTGTGATTTCTATTTTTTAATCTTCTTTTAAAAATTCTGTAAACTACAAGTTCAATCATCTATGACGCGATAATAAAAACATTTATTAGATTTATTATAAAATTAATATATATAATTAATAATTAATAATATTTAAACATTAATTAATGTGAATGCATAAATGGAATGAGTTTTGAATCATCTCTTGATCCACTTTTTGGATATTGGTCATAGTCCTTTCCTTCACTTCTATCAGCAGCCATAAATTCAGGAGTATTTGGAATTAAATGTGGAAAGCGTGGATCACGTTTCGCGTACTTTGCATCTCTTCTAGTTCGAGAAAAAGTACCAAATTTTGAAGAGTCAGAATAATTCAAGCTTTGAGTTTTTTCAAGTGCCAACATCGGTTCAGGAACACCAGGAGGTTTTGGTTTATTCGAAGCTGATACTTTTTTGCTTGCAACAAGAGCTGAAGATGGAAGAGTTTGCAGGACTGGTCCAGTACTTTGTGGAAGTGGGATTGGATGTGGAGCATCTATGTTACCAGAGACTGGCGGCGGCGGCGGCGGTGCTGCTAATCTTTTACGACGAGCTGAAGAATTTTCGGCATTAGCGGCAGCAGAAGGACCTTGAGCGATACCATTAGGAGCATTTTGACGAAGGTTTCGACGACGGCGTTGACATCGAATAATAAAAATAATGGCAATGATAAGAATTATTAAAGCACTAAAACATAAGTTTAAAAAAAGTAAAAATATAATAAAGCAAACATTATTGAAGATACAACGATGATGACAATCAAAGTTGTTGACGATGAATTCGCAGGAGTTGTTGAGATTTCATTTACAAGCGGAGATTTAGTTGGAGGACCAGAATTTACGGTTGAACTTTCAAGCAATGATTGAGTTGGCGTTGATGAAGCTGTGGCATTAGAAACAGTTGACGACGGCATTGTTGTCGTTGTACTCGATAGTGGAAAAATAAGTGAAGTAAGATTCATAGCAAAGATACCATAGCTAGCATCTGTGAATTTTTTCAATGGATTTCCGTCTTCTTCACCAGAAAAGCAATATAAAGGAAGGTTTGTATTGTTGGTGTCTTTTAACTAAAAGAAATATTTTAAATCCAAATCATTTTTCTAGAATTAACTTAAAACAAAAAAATAACTTACAGTAGCTTTGAGGAGATTTGGTTCATTTACAGTAATGATATAACGAATATATCCAATGAAATGATAGAAAGTCGAACAAATTTGGTTTTCAATTTTCATTTTTACCACATGTAAGCCATCCTCCATGTTCTCTTCCAAAAATGTTACTTTAGGTCGTTGTCCAAATGCTTCTATTCCAACCCTAAAAAAACGATTGCCATCAATCACTATTAAAATATCAAAAAATAACTTACTCGACTTCTTTAGATTCATTATTGGTTGCTTTGATTGTTAGAATATGAGGTTCAAAATCTTTAGCTTCCACCCAGACTACAGTTTCATTGTTGTTGAGATAAACATAATGTTCACCATTTTCAACATGGAATGAACCATTTGGATTGTTTTCTGTTGCAGTTGAAAAAATGGTAGAATTTATATTTTCATATTCCTTCAATACAACGCTAAAATGATTCATTTTATTAAACTATGAAGAAAAAAACTATTTTAAACTTACTCATAGTTAGGACACCGAGGCACGTTGAACCGTTCAGCATCTTCTTTAAATAAATGGATTTTAAGGTTTATCAAATCACCTGTTGCGCTATCGTATTGTGTAAACTAAAATACTTAATATTATTAGAGGCTTTTGACGCTAAACATTGTCCCACAAAATTTAAAAAAGTGGAATTCACGAACATTGGCAATAAAAAAGCAAAAAGTAACATACCCTTACAGCCATTGGGAAACCAGATTCTAACCACATCTTAACTGCCACGAATTTTCCTTGATAAAGACTTTTTACATCATCTTTACATTGACAGCCTTTTAAAAGTTCAAGAAGACCTACATTTTCAAACGTTTTTCGACATCCAGAATAACCATAAGGTTCAAATACGATTCTAAAATATCTAATAAATGCCACAGATTTTTTTAAATGACTTACTTTCTTTCACTTCCATCTTTTGGACCCTTAATCCTTACTTCTTCTCCATTTGGATTGTTTAATTCGAGCCAAAAAAATATAGGATCCTTTGAAATATCAACATAATAATATACAGCATCTTCTACTGATAATTTGCTATTAAATTTATACCATGTTGCTCCTTCAGGAATTGGAATGAGTTCGCTCGAATTTCGTCCGATTAGAAACCTGCAAATAATATTATATGTATAATTTCTAAATATATAAATTTTAAACCAACTTGTCATAACTACAGCTATCAGCATCATCCACACCAAGAATATTGTAAAAATTTGCAACAAAAAAGAAGAAAACGGAAGCAACAGCGTTGAAATGCATTTCGTTCACAAAAATAATTTTTATTGCAATGACAATAATGGCAATGAATATTTTTGGCTTATGATTTTGCCCAAAAAAATTTACATAAAAAATACCATATTTTGATTTCAAATTTGCCACAGTAAACAAACATAGAAGCAAGCAACAAAAATAAAAGTAAGAAAAAAATAATTAATAATATTTTTGAAACAGAATGAATCCAACATTTAAATCCAATTCAACTCTTTCAAACATATGTATTTCAACTCATTAAAAAAAGAAAGAAAACAGATTTCTAATATTTTAAATAAATGATAAAATTAAAGATCAAGAAACTAAACTTAAAATTTCAAACCTAAGTAACAAACTTTGAAATAAAAAAAGGGATAAACCAAAATTATTAAAAATAATTAAAAACCTTAATCATGAAATTTTGGATGACATTCATATCAACTCAATAATAAAATGCGTCATGAAAAAAACTAACATTTTACTCCATGAAAATAAAAAAATTTTTGGGTCATCAAACCTTGCAATCCATCCTCCAATAAGTTTGCAAATTTATAACTATGTACAATAAATTATTATAAACCTTCAACATAAGGAAATACAATAATTACATTTGGAATTGCACAGAAACAAATATTTTTTATAATTAAACTCACAAACATATTATGACGGGTGACAACAATTTTGTTACTAATCCAAACCTAAAGAAAAGCATTAAAAAGGGCATCAAATTTAGGAACAAAATCGCAATTAATTTCGAGGAAATTTGGTCCTGGATAAAAGACATTTTTTTCCGAGGTAAAAGAAATTTTAAATATAAAATACAGTTAAAAAACCAAGCAAGTTTTACTCTTTTTACTATTGGAAAGAAAAGAGGTGGTATGTGGAACCATGAATAAACGTTTCTAACTTCGAAAAAAAAAGAAGCAAAATATAGCTTCGAAATTTATTTTAAAAAAATTTATGAAATCAAATCGTTAAACTATTTTCTTTGCGTTTTTAAAAAAGTTATAATAAAAAGTATTGTATTTTTTTTGTGAAAACAAAACAATTAATTTGCATAAACTCGCCGCACACAGACAATGAAATTTTAGAAGAAAGAAAAATTTACAACAAAAAAATATACTAAATTTGCTTTGAAAATTTTGCTTGCGTTTTTTCTTTTTAAAGCTTTCATACTCCTTTTTTTCATTCAACATAACATTTTTCAGGTAATCAAACATGCTTGCAACACTTTTTGAAGATTATTTCAGAGACATATTTGTTAGAGTTTTTGCATGGTTTCTTTATTTTTGGATGACTGTGATTCATGATTTCGTGAAATACTTTAATCAATTTGAAGATTATCTTGATAAAGTGAGTTGTTTAATCGTTTAAATATTTTCGTTTTTATCTTTAACTTTTTATTTCAGCAATTATTGAAAACAAGACCATATATTTTTGATGTTGCTCGTATTTGTATACTTTCAACTTTTATTGAAGATGCTTTTCAAAAGTTAGTAAATTGGGATGCTGAACGAGAATTTATGGAAGAAAAATGGAATTGTGGATGGTATTCTGCTTCGTTATTTGTTCTTTATAACATCGTTGGCCAGATTCTTCCTGCAATCATGATCTTATCAAAAAAATGTGTTGGTGCTTCATGTGGTACTTTGACTAGTATTCTGGTTCTTCAAACTGTCATTCACAATATTCCATGGTCTTGGAGTTTTTTGGTTCCTAACATTGCTGTTGGTTGTTCTTTGTGGATATTATTCACAGTAACCCAATATGAACAAGGATTAACCATAATTCGTGAAGATGATATATTGGAAAAGATACAGAATCAAATGCAGCTTCTAAATATACTTATGCCTGGTGGTATTTTCTTTAATTGTATGTATTTGAATGCTATTAATTGGTATTATTTCAAGATATCGGTAAGCTTTCTTTGTCATTGTTAGCTTTAGATAATTTGAGCTTTTTAGCCTATGTTTGTTGTGTGTTTTTCTCTTCAAAATCTCAAGTCTTTTATTGGATATAAACCAAGAATATGGGGTGTGGCTCTCGCTTTATGGCATTTTTGTATCATTCTTTTGTGCAATTCATGGTTGACAAATGATGATTTAATGAAATTTTCGTTCTTTCAAACCACATCTATTACCGGTGGATTACTTCTATATTGTGCTTATGAAATTGGTGGAATCTGTTTCGAAGATCTCCGAATACCTGAATTAAGAAATGAATAAATAATAATAATTAAAGCTCAGCGCCTTTTGTTTGTTTTTATGATTTGTTGTTTACATAAATAAAATAGTTTGTCATTTTCGTTACTCTTTCCTTTTACTTTGCTTCAGAAATACATACAAACATGTTTCGAACTCATGAAGATGAAAATTAAGCCACGCAAAAATTTACATTTGATGTTTCCGCTTTTTGAGTTCAGTGGTTTAGAAAAAAATTATGCTAAAATCGCTTTCTAACATTCTCATGCTTTTGCTTTTCCAAAAATTCTTTTTTACCCGGATTTTTTCATTCATTCGTCATTTTTCAGTCAAACACGTGCTTGCTTCTGCTGTAACAACAATGGTCGAAGATGATTGGGAAGATTTATTTCTTCGTATTTTTTCAAGGTTTCTTTATTTTTGGATGACTGTAATAAATGATTTCGTGAAATACTTTAACCAACTTGAAGCTTCAGCAAGTAAAGTAAGTCTAATTGTTTCTGTGTTATTATGTTCTTTGCATTTAATTTTTTTGTTTTAGTTTTTGATCAAAACAAAGCCATATTTACCTCATATTGCTCGATTATTTATTGTCTCAATTTTTATCAGTGATAGTTTTCAAAAAGGAATTAATTGGAATGTTCACCAAGAATATATGGAAAAAACATGGAATTGTGGATGTTATTTATCAACATCATTTCTTCTTTATAACATCCTTGGACAACTTATTCCTACAATCATGATCATGTCAAGAAAGTATGTTTGTGCTTCGTGTGGTATTTTGGCTAGTGTATTGGTGCTTCAAACTGTTGCTTATAATATTCCATGGTGTTGGAGATTTATGTTTCATAATATTTCTGTTGGTGGAGCTTTACTTCTGTTATTTACCGTAGAAAAACAGCGTCCTATTTTTGCTGGTGGTTTTGCTGCTCGATTCGATGATGAAATATATGAATTCATGCTTATAAATGGTGGTTCTTTCCTTGATTTTATGTATTGGATTCCCAGTATTTATTCTTCTATGACAATTGTAAGCTTTGTTGTAATTTTAAAATTTTTTATACTTTCATTGGTTTCAGCCAAGCGCCATTTTTACTTTCATCATCAGATGTCTTATGAAATATGGATTTAAACCAAGACTCTTTGGTATGGCTCTTGTGTTATGGCTATTTGGTCTTAATCTTTGGTTTTATTTATGGCGGGATATCTCAAATGATGATTATAATATTCGTGATTCGATGAAATTTAGCTTCTTTCGAGTTATATCCGTTATAGGTGGTTATCTTCTTCTTATTGCTTATGGATCTTATGGAATTTTTCGGAATGATAACCAAAGACGCGAATGACTAAAGAAATGAATGTTTAATAATAATATCCTTGTGTTTGTTTTTAAGATTTGTCGTTTAAATAAAAATAATGTTTACATTTTTGCCAATCACGCTTTTATCTATGCTTGAGCAATACATGTTTCTAACTCATGAAGATGAAAACTAGGCAAAACAAAAATTTACATTTGATGTTTCCGCTTTTTGAGTTCAGTGGTTTTTAACTTTGGAAAAAAAGTATGCTAAAATTGCTTTCCAACATTCCCTTGCTTTTTCATTCCTCTTTTACTCTTCCTCTCTCTTCATTCATCAAAAAATTGTTTTCAATCAAAAGTGTTAGCTGCAAAAATGTTCGGTGAATTTTTTCTTAGAGTCTTTGCATGGTTCCTGTATTTTTGGATGACTGTCATACATGATTTTGTGAAATTCGTTAACCAATTTGAAGAATATCTCGATAAAGCAAGTTTAATAGTTTTAATTTTTCTTTTTTATCTTACATTTTTATTTCAGCAACTATTGAAAACAAAGCCATATTTATTTAATTTTGCTCGGTTATGTGTACTTTCAACTTTTATTGAAGATGCTTTTCAAAAATTGGTATACTCGGAAGCTGAACGCGAATATTTGGAAGGAAAATGGAACTGTGGATGGCACCTCGCAACATTGTTCGTTATTTACTACATTAGTGGACAGCTCATTCCTGCAATCTTGATTATTTCAAAAAAATATGTAGGCGCTTCTTGTGTTATGTTAGCTAGTGTTTTGGTTCTTCAAACTGTCACTCACAATATTCCATGGTCTTGGTTCTTTTTAATTTTTAATATTGCTGTAGGAGGTTCTCTGTGTATTTTATTCGTTGTATCTCAATATGAACAAAGATCTATGAATATTCGTGCCGACGATATTTTGGAAAAGATGGACAATCAATTACAGCTTCAAAAAAGGCTTTTTCCTTTTAGTATGTTTCTTGAATGTATGATTTTGTTTGTCATAAGCTATTATAATTTTATGATATCGGTAAGCTATCTTTGACATGTTTTAACTTAGTAAATAATTTGAGATTTTCAGTATAAGTCTTTTGTTAGTTCAATTACTTCAACTCTTCAAAATCTCAAGAATTTTGGATTTAAACCACGAATCTTGGGTATGGCTCTTGTTTTATGGCTTTTTGTTATCAATTTTTGGTGGTCAGATGATAATTTAATGGAATCTAAGTTCTTTCAAAATACATCTTTAATTGGTGGATTACTTCTTCGTAATGCTTATGAATTTGGTGGAATATGTTTTGATGATTTTCGAAGACGTGAATTAAGAAATGAATAACTAATTATAGTTAAAGTTTAGCGCCTTTTGTTTGTTTTTATGATTTATTGTTTAAATAAAAATAATTTTTACATTTTCTTATATCATACTCTTTATTACACTTCGGTTTACTCTAAAAAACATTATTCTGTTCTTTGTTAAAAATAATGTATGCTTCAAACAAAAGGCGATGAAATCTAGTAATTTTTTTTGTGATTATGTTTTTGAGCTCTCGAAAAAAACAGATTTTAGCCTTTGTTAATAATGCGCCATCTTTGAAAATTATAATTTAAAAAAAATAGAGATACATCATAACTTTGTTTTTTACAATGGTTTTTTAAACGGCCACCAAAGTATTACCCCTGTTTTTAATGAAAGAACTTTGTTTTAATAAAAAAAATCATGCTAATTTTCTTTTTGTAACTTTTCGTTGCTTTTTTCATTCCTTCCAAAAACTTTCTTACTTTTTTTTCTTTCTCTTCATCATTCATCAATTTGGTTTCAATCAAAATTGTTTGCTGCAAATATGCTGGGTGAATTTTTTCTTAGAGTCTTTGCATGGTTCCTGTATTTTTGGATGACTGTCATACATGATTTTGTGAAACGCTTTAAACAATTTGAAGATTATCTTGATAAAGTGAGTTGTTTAATCGTTTAAATATTTTCGTTTTTATCTTTAACTTTTTATTTCAGCAATTATTGAAAACAAGACCATATATTTTTGATGTTGCTCGAATTTGTATACTTTCAACTTTTATTGAAGATGGTTTTCAAAAATTAATATATTGGGATGCTGAACGAGAATTTATTGAAGAAAAATGGAACTGTGGATGGCACCTCGCAACATTGTTCGTTATTTACTACATCAGTGGACAGCTCATTCCTGCAATCATGATTATTTCAAAAGAATATGTTCGTTGTTCATGTTGTACTTTGGCTAGTGTTTTGGTACTTCAAAAGGTCATTCATTATATTCCATGGTCATGGACTTTTCTGATTCCAAATATTGCTGTTGGTGGTTCTTTGTGGACTTTATTCGCTGTAACTCAATATGAACAAAGATCCATGAATATTCGTGCTGACGATATATTGGAAAAGTTACTAAATCAAATACAGCTTTCACATATGCTTTATCATGTCAATTATTCACTTGATTTTATTTATATGTTAGTTCATATTTATTATCATTTCGTCATTAGTGTTCATGATTTCATGACAGTGGTAAGTTTTCTTTCTCATTTTTTAACTTGAGATAATTGGATGTTTTCAGCTTATGCTTTTTGTTTCTTTCTTTATTACCACATCTCTTCAATATCTCAAAATTTTTGGTTATAAACCAAGAATCTGGAAGGTGGCTTTTGCTTTATCGATTTTTGGTTTGAATCTTTTGTTCGATTCATGGTTGACAAATGAAGATTTAATGATATGTTCATTCTTTCAAAATACATCTATTGTCGGCGGATTACTTCTTCTTGTTGCTTATGGTCATGGTGGAATCTGTATTGAGAATCTTATAAGAAGACGTGAATGACTAAAGAAAAGAACGTTTAATAATTAATGTTTTAATCATTGTGTTTGTTTCTATGATTTATTGTTGTTTTTTAAATAAAAATATAATTTACATTTCACCAAATCATACTCTATTCTATTTTAAAATAATACATGCTTCAAAATAACCAAGAAGAAAACCATGGAAAATGAAAACATAAACTTTTGATACGTTCTTTAACTTCTTTAACTCTCGAAATCGACAATTTACCATTTTTTCTGATTCATAACGTGCTTGCTTTGTGAAGTTGTAATTAAAAGTAATAAAGATACATTATCACTTTGTTTTTACAATGCTTTTTTAAACTGCCAACAATGTACCTATTACCATTTTTTAGGATGAAACTTGTTTTACAAAAAAAATTATGCTAAATTTCTTTTTGCAAATTTTCCATGCTTTTTCATTCTTTCCAAAAGTTTTATTCCATTTTTTCTCTTTCTTTCTTCATTCATCAAAAACTTGTTTGCTACAAAAATGTTTGGTGATTTTTTTCTTAGAATCTTTGCATATTTCCTGTATTTTTGGTTGACTGTCATACATGATTTTGTGAGACGCTTTAAACAATTTGAAGAATATCTCGATAAAGTAAGTTTAATCATTTTAATTTTCTGTTTAATCTCAACTTATTTTGTTTGTTTTAGTTTTTAATTCATACAAAATCATATTTATTTGATGTTGCTCGAATTTGTGTTGTTTCAACTTTCATTGAAGATGGTTTTCGAAAATGGGAACAATGGGATCAACAAAGAGAATATATGGAAGAAACATGGAATTGTGGATGGCTTCTCGCAACATTGATCAATTTTTATAACATTATTGGACAACTTATTCCTGCCATTATGGTTATGTCAAAATATTCTCAATATGCATGCATAGCTTTAGCTAGCACTTTAGTACTTCAAACTGTTACTCATAATATCCCATGGTCTTGGAACGTTTTGATTCTTAATATTGCTGTTGAAGGTTGCTTGTTTCTTTTATTTGCTGCAAATATACATGAACAAAGCTCTAATGTTTTTGCTGTTGCTGATCAACAACCTGATGGTCCGTGGGGTATTGAGATGATCAAATTGGCACTTGAATGTTTGACTTTGTTTGGAAGTATTTGCATTGATGGTATATGTTTACTTGTACTTGTTAATTATTCTAACATGACATCGGTAAATTTTTCTTGTTATTGTAAATTACATATACAGTCTGAAGTTTTCAGACTATGTTAGCTGTTTATCTAATTGCTGCAACTCTTGATATACTCAAATCTTATGGATATAAACCACGTGTTTGGACAATGGCTCTTGTTTTATGACTTTTTGGTCTTAATCTTTGGTTCAATTCTCGGTGGATGATCTCAATGGATGATTACTTTGCTCGTGATAAAATGAAAAACGATTTCTTTCAAGCTTTATCTATTATTGGTGGATTTCTTCTTCTTGTTGCTTATGGACCTGGTGGGATTTGCTTTGAAAAGCACGAAAGAAGACTTGTGTAAAGAAATGAAAGCATGTTTCAACTTATGAGCAATCATGTCTTTAACGATTTAAAATTTTTGTTTTTTTAAATAAAGATAGTTTTTATTTCCATCTATTGTTTCCTATTATTGATTTTTATCCATTTGAATAATTTTAACCACCTGTGACAGGATTTGTTCGTTCCAAAAGGTAACATTAGGGTTCATTTGAACAAACATATTTGTAAAGGTATAAGCTTCAATTGGATCGTAAGTTAGATTAATTCTTCAACCAAAGCTTTTTTAAACAAATATGCAATTTACATCTTCAAAATTTGCCTTCAAAAATTTAATTAAATATTTTATGTTTGAAAGCAAATGTAAAAATATTTATTACGAGGAAATTATAGCGTTCATAAGATAAATTTCCATTTAATTTCTACCGACAACAAATTATTTTTGCTTATAGTGCCTGTATCTGGATTTGGTTATTAATCCTAGCTGTCACCGTCGAATTATTTTTAAATTAAAATCCATAAATGCTTTACGATAACTCCGAATGAACACAAAATGAGGAATTATTATCGATAAATATGTGTGAAGATTCCATGTAACCCATGAAAGCGTTAAATACAAAATTAGCAAACTTTTTATTCAATTTTGGAATTCGCGAAATAAATAAAAATGCAACAAATATGAATCCAGATAAGAGAGCTTAAGAACTCAACCATCCTTTTTTCAATTTTTCCTATCACAGAAATATTGTTTGTGTTTTTAATTTACTGACAGGAAAAATTAAAATAAAATAAAAACTAATACATTTGTCACCACTATAAAAAGAAATTGCTTTACACTTGTGAAATTTCTAACAAAACAAAAAAGAAGAAATATAGTTTAGACCAACCATTTGCTAAGGAACATCATTTAATTTTTTTTTTGTCGAATTGCTAATCTTTTAAAAGATATTACATTTTAAATTTTTATGATAAAACGATAAACAACTATTAAAAGAGGCGATAAGATTTTTGATGTTTGAGTAAAAGGGCTTTTCGTTCTTCATCAGCCAAATGTTTCCATCCAAGTTTATCCAAAACCTAAAAAAATAATTAAACATAATTTTCTAAATCCAAAATCAAAAAAAAGACATACCTCAATGATAGCTTTTTCAGTGGCTAAATAATCAGAAGTTGTGGTTTTAGCTGCAATAATTTTTTTAAGTTCCGCTAAAGCAATTCCATGTCGACCATGAGCTACTGCATATTTAGCAATAAGTATTCTAGAATTTTCTGTTGTTGCTTCTGCATAAAGCATATATTCCCGATACAAATTTTCAACATCCTGCAAAGTTACAATCACAGGTTTTGAGGTTTCTTCATCTTTGTTAGGTGTTTCGGAAACTTTCTCAGCTTCCTTTACTTCGGGTGTCGCTTCGACAACAAGAACTGGGGTTGTTTGAGCTGATGGAATTTCAGCTGTTGGATAATCGACAGCTGGTTTTTCGCGGCTTTCATTAACAGATTCGGCATTTTTTTCAACTTTTGTATTCTCTGATTCAATTTTTTTTTCTTCTTCGGTTTCAACTTCTTCTTGAGTTTGTTCAGAAACATTTTCAACTTCCGCAATTTCCTCATTGTCATTAATTTTATCAAAAGAACTATCATTGCTTCTGCTGCTCAAAGAATCAGCGGAAGAAGTTTTCTTGAAAGATGTTTGAGAATTATCGGGACAATTATTTTCTTTATCGCTTGATTCAACTTCTTCGGTAGTAATTGAATCTTGCTTCGTGGAAGTTTTAATTTTTTCGCCGCTATCTTGTTCAATATCGCTTTTAGTTTCTGGGCTTTTTGAATCAACTATAGTTGCAAAATCTTGCTTCTCATAAGTTTCAGGTTTTCCACTATTTCCATCCTTTGTTAGTGCATCCTCAGTAGTTTCCTTAGATTCGGGCTCAGGAGTTGAAGGGACTGAAGAAATTCCAGAATCAACACTGGCTTCTCCTGATTTTGCTTTATCAATATCGTCAATATCAGAAGAAACTGGATTGACACTTGCGTCTTCCTTTTTGTTTTCAGTGAACGTTGTTTCTTTTTCAGTTGAGGTTTCACTTTCTGACTTTTTTGTTTCTCCTTCAGCTTTGGTCGAAGCATCATCGCTTACAGAAGCTTTTATTTCTTTTTTCTCTTCAACAACTACTTTCTTTGCATCAAAACCATTTCGAAAAGATTGTGGGATATCTTTATCGGTGTTTTTAAGAAATTCATCAATGACCAAATTTGTGTGGGAAAAGAAAGCATTGATAATCGTTGCTCTTTTCTTATCCATTATTGTTTTGCTTCGAGCTGCTTCTTCATTATTTTCTGTTTTACATGCAAAATATTTCAAAACATTTTCAGCTTCAGAAATTTCTAATAATTTTTGTACCATTTTACTTAATTTTGGAAGATCTTTGAGTTTTGTAAGTCTTTCAATTTCAGCTGAATAAATGGGTAAATGTCTTGGATATTCATTTGACAATTTCTCAAATAATTCTAAAGCTTTTGCAGCATCCGTGTGTTTTGTAATATATGAAATTTCAAGATCCCGAAAAGCTTCTGAAAAAAAGAGGTGGTAATATAAATAAGTAATTTTTTAAAATGCTTACTTTTCATTTCCTTTGTTGTTACATCTAAGCTGCTATCTGGTTCATCGATTTCTTCTTTTAATTCTTCTAATTTGACTTTTAGATCCTTTGCGACATTCCTGGTGGTAACAAAGTTATATTTAACATCGAAGCTTGAATGAGTTTTAGACGCTGAATTATCAAAATTAGATAATAAAGAAAATTTTCCTTTCAAATATGAGCCCGCTGGATATGAAAGAGGAAGATTATGAGTTGGAATAGAAGGAAGATAAATATAATCTCGTTGACCAGCTTGATAAGTTTTTGACCCAAACTTGTTTCCTTCATTTTTAAATGCTGCTCCTGGGGTGGAATAAAGATCAACAGAAATTTTAGCTTACGCTTGTTCAGCTATCATTGTTGCAGTTTTAAGTTTTTCCAATAATTCAGGATTTGAATGCCGAATTTGAACTCGAATGACGTAGCTTCCTGGCTCAAAGCTAACCTACAAAAAAAGAATTTATGGAATATATCTCAAGTCAAATAAATACCAAATATTTTAATACAAAAGATGTAACTAATTGCCAAACAGTATAACAAAAAATAGATTACAAGTAAACTTACATAGTGACATAATGAAGAAACATATTTTTTTGAATCGGTTGTAAATTGATATGAGATGCAGTCAAAATATTTATTAAAATCATTTATTCCATCAAATGAAAAGTAGTAGTAAGATTTTTTTGTAACTGAAACACTTTCTTTAGTTATGTCTTTTAAAAAGAAAAACCTAAACCTGTGAGTTTGTAAGTCAAAATTAATCGAAAGCTTTCTTGTCCAATAATAATATCCCTTTCTTTCATTGGTTCAATTATTACTTCAGTGTGAGTTAAAGGTTGACAAAACTGTGTGAATTCCAAAGCAGGAGTGACACTGGTTGGACGCAATTTATTCGAAAACCAAACATGATTATTTGGATTAACCAAGGAAAGTGAAAGATTATCAGCACTGAAGCCATAAAATTGGATTTTTACTTTAGCCTTTGATTCACCCATTCCATTCCAACATTGAGTAATACAAAACTCACTAGTGGCAGACTCATTAACATCAAAATATGAATAAGCTTTTCCTTTTGGAGAAACTGTAGTGTCATTTTTCTTATCAAAAGAAAAACAATTGATAGAAATGAAACCATGTTGAATATTAACCGTTATTGTTTTATGTGATTCAAGAGAGGTGAATGATAAAATCGCATATGTGCTACCATGTGGAGGATTAATAAAAAAGCGCCGAGGAATGCCAGACTTTAGTGTAAAATTTGCTTTATAACAATAATCAGTTTCTTGGTTTACATGTTCAGGAACAATAATAGTAATAGGAACTCGAAATAATGCTCCAAGTGAAGGATTTGAAGGATCGTTGCCAGAAATCTCTGCATAATAAACTTTTCCAGCTTCAAGTTTGGTAGGATCAATGTGAATATTAAAACTACCAGATGGAAGTCGAAAATATTTTGGATGCTTGACATAAGTTTCAGCTCCTTCAGATAATTTAAAAATAATAGGACATTCGAAATTTATTCGATCTTCCAAATTTTCAAAATGTTTGAATTCTGTTGTTACAGAAACATTGAATTCTCGAATCGAGCTTATTTGCCATTTTTCTCTCAAATAAATACCTCGCTTTCCATCAATATCAATTTTGATATCGGTGACATTTGTAGGAAGTTTTTGCATTGAAGTTTTCATTAATTCAAAAGCTGCATCAAGTTGAAGAATGCCATGTCCAATTCCAAATGAATCATGAGCCTCATTATTGGGTATCCTTGCAGAATTAATTATAGCTAATTTGATTCGATATGGTGAAATTGGAATTTTTTTATTTTTTAATGCCGAAATCAAACAAGCAATATTACCACATGCATTCGGTGAACTCATACTTATGCCGTTCATTCTATCAGCACCAGTTAAAAATTTCTTTGGAACACCAGTAATAGCTGCCCCTGGTGCAGAAACACAAACTCCTAAAGCTCCAGCGGTGCAAGGTCCTCGAGAAGAAAACGGAAAGGCTACAGCATCATTAGCTTCAAAATGGATGTACATGGATTCCTTCATTTCGGGATTCAAATATGCGCCAACATAAATAATTGAATGATGGATTTTTCCTGAACCTCCAACGGCTGATAGCAAAGAACCATTATTACCAGCAGATTTAACAAAAACAATTCCATGCTTTTCTATAGCATCCTTTATTAATGGAGAAAAATTTCTAAAAATTACAGGAAGAAATAGTATCATCAACCATTTTTCTGAGTAATTTTTGGAAATAACGATTTTGAAATGTAACCAAAAAAAGAACGAAGCAAATGATTTGAATGATTTTTTGAATGAAAAAAATTTGTTAGTAAAAATATTTTGTTTATTTGGTAATAAAATCATAGATTCTTTACAATAAGTGCTGATACCCAAAGGTCAAGAAAAATGGCGAAAACAGAAAAGTTCATCAATAATAAGTCAACAATGAAATCAGGCAAAATCAAACGAAAGTACATAAGTTTTTTTTTACAAATAATTTAGAAAACCCAAATCCAAGTTGATTGAAAAAAAAAGATTTAAAAAAAGGGAAAGAAAAAACAAGACATATATAATATTTCAAAAAATATGGAAGAAGTCTTCTCTCAGATAAAGCCAAAATAAAAACTATTTAATTCAAGTTAAAAAATATCTTTCAAAGCAAATTTATATAATTCAAACCAATCAAATGTTGGTTCGAAAGTCGAGCTTGAATCATATGTTTTTATTTGCTCAGCAGAAGTTGAACTGGATATGCTTTCACCCTCTTTGAGGGATTCGATGGATAAAGAAGACTTAGGTGAATATCTGCCATCTGATCCTTTGCTAGGAATTTCAATACCACCACTACTTCCACCGTATGATGAACCCGAAGACTTTATAGCAGAGCCACCTTGCTTTTCGTTTAAACACTAAATTTTTCGATAAGTTTATAAATATAAATTTTATTTCTATAAAAATCTTACATTTAAAGTTGTGTCAAGGCATTTAGCAATAAATCTAATGAGAGGTCTTAAATCACCTCTATCTGCTGTCCGGAGCACATTATGATATTCATCTTTTGAATTTAAAGGAATGTTAACAGGCGGAAATCCATAGCTCATCAAAATATAGTCTCCAATCAAGCGTGCGGTTCTTCCATTGCCATCAGGAAATGGGTGAAGGTGTACCTAAATAACGACTTACATATCATTAATGTTAAATAACATTTTTTTAAGGTTTATATTTCGTTGATAATATTTAAGATAATAAAAAAAAGTAAAGCATACCAAGAAGTAGTGTGCAAGAACAGAAAGCGATATTCCATCGATTTCGCTTTTTGGATGCATAGTATCTTTGAGCCATTGAATAAATGCTTTGAGCTGATTTTCAAACTCTTCTTTACTGATCAGATCATCATTTCTAATTTCAACATTATCTCTATCATAGATAATTTTATTTATCATTAAAAGTTGCTAAAAATAAAAACATTAACTTTTAAATTGAATTTTTTTTAAATGACTAAAAAGTGTTTATATGAATTAATTAATATGCTTTAACTCAATATTAAAATTCGAAAACAAACGTCATAAGTTAGATTTTTTTCTTTAAGCCCTGTCACTACAAAATAAAAGGCTTGAGACATTTCAACAATTTCTTTTTTATTGTGATCAGCCAATCGAACGTTTGGATTAAAACGAAATATTTGTGGGTCGAATAAGTCAAATGTTTCTTCGAACGAAAGAGTATTCCCTTCTAATGCGCATGTGTTCCAAATTTGAAGAATGAATTCATCCTTCATAATTTCTTTCCATTTTTCGACCGATCCTCCATAATTTTCATATAATAAATCTCTTTTTTTGTGTAATTGTTGAATCTGTTGGTTATCCAAACGATCAATTTCGGGGGTAATCTCATCAAGATGACTAAAATTAGATAAATAATAATCATTTTATATAGAAATTAAAAAATAAATTACGACCTTTTAATTTCATCATCATAAATATCGTTTTCATGACCAATTATAAAGAATTGATATGAATCAAATAAGAGACGTTTAGAAGTTTCGGGTAATTTGCTTGAATGGCGGCCTTCAATTTCACTTTGGATACCAAAGCATAACAAGACTCGTGGATGCTCAGCAATACCTAAATTATGTTTTATGTATTAAAAAGCATCTTTTAAATTATTTAAAATAAAAATTTACCGTTTTGTCTGCATATTTGATTAGCAGCAGTTACTATAGGTCGTGATTTTTTATAATCCGCTACAATTTGGCGGAAAAAATCCTCAAAAAGTTTTTTCAAAGCTTTATCATTTTCAACGCTAACCGTGGTAGGATCAAATCGATGATCAGTTCGTTCTAAAATAAAATATATATTTTATTTAAGACAAAAATTCTCCCACTTCTGTCAAGAAGATCATAGTAAGGGCCATTCGGCAATAACCATGGCCGCCTGTAATCATCGCTGAAAACCAATTTTCTATCGCATTCTTTTAATTCATTTATATTGAATGGCATTCTAAAATTTAAAAGTAGAAGAGATTAAGCTTTAAATAACCGATTCAAATATTTTGGTTTATGAGTTGTTTTTTGAAAAGTCGAATGATAGTGTAACGGATGAAAAAGGGGCGAAACCCCAAGCAAAAAGTAAGAAAAAATGGTCTCATAGCTCAGGAATTTTTTCTCTACCAAAATCACAACGACAAGAAAAATATTGTCGGAGAATCCGTCTTAAATTTTTTAGTTTTTTAAATAAGATATTGTTAAAACATAGAAATTAGAGTTTAATTAAGATAAAATAACCTTTATAAGAAAATATAAAGCAATTCTAGCAAAAACACTTTTTTAGTTTTTATCGCGCCGAGCAGGCCCCATAAAATTTACATAACCACGCCAAGCTTGTTTAAAAAATTGTTAAAAAATCTGTACTCGATCGATTGTCATATCAAATGTGCACGTGATCACCATTTTTAACGGATAAAGACTGCTGGTCAAGTTAATTTTCTTGAAAACACGGGTGATTAATTTCACTAGTTTATTTCACAATTGCACCTCAAACTCTGGCTAATTAAACCATATAAAAATACAAGGCAAGCTACGATAGCTATTAGATGGAAAAAGCAAATAAAAACAAAATTAAAACTACAGAAATGAGGTTTACCAAAGTTTTAAATAAAAGGCAAAGAAAAATAACTAAAAATAAATTTACTAAAATTTAGGAGAAAAGATTTACAAAATATATTTACTAAATCAAAAGAAAGCTGTGGATAAGACAACCAAAAAGAGCAACAATGAATGAGTGGAATGCGCAAGCGAAGCACTGATGGCAAAACTGACTAAAAATAATTAAGCATATCAACTTTAAGTATATTCGCGCGAGTAACGATACTCGGCAGCAGCCGACGGCCAAAAACAATGCATCAAAACCGAAGTTTGGGGAGGAGCAGCCGGTGCGGTTAGTCATACCTATTTTTAGTCAACATCTGAACTAATTGGGAATAGGTACAACAAAGTCTTTCATCGCTGGTTTCTAAATTTTGATTTTGAAAAATCAAAAACAAAATGAAACAAAGAAAGTTCGTTAATGGCTGGAGCCAAAAAAACAAATAATTTTAGTCAACAATTTTAAAGAAAGAAATATCAACAACAAAAAATGGAAAGTTTGGGAAAGCGCCATTTTACAAACAAAATAAAAAAAGAGCAAGAAATAAGACAGAGCCTTGTCGGCTTGAAGGTGTTTATGAAACAGGGCTATGTCATTAAGCGAGATCAGGTTTCTTCCCTATTTAGGCTTATATTTTTAGTATCATTTTTTTCAGTGCTCAGCTTTTTTTTACCATTAAAAATCCTTCAGCCCATTTTAGCCTCGACTTATCCATTATCAAACACTTAGTTCAGCTCTTTTCTCGCTTATTTGAGTGTTTGACAAATGATATTAAAGTTAAAATAATGTAGACAAAAGTTTATTATATAACACAACAATGAATAAAAATGAGATCAATAACAATACTTTAAACATTTATTCATCCCCATCAGAAGATGCTCCACTACTGCTACTTTTTTCCTTTTCTTTCTCTTTTTTCTTTTCGCCTTCTTCGTAGCAAATTTTAGAAGAAGAAAAAAAGAAGAAATGATCTTGAAACGAAATTCAGGATAGAAACAGCGCAATTTAAAGAACAAAAAAATAAAAAGCAGAAAGATTTTTTGTTAGGGATTTTTGTATTAAAAAAGATTCTTCTTCGATAATTAAGCTTTTAGAATTTTATTATTTTCGTATTTTTCACGCAAAAAAACTATATTGAATTAATTAGGGTTTGTTGTTGCCATGGGTAATAAATGGCAATCAATAATTTTTTGTTGCCTTTTTTGAACCTTTTTTTGCACGTGGTTTTTTTTATTTACTTACCAAACTAAATTTTTCTCGCTGAAATTATTAATTTTTACTTAACTATTTTATTTTTTTTAGCCACAACAAAAAAAAATGGGCCGAACACGTAGCCGAAGTCCAAGTCGTAGTAGAAGCAGTAGCAAAGAAAGAAGAAGGCGTTCACCAACTCGATCTCGATCCCAGTGAGCTACAATTTTGCCAAGAGCATTTTAACTTTTGTAACAAATTAATTAATTTTTAGTTCACCTGATCCTCGAGTTCGCGATTATAAAGAATTATATAAAACTTTATTGGATGATCCATATTCATTTGAAAATTGGACCCGTTTACTTACAATTGTTGAAGAAATTGATGAACCCAAATATGCTCGAGATGCCTATGAAGGCTTTCTCAAACGTTATCCATTTTGTTATGGATATTGGAGAAAATATGCAGATTTTGAGCGGCGTCATCGAAACTTTGATCTTGCGTTAATTATTTATGAAAAAGGTGTCGCGGATATTCCACTTTCAGTGGATTTATGGATTAGTTACGTGGATTATTTAAAGGAATTAGCTTCAAATAAACCTGATGCAGTTAGAAAATTGCGACAGTTAGTTTTATATATTCTTTTTTTTTGATTAGTAAAATTGTTGTGGTTTTAGTTCATATATGCGAGCGATTCAAGGTTGCGGAAATGATTTCCGTTCGGATGCAATTTGGAAGCGATTCGTGGATTTTGAAATTGATCATCATGAATATCAACGAGCTATGGCGGTGTTTGATTTAATTTTCACTACCCCCACTATCTCGTATGCGGAACATTGGGATCGATTTTTTGAGTTTGTAAATGCCAGGGAACCCGATGAAATTCTTACTGCAGAAGAATATCAAGATATTACTAAAGAATTACTTCGAGATCGACTTAAAAACCACGATGGACCTATTTATAATATTGAAGAATATGAAAAGCAAGTTTTAGATGATAATGGAGAGATTACTACGATTCAACAAAAACGAAAAAGAGTTAGTTTTTTTTGTTGTTGGTAAAAAACAGATAGAAAAAACCATATATTTTTTTCTTTCAGCACGTTGATATTGCTTTGGCAGCATTTCGAGAAACCATCTTCGATCGTCGACGTAAAACTTATCAAAATAACGAACGAGAAATTAATAAACGATGGAACTTTGAAAGCGCTGTTAGTTTTCACAAATATTTTTTTACCTAACTTTTTTAAATGGAAAAATAAATTTTTAGATTAAACGCCCCTATTTTCACGCAAAACCCTTGGATCGCGAACAACTTCGAAATTGGCATAATTATCTTGATTTTGAATTAGCCCAAACTGAAAATAAAGCATCTAAAAAACGCATTGAAACTTTATTTAATCGTTGTGTAATTGCTTGTGCTTTGTATGAAGAAATATGGATAAAGGTTTGCCAACATTTTTTACTTTGCAAACACATACATTTTTTTATTTTGTTGATATTTCTTTATCTTTTATTTTTCCTTCTTTTAGTATGGTGCATATCTTGATTCAATTAATGAAACTTCAATTGCTCGAAAAATATATAAAAAAGCTATAGAAATTCATTGTCCCAAGAAGCCTGCTGCAGCCCTTGCATTCAGCGCATTTGAAGAAAAACACGGTAATAATAATAATAATATCTTCTTGAACAACAATAATAATAAGAAAAATAATATCATTCACCTTTTTATTGATAATTTCATTTTAATAATTAATAATAGTAGTTTTAGTCATCATAATTTTAAGTTGATTGTTTATTCCAGTATTAGTAAGATTTATTATTTAGCCTTATTTGAGTCTAATTGTAAATTGACTCTTCTTCATTTTATGATATTTTTTGAAAAAGTTTATGAAGTTATTAAAAACCAAAATAGACCAACGACCAATTTGGAACAATTTGATTTATTACAAAAAAAAAGAGAGAGAAGGAAATTTTTTTAGAAGCAGCCGATTGACAAAATTATTAACCTTTCTCAACATTCATATATTTTTTATAGGTGATTCAGAAACAGCTGATAGAATTTTAAAAGATTTTCAACGTCGTAATCCCGGTTATTCATCAATTGAACTTCGTCGAATTGGAATTGAACGGCGAAGAATTCAAAAATCTAAATCGGATAAAGGTGATTTTACGGATGTTTTAACTAAATATGAAAAATTAATGCAAGATATTAATTGTCCTAAAAGGCTTGCATCTTTTTATGCTTTAAAGCTTGCAAGATTACATTTAAAGGTATAGTTTTTATTTTTTATTTTTACATATTTTATTTTTTTTTATCTTGCTTTGAAATCTGAGTTTTTTTGTTGTTCATTGGCCTTGGAAAAAGAGGTAATGGATAAAATAGGTCGGTCATTAGCGTGGAGCTGGCTTTGATCATAATTGCTTTTACTTGAAAGTAAACCTTTTTTAAGCACTATTTTCTCTGAAACTTTAACCATCCGCTAACATTTTTACAGTATTCTCCCAAACTTTCCGTTGAGTACCAAAAACCATTTCAAAGCAAGATAGAAATTAACCCTTTTTCATTTGCAAGACTTTCTGACTATCTCATTTTTTAATAAACTTTTATTTTAGGTGAGACACGATCGAAAAAGTGCAGATAAAACTCTTCGAGAAGCAATCAATCGAGATAAAGCCAATTCAAAACTTTATCTTGCTTTGGTGGATGTTCACAATAGTTCATCACATTTTAAAGAAGCTGATATCGTTGAAGCATTTGATTTAGCAATAAAATGTCATGAATTAACTTTGGAAGAGCGATATACATTTTCTCAAAGAAAATTGGACTTTTTAGAGGAGCTTGGAACTGATCCTGGAAAGTGAGTATTTTAGAGTTAACGATTTTTGAGAAATAATTTTATTGATTTTTAGGTTGAATGAAGCTTTGGCTTTACATTTAAGTCTGGAATGTCAACTTTCAATTCCTCCATTAAGTATTAATCAAGGAAAGCGAATTTATGTTGGAAAAGAGTAAGTTTGAGAACCTAATTTTTAAAGTTATAAATTTGTGTGTTTTTTTAGTGAAGAATTAGATCGCAAACGCGCCCGCGGTGAAAATATTTTATCTTCTTCTTTAACTGACCGTTCTTCATCTTTCTCCTCTACCCTTCCAATTCATTCTATAACTCATGCTCCACCTCCTTCGATAAATGGAATGGGACAATTTACTGCTCCCCCACCAAACATGTATCAACAACAACAACAAGTTGGATATGCTGGATATCAAAGTAAGTTATTTTTTGCCCCGCCCCGATTTTTTTTTTACAGAGAAGAATAATTTGAAAAATTAGGAGGATACCAAACGAGCAACAAGCAATTACTATAAAAATGGAATTGTTGTTTTTGATCCACCTTACAAGACTTATTTGCCCTTTGATGGCGTGATTGTGGTGTGTATGTGCGTGTATTATTTCCATGAGTCTTGCGACGAGATAAAAAAAATTACGCGTAAAACAAATTACTAAAATTACTGTTGTGATAATTTTTCCAAAAAAATATTACCTTAAATATATTTATTAATTTTTCACTTACATTTGTGGGTTTCTTCTCGGTGTTTTTTTTACTGACTTTTTTGTTCTAAATTCGACCTTAATTATTTATTATTATTTTTTATTTATTTACTTTTCTCAGTGTTTTTTTACTTAATTTTTTGATACTGAAAAAAAAAACTATAACTATTTAAATATTTTTTTATGTTATTGTTTTGTATCTGTGTCGTCGGAACAATGTTAGTTTTGTGTTCTAACAAAATAAAAAAAGAAAGAGGAAATAAAATCTTTTCATCATTCAAAATAAGGTTTCCAATTTCCGCGCCATCTCAAAAACAAAACAAAAATACAAAGGAATTTTATTTAGCACCCTTGACTTTTTTTTATTGACCCAATCAATTTCAAATAAAATTTATTAAGAGTAAATGAAATTGTATACATTTTTTTTCAGGTCAATTCACTCAACCACCACCAACGATGATGGCATATCGACCACCGCCCCAAACTCAACAACATCACCACCAACAGCAACAACCATCAGTAATGTCAGCGGAACAACTTAAACCATTACTTGGGCTTCCATCACAATCCAATGGTTCCTCACAACAACAAATCATGATGTAAACCTCAGACTTTTTCTATTAACAAAAAAATCTTTTTTTCGGTTGTTATTTATGATTCGTATCTCCCAATGATTTGTGAAAATTTAGAAGTGTCTCGCTACAAAACTCTTCATTCTTGATTTATGCTAAATACTTTTGGATCCCTAACTTTTACAAATTGTTTTATTTTCTTACAGGACATTATTATTCGTTTATATTTTTTCTTGATAAAAAAAACTTTTTTGGGTCTCACATCTATTTTTTATTCTTAATTTTTTTTATATAACTCATAACTCTTTTATTTTTTCAAATATTTCTTTTTCTCATCTTTTTGTTCGAATGTTTAAAAAAAAATAAAATAAAGGAAGAAATTCAATTGAAACAAGCTAGCTAGCTTGTATTGTATTTTCTTACACCTATTTACCTTCCTTCCAATTTCCTACCTTTAAAGCCGGTTAGATAACCAACCGCACCCGAGCTTTTTTTTGCGACAAAAGAGAGACAAGAAAAACTTGGATTTTTTCTTTTTTGATTGAACACAAAAAAAAGCAACAAAAGAAAAAAGACCTTAAGGCAATGCTGAAATTCCATCATGAACATAGAAAAACAGCTTTACAATCAAGAGAGATGATACTGCGAGAATGTATTATTATTTGTTGTTTGTTTATTTAAGCTGTAACTCTGCTCAAGCTTCAACAAGCTCATGCTTAAATTTTCTTTCTCCTCAAATGCGCAATTTCCGTTTTCATTTTCTTTCTTCTTTTTTTTGTCAATTGAATCCACGATAACAAAAAAAGAAGGTGAGAGCCTTTGAAAAACATAAGTGATAGGTGGTAGGTAAAAAAAGAAAGAAACCCAAAACCTTAGGGGAGAAAGTTATCGATGGTGATGATAATTGTTGTTGTTGGATGCTGCTGTTACTTTTTATTGTATATTTGTAAGTACCTCTCATTTTCTTTCTTTCTTTTTCGATGATGACTTTATTTTGTTTGAAAAAAAGAAAGAAGAATGGATGTCGGAAACCAACTAATACATACATATACAACTGTTTTTGCGCTGTTGCTGCTTGCGCAATTTAAGAATCTCCCTAACACATATATTTTTTTTTTGTTGCTGATTGCTGAACTAAAAAAAAGTTTGTGTTTGAAAGGAATTCGAATTCTTTCCTATATCTTTTTTTATTTTTATTTTTGCGAAAAAAAGGTGGAGGTGGTTAGTAGTTGCCCTTTTTTAGGATCGCAGGAAAATAAAAAAAAATAAATTTGTTTGATTTGATTCAATTTTTTTATTATAGTTTGAATTGAAAAAATTTTTTATTCGAGGTTTAAAACTGTTTTTTATTTTTATTTTTGATTGCGACTTTTTTTTGGTTTGGTTTGAATTCGGCGACGAGCGACCGACCCACTGACTTCAAGAAAGGAATGAATAATCAGATATTTTTTTTTCTTTTTCTTGAAGACAGGAAAAAAGCAATAAGTTTTTTTTGTTGTTGCCCGGCAGCAACAGCAACAAGGACTAAGAACAGCTGAATCACATTGTCCATTTATTTTTTTATTTATTTTTGCGGTCAAAGCTTTTTGAGAAAAAGGAATTACGTTTTTTTTATTTTTAAGAAAAAAGTTGTTGAAAGGTATGCGGATACATAATCCCCAAAAAAAATTTTTAGCTTCCTAGCGTTGCCGATTTTTGAAATATACAAAAAATTTATTTCCATATTTTTGTGATTTATATAATTCAGTCTAATTTTTATTTTTGTAAAGTATTTTTGAAATTTGTTAAACCTAATATTCCCAGATTAAAGCCAAAATAGAAACCATGATTACCAAATTTATTGCCACAGTTTGAAACCAGCTTATTACCTCCTATTTTTTCTTTGAAATAACAAAACCAATTTTCTCATCATCTCCTCGGAAGTCATCTAATTTCGCTTCATGCGAATGCAAATTTTACCTTGCTCCCTAAATTGCTGCCCTCCTTTCTTTCTTTTCAAGCATGCAAGTGAGCAAAAGCGAAGAAGAAGAAGCATGAGTTACCTGAAAGCGAGTAACTACGAACAAAAAAAATGACCAACCATTTTTCTTATTTTTTGCTTTCGTCGTTGCCGTTGTCATCGTTGGTTGTCGTCATCATCATTTGCCGTTCGCTCACTTTGCTATGCTTTTTAGACTCACTCTCAAACCAAGCATCAAACAAAAAAAGAGAGAGCAATCTTTTTTCTTCCAACAAAAAAAACCCATACAAAAACCGTTGACCGTTTCCTTGGCACCAGAAAATCTTTTTTATTTTTTTGTTGTTGCGCGAAAATGGTTTGGGCTTCTTTTGATTCAAATGTTTTTTTTTCTTTCTCATTTTTTTATTTCTTGGAATCTTTAAGGGACGAAAGTAATTTACATTTTTTTGATTAATTTTTTCTTTTATTTTTGATAGAAACCTTTTTGTTACAACTTTTTCTTTGGTTACTTTCATTTGTGACTCTTTTTTTCTATGTTTTTCCTTTGATTGACTGTAACCTTTTTTTTCCTTCACAAAAAGAAGAGAGTTAGTAAATGCCAAAAACATGATTAATTTTTTTGTCATTTTCTTTTACAAAAAAGATAGTAACTTTGCCTCTCAAAAGTTGATTACTTTCTTTCTTTTTTCCAACCTTGAAAGAAAAAACATTTTTATTATTTTTGCCGTTTTTTTAAATAACATTCTTTCCGTGTCTTTTTTTTTTTACAGTTTCTCATCCATTTTCGCAAAAAAGACTCAATTGAAAAATATTCTCATTCTTCTATTGTTTTCAATTAAAAACATTGTTGTTTTTCTTCTCACCTTTTTTTTTGACTCCGTTTTTCTGTTTAGTTTCTTCCATTATTGACACTCAGGTGGCGGCGGCAGTGGCAGCAACAACCAACGACAATGAAATTAATATTATTTTTTGTTGTTTCAGTTTCTGTTTATAAAAATTTTTGAAGGAAACAAAAATTGATTGAAAATTTATAAATTATTTGAAAAAAATATTTAACGTTTTTGGGATTGATAAATTTGTTACTAGAATTTTTTACACGAAAGTATTTATTATTTTTGAGTTTCTATTGTCACAAAAGTTTTTGAGGTGAGTGAGACTTCCAAGGACGACGACCTCTTCTCGATTTTATTTTCCCACATTTGAACATTACAATTTTATAAATTAAAACAAATTTTCATTTTTTTCTCCAAAGTTGTTGCTTATAACTTTTTTATTTTCCGGTTCTTCAATTTCCTTTTTTTTCTTTCTTTTTGTTTGCCGCTTTATTGTTGTCAATGCTTTCATTGTCCCTTCCAACCACCATTCTCGGACAACAACACATCTGGAGAGGCAAGATGAGGAAGAGAAAGAATAGCCATCTTCGATGATGACAATTGAAAATCAAAATATATATTTTATTTTGTATGCGTTTAACAAAAAAATGATTCATTGAATGAAATGAACGAATATGATTGAATTCAATAAATAAAGATAGGATTTTCTAGTTATGGTCTTGATCTTCTTCCTCTCATTCCTTTTTCCTCAAACATTAAAAAAAGCTATCATGATTGTGATTTTGAGAGAGAGAGAAAAAAAATAGCAAAAAAGAAAGAAAGAGGAAATCAAACAAACGGGAATAAAAAATGGATTAGGAAAAAGATGAGGGTGGAGAGAAAGGTTTAGATAACCATTTTTATAAAGCGATAGGCCTTTCTGTAGTTTACAAATAAGCAAGAAGAAATGACCGTAGTTTTTTTTTTGTTTGATTTTAAATGTCCTTGTCGACAAAGAATATTTCAACCTATAAAAAGATATATTACTTGGAGCCCCACAACTAGTGTTCATTCCCGTCCCCGCGGGGATTCCCCGTGAAAAAAAATTCCCCGCCTTTTTCCCCGCGGGGAGTCCCCGTCAACTATTTCTCACCGCCAAAAATTTCCATAATTAAAAAAATCATTAAAAAAGGTTAAAACTTATGTAAAACCCCTTTATTAACCTTAATTCAATCATACTTAATCAATATTACCTTTAAAAAGGCATTTTTTACTCAAAAAACACAAAAAAAAAATTTTTTCACTCCCCGCGGGGACTCCCCGTGAAAAAAATTTCCCCGCTTATTCCCCGCGGGGAATTCCCCGCCGAAAACGTTCCCCGTCCCGTCCCCGCATTTTTCCAATTACGGGGGGAAATGAACATTACCCACAACTAAAATTTCAAAAACTTTTTGGATTTAATAACAAATGTTTATCAATAATTAAAATTTCAAAGAAACTTTGTAGGCTTAAATCCGAAGTTTTTCAACGGATAAAAATTAAATATTCATATGTATTCATTTACAACCCACTTTTTTGGTTCTGTTTTAGGCATCAAATTTTTACAGCTTATTAGCATAGCAAAAATAGGATTATGATTCTAAACTCATTTTTCATACTATTCCTCCAAGTTTAAAGCCATAGTATCCATCTGCCTGCTTTATTTTTTTTTTGACATTTTTATACCATTTTTCGACCTTGAAATCCATTCTTTTTTAATTTGAATTTTAACCGATGTCAAACTTTTGTGCTTCTTTTTTGCCTTTGTCCAGTTTTTCCTCCCATTTTCATGTTCGCCATCCTTTTTTGTTGTTGAAAAAAATCGTAATAGCCTCCTTTTTTTTGTTGCAATTTTGCATGCAGCGGCGCTTTATTTTATTCTTCTTCAACAAAAATAAAGTGTTGTTACTTTTTTTTTATTATTATTTTGTAGTAATTTGCGTTAATGCAAGCAAGCCAAACACCTTTTCTTTTAACTTTGCATGCATATAATTCTTTAATTATCTTTAAAAGCAGCCACCGCCAACAATTTTAGTAAAATGAAAAACCCTCGCATCTCTAGGTATTACATAAATATAAGAATTTTTGGTTGACTTTTTTTATAATAATAATTTCGTTTTTTAAATCTTTTCTTGAATTTTTTTTTTCAAAGTTTTCAAGATTTTGCCCAAAACAAAAGATTTTTACTATTTTTATAAACTTTTTAATTTTGTGTCATCCCTCGAATATTAAGAATTTCCCATTCGTGATTCTATAATATATTTTTTATTTTTTTTATTTTCCATTTCCTAAAACGGATTAATACTTTCGACAACCAATATTAAACCTGTAAAATAACACCAAAACACATACTTCTTACATACCTTTGAACTCCTTTTTTTCCTTTTCCACTCAAGGACAACGACAAAAAATAGCGCATCTTTGATTTCGGTTCGTCGCTGTCCTTTTCCCATTTTTCTACTCACTCCAGTTTTTTCCTCACCAAAAAGTAGACTTGTTTTTTTTCTTAAAAGCTGCTTCCCATTATTTTTTTTTATTTTCTTGTTACTTTTGTTTCATTCAATCGAAAAAGAAAAAAGAATGAAAGAAAGAAAAAGTTAATCCGACGTCGATCGAAAAAAAAATGCATGTAACAAAACTTTTTTTCTTTTTGGCTGGAGATGGTTAAAATTTGTAACTCTTATATAAAAATCTTTTCATGTTTTCTCATGCTTTTTTTTGACTTCGAGTTTTTTTTTGATTGTCTTAAGAAAAAAAGGTTTCATCCGAGTGCTAAAATAAACTTTGTTAAACCATTTCTTTTTGGGGTTTGTTTTGTATCAAATTTCATCGCCTGCTTTTTTTGAACTCAATATTTTTGTACAAAACTTTTTTCTCCACCAAATAACAATAGTTGCAAAAAATATTCTCGAAGGTTTTGAGAATATTTGAAAAAGGTTTCTTTAGATTAGCTGTTATTCGAATTGAGGTTATGAAACACTTTCATTCTAGAATGAGAATAGGTTATTGCTGAAACGATAGTTATCAAATAAAAATTGCAAGTGTTTTTTTAAATAACACTAAAAACTTTTTATTTTATCGAGCCACGATTAAATTAACTTTAAAATTATATATTTAAGAAAATTCTCATTAATTTTTACCATTCTTAACTAATAAGGCACAACTTTTTTTAAATTTTGCTGGTTCTAATTAAATTTTAGATTTCTTTGTCAATAATTAATTTTTACTTTAAAATATTTTTATTTAAAATCCATCTGTTTTTGTTACAAATATTTTTATGCACAATCCCGAAGTCCTTTATGCTTTTCTTTACAATATTTTTTCTTTCTCTTTTTATTATTATTATTATTATGCAATCAGCTTTAAAACCCCACCACCATTCTGGAACCATTGTTGTTGACATTTGGCATTGTAAACCTCCTGCATAAACTTGACAAAAATATATATTTACAAACCATATAACTTCACTATCTATCGTCTGCCAAAAAATGAATGTTAAAGTAAACTTTTATTACGCGAAATCGTGAACGAAAAAAGAAAAGAAAAATAATTTTGTGATTTTACACATTTGTTTCAAAGCTTGAATAATAAAATTTTTTTTATGATTTTAGTTTCAACTTTTTGCGAATTTTGGATGCTAATTTGAATTTTTTTGATACATAAAAAAATTGTGGTATTCTTAACGAAAGAAAAAAAAAGAACGAAGAAATGTTTTATTGACTAAAAATTTGATTGGCGGAAAATTTATTTTTGTTAATTTTTTTGATTCTTCAAAAAAAATATGGATGAACAAAAATTTTGGAGTCAAACTTTAGGGGCTTGGATTAAGTAAGTTCGCCCATGTTTATATCAAATTTTATTATTCTAGCTTTCGACACGAAAACAAAAATCTGCAATTTTAATTATTTAAATTTTTGTTAGCAAATTTTTAATGTCTCAAAATTATTTTTTTGACTTTTATAAATTTGATAAATTTTTTTATATTGTTTTCAGAGATTGTGTAAGTGGTCCATCCACGATTGTTCCAGAAAAAAGTTGGAGACAAACCGAATGTATTCCATTAAAATATTCTGAACTTTGTGATGGTTATGCTTTGAATTTATTATTCTTTTTTATGTTAGTTATTTTTTTCTACGAAACTAAATTTTAAAAACCCTAATTTAAGACATCCCGATTCCGTGGATTACGAACTCATACATTCCCATAATGAAACTCCAGAAAAGATGTCGGATTCTTCTATTCCAAGATTAAAATCCTTTCATTTTTTACTTCGAAATTTGCATCATTTTTATAAGGTAAATTTTATTTTTGATTTTTAAATTTGTTTTTTCGTTGTTGGAAAAAGCTTTTGCAATTTTTTTTGTGGTCAACAAAAAAACTTGCTTGAAGAGGAGAAAGAAAGAGAGTCCACGCTGATGAGAAAAAAACAAAAGACAAAAAGAATCTAAATCGTGGGAACCAAATTCTTTCTAAGGGTTATTCATTCATTTATTTATTTATTTTTGGAATGATTGATGACTCCAAAAATAAATTCCATTCATTTATGTTGTTTTTATTTGTTTTTGTCTAGTCTGGATATCTATCATCTGTGGAAATTTAGATTTCCACAGATATCCAAAATTCGTTTTTTGGGTTTCGAAGTTATATTTAATTTTTTATTAGAATTCTTTATTTTTCTTGAGTTTCAACATTTTTTAGCCATTATTTAGCTTTCTCTAAAAAAATTAAAATAAAGAAAACATACAAAAAATTCTTAGAATATTTTTTTCGACAAATTATCAAAAAGTATGGTAGTAAGTAGCATGTCCAGCCATGTGCCATTTTAAAAGGTGAAAGCCTCAAAAATATTTCATATATTTTTCGAACTCTATCTTATCGAACCATGTTCATTTGTAATTGTCCCCAAAACAAATACACAAATATACATAATAATATTATCATTTAGTTAAATGAATAACGGGGTCAATCATTCCATTAGTTAGTTAGTTTGCATTTTCTTTTTTTTCCCTTTTATGGATGATGAATGAAAAATGTTTTCTCTTTTCTTTTTTTTTTTTGCATCAATGAAAAAATCGCCCCAAAAACAGAAAATATAAATAAATACATATAAAAATATTTTTCTTGTTATTATTTTGCATTGCATAGTTAATAATGTGATTTTTTCTCCGTCAAAAAAGGGGAATGGAAAAACACGCATTTATCTTTCTTTTTTTTCTCTTTATAAAACTTTCGATACCACTGCCGCCGCCGTGGGTGCCACTGCCACTGCGGTTGCGCAGCCCAGCTGTTGCTGTTACCTGATCGAAAAAGGAAGGACTTGTTGCATTCCATAAAAAAAATTTGCTTCAAAGGAAGAAATAGTTTTGTTTTATTATGTCTCAGTAGGTGGCGTTTCGATTAATTTAAATATGATTTCTTGATTTAAAAAAACTGGGCCTAATTTGGTCATAAAACTGAAAAAAATATTTCCATCACGTAATTTTTTATCTCTGATTTGGATTAATTTGAATTTCTTGTTTTTACGTAATAACTTTTATTTTTATTTTTTACAATCCTCTCTTCTCTCTTTTTTTTACGATCAGCCTTATTTTTTTACAACCTTAAATCTGCATTTTTTATGTACAAAATAAATTTTTTTATTGTAAAACACAATTTTTATGAGCGATTTTTAATGTCAAATAGCGGCAACGTATTTGAGTGACTTTGCCGTAAGGGAAACCAAAAAAGGAGCAAAAAAAGAACATCATCCGATTTAAAAACCAGATAAATAAATTTGTGAGATTTTTATTTTTAAATCGCCTGCTTTATTTAGAAATGACATTATTGCGTAAAAACAAAGGCAAATCAAAAAAATTTAACTGTTTTCTGTTTTTCTTTTTCGGCGGCGACGTTTTTGCTTCTTTTTTGTTTGATGAAAACAAAGATTCGCCAAAAACACTTAAGTGACCACTTTTTTTTATTAAAAAGAAAAAAATAAAATTTAATGAGTAATTCGCGCGATTGGTCATTTTTTATTTAAAAATATAAAAGCATTGTTTTGTTTTGATGAAAAAAATTTCAATTGCTTTTTATCTATTTTTGGAAGAAAAAAAAAGAATAGGATTTCTTTTGAGGCCTGGAGCTGAAAGAATATTTAAAATATTCAAGGGATGGTCAAAAAAATAATTTTGAGATCATCAAAGTTTTTTTAAAAATTTTTAATATTAAGTTTTTGGTTTTATATAAACAACTAATTTTTTGCACCATTTGGGACCAGGCGATGATAATCTTCATCGTTGCCAAAATTTTTAAGACCACTCTTGTGTCATTCCACTGCATTGTTAATCCCTTCCTCTTCCCTTTCTTATCACCTTCTTAATTTTTTCTTGTTAACAGAAATGGAAAAAAGGTTAAAAATGCGTAAATGTGTATGTGTGTTAATAAGCTTGAAAAATAATTTTTTTGTCAGCTGTTGTCGTCAGATAATACATATAATATTTTTTTGGGTAGTGTGTCAACAACGCCTGGTACTTTTCTTTTTTTCTTTCCATTTCTTTGAAGTAATAAAAAATTTGGACATCAATGCACTGATTTGTTTTTCTTTATGACAGTTCAAAAAGGAAAAAATTGCTAGCTTCAAAGAAACACATAATTTTTACACCTTTTTTTCTTACATTTTTTTTATTACTTTTTGGGAGGATGAAAAATAAAAGGTTATATTTTAATGGAAAAAAATAATAACTTTGTTTTTGAGTTAAAAAAAGTGCGAAGGCGAAATAAGGAATTTGCTTGCAAAAATATTTTAATGATTCTTAAAAAGTAACATTAAAAAATCACAATTTCGAACATTGTTTTTTCCTTAAGTTTTTAAAACTTTTGTTATTAAAACGAAAGTAATTCTAAAATTACTTCGAAACCATTTTTTTGTTAATAGATTTTACGTGAATGAACTCTCTTTATTGGTTTTAAAATATTTTCTTTATCCATTTTTATTATTTATTTAATTCTTGGGTCTCTATTTTCAGAATAAACTAAATCGATTAATCACAATGAATTCATCTCCAGATGTTTTATGCATTGTTAAAAATCCTGTACCAGGTTTGTTAATTATTTTATTTTATTCTTCTTTTTGTTGTTGAATCAATTAGGAGCTCCCCTTTATTTTTCCAAGGAAAAAGATTTACTCAATCTTTTATTTTATTTTTTTTTATTGATGCATTTATTTTCTATGTTTTTGACCTTGATTTTGTTTTTCGACGATTTGATGCTTTTTCTTTTATTTTCGCAGAAAAAAAGTAAAATTCGATTTTTACCGGAATTTTTACTTTTTCTTTTCTTTTGAAATTTATCGGTTTAATGAATTTGTCGCGTTCTCGCTTCAAAAAGTTCCATGGAACTAATGTCTTGGAAGAAGGAAAGTTTACAGAAGAACAACGGAAGTCGTACCTTTTTTTTCATTGTTCTTTTTTTTCAATTTTTAAAGGTGGCTTGCTTGCTTCTTTCTTGCTTGAGGCGGTGTTCGATTTTATTGCACTTTTTTTTATTATATATTTTTTTCTATTGCCAGATTTTTAACTGGACATAGCATTTTCTTGTCGCAGAAAGAGAGAGGGAGACTTCCTTGAAGTCCGCCACAGGAGTCCATCGCCATTGCTGGCAGCAAAAACAGCAAAGCAAGGAAGCAAAGCGGAGAACAATAGAAACAACAGGTTTTTCAATTTTTTAAAACAAAAAAGTTTGAAAGAAAGCATTTGTTCTTTTTGGCAGCAGCGGTGGCAAAGATTTTGGTTGCGTGTATTTTCTCGTTCACTAGAAACAAAACAAAAAAATAAGGACAAAATTTGCATTTGCGTGTTTAAAAAAAAGAGGCAGATCTTTTCGAAGAGTGAGTTAGTCTATCTCTTACAACTTTTAATCATCAATCATTTTTATATTTGATTTTAATGTATCTCAGTCAACCAAAAAATTATTTGATTTTGATGTAACTTTTTTATGTAAAGCTTAAAACTTTAAGTATTTGTCGGAAACGTAAAATCTCTTTAAATTTGATATCTTCGAAATTGTGTATGTAAAGATAACATAAAAAAATTTTGCTTGATTTTTAATAACTAAAAATTAATGTATCAAGGCGCTATGATTTGCAATCAAAAACGCTACATTCATTTTGGATTTTTTTTCTGTAGGACAAAGTTTGTCTTTAAACAAAAGTAAACGATTGGCGGTTAATCAATCGCCTGAAAAAAGCAACATTTTTTCGTTAAATTTTCATTTTTGCTGATTACATTTGACCCCTATTTTTATTCTTGTCAATGCCAACCAACCAGCCAGCTGGTTGGTCATCAAAAACAAAAAGAAAAGCAGCACCAACAACGAGAACCAAAATTTTCTTACCTTTTGGTTTCTCCTCGCATTCTTTCCTTTTTCCCCTTTTTTTTATCTTGAACGCTGCAACAGCAGAAATGAATGAATGATGGAATGATTCATTAAAGGAGTGTTCCCGACTTTTTTTCCTTTTATTTTTACTCTCAAAACATTTTTTTCTCTTACGCGTTTTTTGACTTTTTGAGAAATGAATGATAGGAATGGCATTTTTTTGTGGAAAAAGATAAGTTCAAAGAATGAAAATATTTGTGAAAAAAAACTCTTCTGCTACTTTATCTAAGTTTCGTTTACTTATTTTTTTCTACTTTTTTTAAACTTGTTATAATTCATTTCTCATCCACCTTCCCTTTTCGATTGTAGTGACCTGAACCAACAAAGATGTATGTATTTATTCTTATTTACACATTTTTTTATTGTTTTATTTGCCAAAAACATTTTCTTTTTATTTGATCATCACTCTCTCACCTCAAAGAGTAGAATGGCGTATTTCTTAAACATTGGCGGCATAAAAATATAAATATGCGCGAATAAAATAAAATAAAAAAAGAATCTTGTTTGACCACTTTTTTGTTGTTGATTTTTATTGAAACTGCAAAAAAAAAGAAAATTTATTTGGGCTTTTTCAAAAAAAATTTTGATTTTACTTTTTTTACACTTTTTTTTCTGTCTCTCGTTTTTTTGTGAAGAGTTTATTTCCGGATCACTCTCTAAATTTTCCTCTTTCTCTTTTTTTTCTTTTTGATCCACTTTCAGCGACGAAAAAGAGTCCGTCATTTTTCTTTCCTCTGCTTCTTAAAAAAAGTTTAATGACTGTAATCTCGTTTTCTCCTGAGCTGGAAAGAAAGCTTGATAATGACCGAAAAATAAACTCCCAAAAAAATGCAGAAATAAAAAAAATAAAATTGTAAAAAAAAGGAAATATTGCTTGAAACTAGTTTTGTTTCAATTTCAAGAGACCTCTTCCGCCACCGCAGTGGACATTTTTTTCTAAGCTTTTTGCTTGAACCTTTTTTTTGCTTTTTGAAGAAGGCTTCGCTCGCTCGCATGCAGCTTATCTGAAATCGGCTTTTCTATTTTTCCTTTCTAATATTTTTATTTTCCTGCAAAAGCAGCGACGAGAAAAATGAAAGATAGAAATTTTTATGCTTTTTTCTGATTCAATTTTTTTTGCCAGAAGAAAAACGAGAAACCCTTTTTCGGCTGACATTCTTCTTTTTTTTTCAAAGGGCTTCAAAAAATAGAAGCGAAAAGGAAAGAGAATGGAGAAAAATGGACATTGGCTATTTTTTTTTCTTTGACTGGCTTCAAACACAAAATTGTTGAATTTTTAAAAAAATTTGTTAGTAAAAGTAATATTTCCTGAATAGTAAAACCATGTCGAGATTACTTTAGAAAAAAGTCTTAGTTTTTATTTGTATTATCAAATTTCTATATTTTCGGCGTAAAATTTGATGGATTACGATGTTTTGAGAATTTTTATAATTATCCTTCAATTTCCTTAATTATTTTGCAAACAATTGCTTTTCAGAAGAAAAAAATGACCATTAGCTAAATTTCCTTAATTTTCTGAGTATTTAAGAATGGGTTCTCATTGACCATTGGAATTTGGAATTTAATCCAATTCCATCTCATTTTCTTGAAGCCTAAAACCAACAATATTGTTTTGTTTTTGGGTTTTCGTTAATTTTCCACTTTCAAAAAAGTAAAAAATGGTTTTTAATTTCTTTGATTGAACATTTTATTTTTCTTATTTTTCTTTCGAGTCATTAAACTTTTGTAATTTTCTTTTTTTAAACAAAAAAATATATTGGAAGCAGTTAAAGAAGAAAAATAAAAAGTAAAAGTTGTTTTACTTGCTTCTTCTGTTTTGCACTTTCGAGGATGCTGTGACTGCAACTGATTGTTCCCATTTTCATTTTTTTTTCAATGGCCTCACTAAAAATGATGCATGTAATTGGAGAAAAAATAAATTTCTTTGAAAATGTCATCTTTTGGGAGTGAAGAATAAATTTAAATTTCTTTGTGCAATGCCATTTTTAGAAGCTGCCGATGATGACTTGTTGCACTCTTGAAAGTTGAATTTTGATACTCGTCTTTTTTTTTATTTTACAAGCCCATGCTTGCTTGTTAGCAATCTTTTTAGAGTAAAGGGTTTAATGCTTGTAAAAAAATTGTGAAAAAAAGAGAGAGAGGGATTGTTTGCATTTCCGCGCCGCATTCATGTTTTGATTTTGTTGCTTTCTTTTCTAAAGCACAGAGACAAACATATTTGGGCAAACATGGAAAGAATAGAAGGTTTGAAAAATTGTTGCGCTTTGATGTTTGACAAATGTGGATTTTTAAAAAATGTTTTAACCTCAAATTTAGTATTTGTTACAGAGGGTTCGGTTCCTATTCCAAAAAACCAAAAACGACAACAAGAAAAACTCCCAAAAAACTTTGTTCTCAAGGTTATCCTTTGTCCAGAAAAAAAACAACCTCAAAAACAAGGTATTTAAAACCTTTAAACTTTCCATTTTAGAGTGTTTTCTTTTTCTTTTTTTTGAAGGATAAATTCTTCCAAATAAAAAAAAAAATATAGATGGATTGCATTTTAGTTGTTTCGTTACATAAATTTTTCACGTTTTAAAAAATGATCGCTTTTTTTTTAGTTACTTTCTTTCTTTCTTCATTTTTTCTTTTTTGCGAGTGACTGACCTTTCTCTCTTTTTTTGACTCCTCGTTTTTTTTCTTTCTTATTTTTCACACCTGCTTAGTTAGTGTTTGACGTAAACTTTCCTTAAGGCATTTGACAGCGCAGTTTTTTTGCAAAAAAAAAGAAAAGAAAGATGGATGGATACATATTTTTTTTTATTCCCTCAGATTCATTCCATCTTTTTTAATATATTGGGGTTGTCAAAAATGAAGGTGAAGAAAAGTGAGAAAAGAAAAAACACGCAACTTCGCAATTCTTTTTTTTAAAATTCTTTTTTGTGTTGCGCATTTTAAAAAAATTTTGGTTTTGCTTTATGGATTTTTAGAATTACATTAATTTTTTGGTATGCTTTTTTAATATTCTTTTTTCTGTCTTATCGTGTAAATATTCGAAATTTTGTCTTCAGTAAAAAATTCCTCATTCGTGCTGGTATACCCGAGCAAGAATGACTTTCGTTGCCTTTTATTTTCATTTTTCAACATTCCTTTTTTGCCATTCAATCTTTCAAAAGCATAAATAATGCTAATGTTTTTTATGCTTTGTTTTTTTCTTCTTCCATCATCTCCATCAACACCAGACACTCCAGTGCTTGGTTTACTCTTTGGTTGTTATACCACTTGAAAATGACCATCATCGTCGTCGATCGCGCACTCCTTTTTTTGTTCGAGCAGCCACTCTCTATTTTTTTTTGGTGGTCAATGCCTTATTTTTCTGCGAAGGCAAAAAAGCAAAGCAGCAATGGCACGCGTTCATATATTTTTTTTTGCGGCGGCGGTGGAAAACACAAAAATTATGATCGATTGATTTTTTTCTTCCGATTCGGCATTATTATTTTCTTTTTATTTTCTCTCGACTGTCTTGATTTTCTTTTGCATTGATTTTTTTTTATCTCAAACACTAAATCAGCATCAGTCAATTAATTTGCTTCCAGTCTTTTTTTCAACCTTCTTGGCCTTATCAGAAAAATATTTTTAGGGAAGTCAAAAATCTCTGCAAAAAAATATTCTTAAAATACTTTGCCCTTAATTCTTTCGTGTGCTTATTTTTTAAGGCAAGTTCAAGAAGCAAACGAACTATTTTGCTTCATATAAAAATCAAACATTTTTTTTCATCATTTCTTGATTAATGGAGTTTTTTTATTTTGTTCTTTGATTAAAGATTATAGCCTTTTTGACTCTCATTTAAAAGCTTCCGTTGTTACTTGCTTGGTTAGTTCCTTGTAACAGATGAGTTTTAATGTTTCTTATCAAACATCCATTCCATTGTTTCAATTTCGAGTTTGTTTCCGTTAATATTCTCTTCGATAAAAAAATCGTTTTATACTTGCTTTCTTTTTTAATCAGTCCTTTTTTCTGTTCTCGTTAAGTTTAAGAGTTTTTTTTCTCTCAGCGGAGCTATCATTATCCTCAACATTTTTTCTTCCTGTTTTGTTTTAATTTTTGGAGGCGCAAATACAAGTTTTTTGTACCGCTTGCTTTTTTCTTCAACAATTTCTTAAAATATAACAGATGTTTTTTTGTTCCCCGTTTTGGATTCTTTATTGTTTTTTGTAGACAAAGAAATAATTATGTTTACAACTGATTGTCATCAACAAAATAGTCCCTAAAAAGGTCGTAAAATTTGTTAAAAATATAAAAAACGTAGGAGGAATAGTATTTTTTTTAATGGCGCCAGGGTTTGCTACCATTTACTTGCTTGGGAAACAACAACTAATTCTTTGTCATCGACGTTCCTCGTTTTTTGAGTTAGCTGATAAGTAAAATTTTTGAGTAAAAAAACTTAAAAGAAAAAAATACCAAAATGATGAGGTGTTAAAAAATTGTTTTCATTCTTTCCAAAAAGACAGCTTAGCAGCTGATTGAAAAAGAAAAAATAATGGGTTGAGTTGATTCAGTTTTTTTGATTTTTATCTTTGTTTGAGGAATTTTTTTCGGTCAAAAAGGCTGCCGCTGCTGCTTTTTATGGAATTCAATTCTGTCTTTTTCTGTTTATGCAATATTCCTTTCAAGGACTCCAGATTCCAATTGTCTTCCATATAAAGAGATTTAAAAAATTTAAATATATTTATTCATATATGTCGCCTGCTGCTGCGTTGTGAGGCCATTAAAGTTAAAACAATGCGGTCAACTGCGCCTTAATTTTTTCTCCATATTTTCGAGGCCATATGCAAATTTTTTTCACCCTTCATTTTTTTCAAAAACTCCAAAAAAACTTTTTTTTTCTTGCTCTTGTTGCATTTTTATGGATGTTTTTCAATTCTTTCCAACTAACTAACTAACGGCGGCGCCAAAAAAAAAGAAGTGTAGAGCTGGGTTTCCTCCTCCTGCTCGATGAAATGGAATGAAAATGGATGTGTCCATTTGCACTCATTTGTTTTTCCCGATCGCCCTCGAAAATAAAAAAAAATATTTTTGACTCTTCTTTTTCCATTGCAAACACATGTGCCTTTTTTGCAAAAGAGGAAATATCGGAACGCTGAAAATTATTATTATTATTATTGTCCACAAATCCCAGAACAGAGACGATTGAGAGAGGAATGGAAAGAGAGGATTGAATTCCGTTATTATTATTAGTTATTATTAGTTTTTATATGATTTGTTGTTATTGTTCTTTTCATTGTCCTTTTCTCTTTTTTTCATTTACTCCAATTCAAAAATGAATTTTTTGATGAACATTTGTTTCTTCCGTTCTTTTTTGTCTTCATTCACATCATTTCATTTTCTCGTTGATTATTGACAGCTTCGAAGAAATAAGTTTTTGGACTTTGTAATTTTTTTTATAAGATTTCGCTGATATGAGTCAAAAGTGCTCGTCAGGTACTTTGAATACTCACCCTTATAAATTGTTTAAAAAGAATTTATCATTTTCATTTTTTTTTAAATTTATATTTTGCTTCTCGTTTGCTTTTTCATTCTCTGTTGCGTGCCTATAAAAAATTTCTATCGGCTACTTTTTTTTCAACCACCAATCTGGCTGCTTCCAATTACTAGCCTAAATTCATTCTCATTTTTCGTACTAGTCATTAAACTATTTGTTTACTTACTCCTATTTCCCGAACAACATCTGTAAATGATTATCATTTTGCACGATCATTTAAAATTTGACAAACAAATTAGAGCCATTTATCGGCGCCAAAGACAAAAACAACCGAAATGCCTATTTTCAAAAAAAAAGATACATATAAATAAATAAAAAATATGGTATACCTCCGTTTTTTCTTTTGTCTTTGTTTGTTGAAAACATCTGCGCAACAAAATGCTTTTCAGTCATATTCTTTCTATTTAAAAATGCTTACCAAAAACCAAAACTAAAAAAAAGCAAGCAAGCTTTTTTGCAGATGTTTATTGCTTTTTTTTGTTTTTAGTTTTTCTTTTCAATTTTTACCCTTCTCGATTCCAAAAAAAAAAATAAAGCTTCTCATAAAACCATTCAGCCGACGACGACAAACCAATGAATTTAAGATCATCAATTAAGATTATTCGTGATCCAGAAGAATTTTTTTTATATTTCTAAAAAAAGCCTACGATTTTTTTTACTATTTTGAAACTCAAAACCTTTTCGAGAATTAAGTAAAGTAGAAAAAAATTTGACCCTTTTTTCATTTAGGAAAAATAAACTCAAAAACATAAATACTATAACGAAGAAGAAAAAGAAAAAACGAACAGGTTTAAAAAAATAAATAAAAATAAAAGTTAGGTAACTGATCCATTTTTATAAAAGAAAAGTATTGCGAAAAAGAAAAAATTTTTTTCTTCTTCTTTCTTACTTTCGATAATCCGATAAGAAGCTGCTGAGGAATTGAGAAAATGAGAAGGAGCGAAAACGAAGAAATCTTTAATGCAAATGAATAATAATATTAAGAAGCAAGCAATAGATGACTCTCTCCTTTCTGACACTTTTTGTGAACTAACTTGAATCTCTTCTTTCTCCCAAAATAAATTTTTTTTCTTGGGTTCAAAATAATATTAGTAATATTATGGTATTTTTGAGTTTTGATATTCGTTGATTTTTCTTAAAATTTACTTAAATTGCTGACAAAATATTTTGCTAATGTTCTCCGAGCGAATTCCAAACTTTCCCTTCAAGACATAATTTTTGTTCCAGAGCGAAAAATTTTAATAAAAATATTGTGTTTTCGTTGGATTTCCATTTTTTTAAACTAATTTTCTCATTCCCTTTGGTCTCATCATTTATATTTTTAAGCCTTTTTGTAATTGGATCCATCCTTAACAACAACTAAAACTACTCCGACATAGAAAAAAAAATTAAAAGGAACAATGGTCATTTTTTCTTTTTCTTCTTGTTATTAGATTGAGAAAAAGAAAGAGGATCAGTTCCTCAAAGAGAGACGACGACACATCGAGCAAAAAAAAAACTTGTTGTGAACACTTTCGATTTTGACATTATATTTTTATGACTTTTTCTTTTTTTGATTTTTTTTTGTTGGTGAATGAAAGAAAGAAAATCTGTCAAGAAATCCGAATAAAAAAATATTTTTCTTTTTTCCCAGAATAATAAAAACATAGAGACTCTGAAGACTTATACTATCCGTTATCCTCCATCATCTCCTTCGTCTCCTGTCAAAAAAAAAATAAAATCCGCTTTTTTTTTGTATTTTATTGTTATTATTTTTTTGTTAATTGCTTAAAAGTTTTTTTTTCTTATTTCTTGAATCTGACAGATTTTTTAAATTTTATTAACAAAAAAATACTATATTTTTGGTTTAATTTTTTTAAAACTTTTTTTGGTTGGGTTCAGAAGTTACTAATTAACTCGATCGCCAGCTTTTTACATTTTCGGCATCATCGCTGCCTTTTTAAGCTCCAAAAAAGATGAGTGCTAAAAAAAAGGTCATTTTAAAACGCTTCCTAAAAATAAAGAAAGCGCGCAACAATTCTATCTATTTTATTTGGTCATTTTATTTTATGATATCGGCAGCCCCCAACAGAAGCATCCTTTTTCCTGTTCATACATCTAACATAAAAATATTTATTTACATTTTTTTATACGCAAAAATGCCGCAATCGGTTTTTTTGTTGTTTGAAAAATTCTTTTAAGGCAATAAAAAAAACGCAACATTAACCGGTTCCCTCAATAAAAAAAAAACGGCGTTTTTAGTTTTGATTTCGACAAAAAAAGCTTGAATTAAAAAAAATATTATCTATCGTCTCCTTATTTTTCTTCTTCTTTCTCCTTCTGAAGTTGCATCGTCGCTTGCTTGCTTATTTTCCTATGAATAAAAAAAATTGAATTTTTTTTGGAGAAGATTGAATCATTCATTGCTTTTTTCTGAGACTCGTTTTTGATCAAATAATAAATAGATACATATCATAGTTTTTTTATTTTTATTGAATGCTTAGTATTTGTGTTCCTGGGCTAAAGCCGATTGTGTCATCATCATCCTCATTCTTTTCCATTTTGTATAGTTGTAACATATTTTAAACCAAATAGTTTTTTTTTCTTGTTTTGAGTATTAAAAAGTTGTAAGCCGATAGTCTATTGTCAAAACATGAAAATAAAAGTAAAACTTCCGTGGAAACAACTTTCGCTTTAAGATGCATTCTTTGGTCTCGAGCAGAAAAATTTAAAGGCAAATCTCGCGTTTAATTTTTTATATTAAAGTTACTTTTATTAAACTATATTTTTTTTTTCAGAAGTATCAGCCCATGAATTAAATAAAATATTATTATTATTACTTGGTTGTGCAGTTCAAAGTGAACAAAAGGAACATTTTATTAATCGAATTCGGTGTATGCGAACGGAATTACAATCAGCAATCGTAGGAGAAATACAAAAAATAACAGAGGATTCAGGACATTTGCTTGAAATTCAATCGCTTGAAATTTTGCCCGACGATCATCGATTTTTAACGGTTCTTGAATATTTAGAACGAATTATGAAAGAACGAGATGATTATGCAAATGGAATATTAGAAATGGCTAATAATCGTTCAGATTTAGATGAATTTGAAAATGGTTCCACTGGAACTACGACTTCTTCATCATCGTGTAATGGAGATTGTCCAAATGGAAAATTATATAAAGAAATTCAATATGTTACTCGTTCTCCATCCCCTTCGACGCAAGAAAGGCATGCAGCGGTGGAAGTTGCAGATTTAAAAGCTCAAGTTCGAAGATTAAAATATGATATGTATGTTTAACAACAACAGAGTGTTCGCTAATGTTAATGATAGTAAAATAAAAATTTTCCAAATTTTTTTGAAAAACACATTGATAGTAACAAAATTACGAACCTTTCAATTTTTTGAATTACTTTCATTCTGTCATCTAATTAAGAAACACTATGTCGTCATTTAAATTTTATTTAAATTAAATATATATTTTATTTTTTAGGGAAACTTTGAGAGAAAGTTTATTATTCACTCAAGAAGAATGTGAATTACGTGAACACGAAATAAAGGAGCTTAAAAATGAAAAGCTTAAACTTGTGAGTGATGCGGATGCAGCAAAAGATTACAAAGAAGAACTCGTGTATCTCGAAGAGCAAGTTTTAGCTTTGAGAAAGCATGAAGCAGAAAACGAGCAACTTAAATCCAAAATTCAACAATTATCATATTATCGAAATACTTCAACGCAACTTGAAAATGATAATAAAATTTTGCAAGAATCCCTTCAACTTGCGGAAGATCAACTTCATGAAACTAAAAGAAAGTTAGAAATTGTCACGGAATTGGAGCAAAAATTAAATGAATCTCAAACAGCTTTAAAATCTGCGAATGAAGAAATCAGCAAAGAAAGGGATAAAATTGAAGAACTTTTAATTGAAAATGGTCGACTTCGCCGCGAAGTTAAAGATCATTCTCATAAACGAATGGATTTGGAACGACACCTTGAAGCCATGGAAGAATTTGCAACTCCAAACGAATCTTTTAATGATTCATTACAATCCCAACTTGAAGCTCATAATCGTTCGGCATATTTGGAATTACAATTAGAAAATCGTAAACTTCAAAAACAATTGGAAGATTCCAGTAAACCCGTGGAAATGTTTGAACTTAAAGAAGAATTAGCGGCGGCGGAAAGAAAGGCGGAAGAAAAATTATCTGAAATTAAGAAACTCGCGATTGAACTTGAAAATGCTCAAGAAGCTAAAAATCGCGCAGAATCTCGACTTTCCACAGTTCGAAACGAACAAGAAAGTTTGACTCAAAGCCTTCATGAAACTCGTCGACAACTTGCTTCAGCTCAAAGTGATTTATCCACCAAAAAAGAAGATGAAAATCTTCAACGTCGCGTTCGAGAACTCGAACAAGTTGTAACAAGCAAAGATGAATCATGCGTGATTTTGGAAGAAGAAAAAAAGCGGATTGAAACCCAACTTGAAAAAACTCGACAAAAACAAAGGGAAAATAGACAAGAATTGGATGGATTAAAAGATCAATATGCAAATTTGGAAACAAATTTAGCTGCAGTTGAAAGATCGAAGAAAACCATTGAAGCTGAAAGAACTTCTTTAAAGGTGAGGAATTTGAAATTGGAAAATAAATCATAAAAATTATATTTTTGGCGGAAAAAAAAATATTCAAATTTCGGGCGTAAAATAAAATATCCCTCAGGCAATATTATTTCGTGAATGATTCATAAATCTAAAAGTACCCGTTTAGTCATTTTTTTGCGAACCAAAAAAGTGTAATAGCTCCCACATATTTTTTTTTAAAAAAAGAAAAAAAATCGTGGGAAAGTCAATAATATTATTTTGCTTTACTAAACTCACTTTTTTTTTGTAGGCTCGAGTTGAATCATTGGAAGATAAATGTGATCAATTAAATGTAAAACTTGTAAATTATGAAAACCTTGAACGTCGTTATACAAATAATGAAAATATATTGATGGAAAAGGCGAATAAAATAGCTGATATAGAAGCTGAAAATCGAACGATGAAACAACAAATAGATTTGGAAATGAAAAAAGCTCAACGACTTCGAGAGGATTTGGTTTCGGAAAAATGTCGAATTGGCGACTTAATTGCTCGACTTCGTTCTGTTTGTAATGCAATAAGATCCAATGGTGGAAAATTAACATTTTCTGAAGATATTATTGATAATGATGATAAACTTATTGATATTATTGACGACGTAATTATGCAAGCCTTAAATGCCGCTCGAAGAGAAGCCGATGCATTGCGACTTCAACAACAGCTTCAAATTGCCGAGCTTGATGATTTAAAAAAAGATATTGAAAGTTTACGTCAAGCTGAAGGAGAATTAAATGAATCCGATGATAAAGTAAAAGAATTAATAATGGAAAATAAAAATGTTAAGGAACAAGTTACTTTATTGCAAGAAAGATTGCGGAAGCTTCAAGTTGAAGATTCTTCTAAATCATCAGAACTTCAAGCAATTAAACGAGAAATGGAAGAGTTACATAATAAAAATGTAAGTTTAGTTTTAAAATTAATTGGAATAGGAAAAGTATTCTCTGGCAAGTGAATGACAAATTGATAGTAATCGGAGCATTTTTAAAAGTTGTTTGGAGAATTACTATCATATTTTTATCTTCGCTGGGAACCTTTTGTTGCGACTATTTATAAACAAAAACAAAAAACCATTATTCTTTTGATCTTTCAGACACTTGCAACACGACATTCCCCTGAATTAGCAAAACTTCAAGTTCAACTTCGTAATGCTCAACTTCAAGAAGAGTTGCATCGAGAAGATAATGTTGAACTTCGAAAACAAATAGAACATGCAATTAAAACTAAAACTGAATTTGAAAAGAAACTTCAATCCATTGAAGCCACCCAAGGAGCCTTGATTGCTGATTATGATCGGCTCCAAAATCTCCATCAACTTTTGGGAGCTGATTATGATCGAGCCAAATTTGAACTTTTACAACTAAAACAACGAATAAAAACCGAAAAAATGAATGGAAATGAATTTGGAGTTCGTGAAAAAATGCATTATGAAGCCACAATTCGAGGTGAAAGAGAAGAATCACAAAAAATTATTCGAGATGCAGAAATGGAAATTTCTCGACTTCAAAAAGAAATGAATGATTATCGAAGAGAAAATTCCGCTATGCTTCGAAATACCGATGAACGAAGTGATGAACTTCGTAGACTTCGAGTTGCAGAATGTTCACAAAAATCCACGATAAATTCTTTGAATGGAACCATTCAACAATTAAATCATGTTTTAAGTGGAAAAGAAATGGAAATTGCAACCCTTCGTCGACAAGTGGATATGCTTCGACAATACAATGGAGATGAAAATCAATCCCTAATAAAACAAATTGAATTATTGTTAGCTAAAAATCAAGATTTGCATGAAAGATCTTTAAATGATAAAGACACCTTCCATGCCCATCAAAGAGATCTCCAGGAGCAACTTGTAACTTTGAGAAGGAATAAAGAAAAGCTTGAAGAAAAAATTATGGATCAATATAAATCCATGGATAATCGAAAAATAATTAAAGAAAAACCAACTTTAATGAAACGTGCAGCAAAAGTTTTAATGCCTAAAGTAAGTTCAAAAAAATATATAATTACAAAGAGATCTCTAATTAAATGACAAAATGAGAGTAACAAATGTTTTGTAAAAATTTAAATTATAAGGTGACTTTCATTTAATTGGAAAATATTTTGTTTCTTTTCATTGTTTAAAAATTTGCATATTTTAAAATAAATTTTGTTTTTTTAGACAACTACTCGAAAAGCCATTCGAGCTCCAGCAATTACGAATGGTTCAACAACGGAAGATTCGAGTATTGATGAAACTCATGCCGGATTTATTTCTCCACCTCCTCCATCTGGTGCAGGAGCATCGGGTTCATCATCCATGCCTCCTCCTCCACAAATAAATGGAACAACAACAACAAACGGTCAGTCATCTTCCACCAACAACAACAATCAAATAATATCAACTCCACCCATCACCACAAATGTCGCCACGAATATACGTGAGCAATCCGATTCAGCTGTACACAGATTTTTTAGACGAAGTTCATTACTTCGTCGAACAAATCCACTTCCACGTCGTTCTAATAATGAACAACAACCTTCATCAACAAATTCACCACTTTGCACATCAAATTCTTCTTCAGCTATAATAACAACAACAATTGCACAAAATACTAATCCTAATTTTTCCCACCAACAAAAACCTAACAACACTAATAATGTTGTTGTTGTTGCTTCTTCTTTACCACCTTTATCCCCTTCCCAATATAATAATCAATATGCTTCACTAAGAATTAAAAATCCTATTTTACATTCACAATCTCAGCAGCATATGGGTGTTTTACAATTACAACAACAACAGCAACAACGTCGAGCACCCATTGCAGCAATAGATGATGAAATTGGAATATTAATTAAAAATCGTCCATCAAGTTCGTATGAAAATGCTTAATTTTTTCTTTTTTCTTTTTGCTTTTTTTTCTTTTACTCATTAACGGGTTAACATTTTTTTATTTAAATTTAAATTTTTTACACGATCTTCTATTTTTCTTTACTACTTTCTAAAAAAAAAACGAAAAACTGTACATTTATTATTTTCAAGCAAAAAAGCCTTTCAAGCTTTTAAAAAACGAACTTTTCTTCTTTTTCTTCTGTATTATTTCGTTTTCTTTCCATTAAAAAACAAAAGCAAAACTAACATTAAATTAAAAAATAAATAAACCTCATTTAATCAAAAAAACTTTAGTGTTGAGAGACACAGGCATTTTTTTAATTTTTTCTTTTTTCCTAAAAACCATTCTTTTTTTATTTTTCTTTAAGTTTTGCAACTATTTTTACACACATATTTTATTCTTTCATGTTTTTTTTTCTTGTATGGCCGGTGTTATTTTTTCTTCTTCATGTGATTATATATATTATTTGTTCGTTTTTGTGTATATATTAAAAAAAATATAAGAAAGATTTTTATTATCAAAAAAAAAAATAGAAAAGAAATAAAGTTATTATATCACATTTTAATCTTTTTTTCTTTTAATTATGGTTTTGGTTTTGGGATTTGTTGGTTTATAATTAATTGTTAGCGCGTGTTGACTGGCCGGCTTCTTGTCTCTTGTCATTTGTTTTTAAAAAAAAGCATTTGAAAAAAAGTAATTAAATGTTTTTGCCTTAATTTGAAGAAAAAAAACTTGTAACAGTAATTGTTCTACTTTGCTTCTTGTTGGTTGGTTGGTGTGGATTCTTGGAAATTCATTATTGGCTTGCACACACACACGCACATATTCACAAAAGGAAGGAAAATAAAATTTGGTTAAAGAATACACAAAAAATGATAGTAACAAATTTAAAGGAATTTTTAAAAATTATTGTTACTGTCATTTGGTCATCGTGGTGAGGGACACTTGGTAATTTTAGAAACGTTTGTTTCAAACTATTGATAATGGTAGATTAGCGCACGTCAAAGCACATACATAAAAATTATTCCCACACAAAAAAAACTCCAAATGAAAATAAAAAATATAATTTAGGTATGAGTCTTCTTCCAACCACGAGTTGTTCATCCGATGTTGGATCAAGTTCTTCACCGGATTATGAATCATTTCCATTAATTAAATGTTTGTGTTTTTAATTATTTCAAAATCAATTATTTAAATTATTATTTAATTTTAGCTGAAACCGTAGTTTGCGATAATTTTGTGTTAAATAATCGACTTCGAGCAAGAAATACAATTTTTGGTGGAAGCATGAGACTTCCAGGTCCATCAAATAATTCTCAACAACCAATTAATAATAATAATAATGGATTATTAAGAAATTCAATTCGAACTCGGCTTCAAAATCACGAGGAAGAAGAAATTTATAGCCTTTGTGGATCTGAACGGGGAATCGATGTTCCAACTCCTTTGCTTCCAAATGGTGGGGGAGGAGTTCGACATACTCGATCAGTTTCAAATGCCATGTCTGTGGTTTCCATGGGCAGTCGAAGTAGTTGCCGATCACCATATGGATTAACAAAACATGGGTCAAAATCTGGAACAACTATAAAACCTCCACCGCCATATCCTGGAAGAGTTATGGTAATTAAACTTTTTTACTTTTCACCACAAAAATAAAATATTTCTAATTTTATTTTATTTTATTTTAGACTCCAACTTCAAATTCAGGAGAATTTCGCCCACAAAATACTTCAACTCCAACACCAAAAGATCGATCAATAAGCACCCCGCCACAATCTTTAAAAGTTACAGCCAAACGTCGAACTGCAACAAGTTATTATGAAAATGTTGATCTTCCTCCATCGGTTGCTTCTTCCACCGTTGATTCTATGAGCACAAACCATTCAAGAACTGGAAGTGCTGTATTTCTTGAATATGGATGTGTATAAAAAAAATTTCTTTTTGAGTCTCTAGGTATTAATTTTTTTCTTTCGTCTAAAAACATTTCATACTCTAAATTTTTTTAAACCCTGCCAAATTAATTAAACTCCATAAAACGTGGCCTTTTTAATTTCATATACTTTTTATTTAACTTTGCTAAGTCCAGTTTAAATCATCATTAAAAAAAATATTACCGTTGCTTATTACCAATTTTATACTTTCGTGTTATAAAAAAATGTTTGAATATTGTATTATTAATTTTTTTGTTTGTAAAAGGATTTTTTTATTAAATAAAAAAAAAGTTTACTCTATTTTTTTTAATTTGTACAATTTTTTTTAATAAAAATACACAAAAATTGCGAAGCCAAGTTTCATATTTTAAGAATCTCTTGTTATTTTAATGAGAAACCCATTACCATATTTGCACCTAAATTTCGAAGAATAATTCTCCCATTTTTTAAGATTATTTTCAAGGGTATCAACAAAATTTTTTTTCCATTCTTCATTGACATTTGACCATTTTAAACTGAAGCTAGATTTGGAAGAAGAGGAGGCATTTCTCTAAAAACCAATTCTAAAATTATATTGGAAACAAAAACAATGAATCAAATTTTATTTTTTGTTTTATATTTAAAAAATATATATTTCTTACTTACCATAACAAAATTAGAAAATAAGTTTGGATCTGGAGTCTCTGGAATATATTCTAAAAAGATAGTGCGAAACTTTTTAGGAAGTGTAAGGTTGCAAAATTTAAGAAGGGCGTCTTTAGAAAAATATTTATGGTCATTTTCCATGCTTGTCATGCTAAATACTTAATTAATTATTTAAATATATCGAATAAAATTGTTAAATTAAAAAGTGTGTGTGTTGTTTTAAACTTACAACTCAAATGCTTCGAATTTTGATCCGATCATAATAAGTTCATATATGGGAACTAGTTGTGACGCGCCATCATTATTGGATTGAAAAACTTTCGTATTTCTAAGGTCTATACTTTGTAAATTAAAAACAAGCTGTTTATATTCGTTCAAAGTAAGAATTTGGTCCCGAATGATACATGCTTTCAAATCTAAATGCCAAATGGACATTAATGATGTTAACATTTGATTATCTAAAGTTTCCGGAATAGTTAAAAGCCCATGAATATAAAATTTAAAATTTAATCCATAAATTTTTTCATTTGAAATATGGTATACTAGATTTTCATTATCAAAAACAACACATTAATTGATTTTTCATCAATCCATAATTGAGAGATTGGAAACATCTTAATTTGAGACCAAAAAAATTTGCATGTTGAATAAAGCTTGGATAAAATAGTGTGGGTTGGTTTAGATTCTTTACAAATATACATTATTAAAGTCATGGGAATTGAAAAATTTTGACTTCTTCCACCATTTTTATAATCGAATTTGGTAATTAAATGGGACATATCAACAACAAAAATTGTTCGTAAAAAAGAAAGAATATATATTTTATAAAGATTTTTTGAAAAGGAGACTTAGAAAAAAAGTTAATGGTAAAAATACAAAAAACAATTAACAATTTATATCAAAAAATGGCGCCAAAAAAATGTGAGCCAAAGTTGTTTTTCAATTATTTTTTTTCTATCCCATGCCAAAATCGATAGATAGCCCTTTTCAAGTGTTTTTGTTATGAAAGATTTTTTTGTGACTTCTTAATTTTTTGCGTTAGCTTTTTTATTATTCACAAAATTCGACTTTTTTTTATAAATAAAAGTTGCTTTTAATATGATTTTTTTGCTTCAGAAAATTATACATAGCCTTGATTTAAAACCATTTTTTAAATTTATTACACATATTGACAAATTTATTTGTTTTCATATTTTTAATCGTAAAAGTCGATAATTGGAATTTGTTTAAATAAAATTATAATTAATCAAATCAAACTGCAACCCATTTTACAACAAAGTTATCGATAAAAAAAATACATGAATTTCATAATTCGATATTCGTATATCCTCTAAGAAAATTTTACACATTAAGTCCTTACTAAAATCCGGTCTGGTCCACGTTACTATCAGAGACAAAAGACATATGGACCGGACCGGACCGGACCGGACCGGACCGGACCGGACCGGACCGGACCGGACCGGACCGGACCGGACCGGACCGGACCGGACCGGAGTTTTAGTAACGACTTACACGTTAGATTCAAGAATCAATGAAATTATTATAGAAAAAAGGTTCATCAGCAACAGCGTTAAAAAAATGATAATTTTCTCTTATATAATAAGATGTTATCTCATCTTTTCTACTTTTATTTGCGAGTTGAAGAAAATAATCGGATTGACTTTGAGAATTGAAAGCGTATGAGCAATTTTGCCAGCTTTTAATTTGATTTTCAAGAATGTCCTGAAATTTTTGTTTCCATTCTTTATCGATGTAATTATTCCAATTAGTCCAATAAATTCGAATGATTGCTACTTGGGAATGAAAATCGAAGTTATTCTGAAAGCGACAAATCTTCTCTATGTATGTTCGGAAAAATTTGAGAAAACTATTTTAAAATTTTAATGTGGTCACTTACTTTTATAAAATTTGCAAACAAAATAGGATCTAAAAGATCTGCGGGAACTTTCTCTAAAATAAAATCTCTTAATTTCTTTGCAGTTAAAATTTCAGAAAGTTTTGAAAGTTTTTCTTTTAAATAAATTTTATAAATATCGTCTTCATTTGGGGTGCTAAAAGGCAATATATTTTTTAGTTAATTTCCTTATATCTTTTAAAAGCGAACAACTTACAAATCAAATTGTGTAAGATTGGGTGTGGCCATTAAAAGTTCATGTAAAGGAATAAGAAAAAACATATCTTGTCTAACTATTTTAGTTTTACAAATTGTTAATATTTCCAAATTTAATGAAAGTAATTTGAATTCATTGAAGGTGAGAAATTGATTATAAAGTCGACAGGCTTTTAGATCCAACTTCCATAAAGTCAATAATGATGCCACAAGACGGGCTTTCGTTTCAAGGGATTTATCAATCGATTTAAGAAAAAAAAATAAATCCTTATATTCCAAGCCATCTAAATGCCGCCAGCTTTTAACAGTTTTAATATTTCTTGATTTTATTCTAATCCCATATTCTTGAACCCAAAGGCAATAAAAAGGGAGAGTTTTAATTTTTAACCAAAAATATTTGCAACAATAATAAAGTTTTATTAATTTTTTATTTGTTGGATTTGATTCCTTACAAATATAAAAAATTATTGTAAATGGAAAAGAAAAATGTTGAGCAGTTTCATGCTTTGAATCAAATTTTGCAAATGGCACAACTCTACCCTTATTAATTCGCCTAGATTTATCTAAAATGGAAGAGATTGTAAAAGGAGAATTCAAAATGATGAAAAAAATCAAACCAAAAATGCAAGGTAAAAACTTTTTGAACATGAAGATGAAGAAAGATTTGTTTAGAAAAATAAACAATTGAAAATTAATTAACCAAAGCCAAATAAAAAATCAATCTAAACCGAATCAATATCTTCCATTAACGCATTTTTGGCTTCTCGCCATGAACGACATTAATAATTACATTGAAAAAATCAATTTTTTAATCAAACAAAAAAATGTAAAAATATTATTTATTTATGGATAAAAGAGGTCGATATGGTACAGCATTTGAAACTCTAAAAAATGTAGCCTTCTTTATTTATTTTAACTTTGCTATGTCCAGTATAAATCATCATTTAAAAAAATATATTACCGTTGTTTTTACGAATTTTATACTTTCGTGTTATAAAAAAATGTTTGAATATTGTATTATTAATTTTTTTGTTAGTTGTAAAAAGTTTTTATGGTATGATTAAATAAAAAATATCGTTTATTCTTTTTTTTGGTTTTAATTTGTACAAAAGAAATTAAAAAACAAACAAATAACAATGAAGCAAAATTCTTAGATTTCTAAAACTAATATAATATGAAAAAAGCTTAACAAAATTTTACGATTATTATTAATAAAATAATATTTTAAAATATTTGATAACGTAAAAGTCTTTTAAAATCTAATTTCCTCCAAACAAGATCTGCAATGGAATTATGAGCCGCTTCAATGGGATGGAAAGCTCCAAGAGTATCACCTTGAAGTCGAATGGAATCGGAGGTACTTCTAAAATAATAACAATTTTTATATATAAATTTTTTATTAAATTTTTTGTTTATGTTTGCCAAGTAAAAGTGTTTTCAAGCAAAAAGACAAAAATGAAAGTAACAAAAAAAAATTTTAAAAAGCAAACCTAATAAGCGACGAAGAAGAACAAACTCCTCCATGCCTAAATAATTTTGGCACCGAATCAATTACAGTCCATTGAAACATTTTAGCCTTTCCACTTATAATTCGATTTACACGTTTTAAAATTTGTCGATCGGCTAATTTTAAATTTGAATTACTTATTTGATGCAAATCCGAACAATTTGAATCAATTAAACCCTTTTGATTCCGGCTTATATCAAAATAATGGGGAATTACAACTGAAAGAAATTTAAATTAAAATATGTATAAATAGTTTTTATTTTCATGGGAAGAGTGAAAGTAACAGTACCTTGACTGGCTTTTAAAGCATTTAATCTTTCACCAAGCCTTTCAAGTTCATGAGCAAGATAAAAAAGACGCATATCGACGGTATTGAATAAACTTTTAGAATTTCCAAGAAATAATCGACCAAGGATGTCAGAGTATCCAACATCATTACCACCCACAGCCATCATAATTAAATCAGGGCCTTGACCACTAAAAAATGCTTTTTGTTTCAAAAAAAATCGGAAGAAAGAATTAATTACCGTAATTTAGCAATCTTTTCAACAATATCCATTTGGGATGGTTGACCTTGATGGCCATTAAGAATTCCCAAATCCACCGCAGCTCCAGCACATGGGATGTAAGTGAAATGGGTTGGAATTTGTCTTGAAAATTTTTGTAATTTACTATAAACAAAATATGGCCATGATTTACGGCTTCGATGGCATTGTTCTAAAAATTTAAAATACTTCAAAAAAAAATATCTAAAAAGAAATTAAATTTGTGCTAGGTTAAAAAATTTTATGAGAATCCAAAAAATAAAAAACTTATTTTAAAAAGTAAAAGGTGGAAAATAATTTTTAAGAATGTATTTATGTTTTAGTTTATTTTATCCTTAATTATTTTTTCTGGTACCGTAACTTTTTTTAAAGCAATAAATAAAATTTATTTTAATTATCGTCGCCGTAGTAATAAATAACAAAAAACCCATCACACTTCTTTTTTTTTTTGACACATCACCGTCAAAAATAATATAACGTCATCATTTAATTAACCTTTTTTTGTTTGTTGATGTTGACTTTTTCTTCTTTTGCTGATTTTTTTATTATTATTTTGATGGTAAAAAAAATTCCCCCGTGGCGCCGAAATTTTCAATAATATTTTGTTTTGTTGGTTCAAAGGAGAGCGGCCGCCGATGCCGCCGCCGCTAGCTGCTAAAAAAGCCGCCCCTATCGTAAATGGCGCAAAAGTTTATATATTTTTTTTCACAAATTTTTTCGGTACTTTTCTTCTTTAGTTTTTCCAAAGAATAAAAATTGAAACAAACATAAGGAAAATGATCTGTCATCAGGCCCTCTCTTTCTTTTTGGGGGAGAAAAATGTGAAAGAAAAAAAATGAATGAAAGTCTTTCTTTTTTGTTGGTTAAAAGTTTTTTTTTGACACTTTGCGGCATCGGCCCTAACCCTTTATTGTGTTTGAAAGAAGATCAAAGTAAAAATATCCGACCGTATTAAATTATTTTTTATGAGAAAATATAAATAAACAAACTTAATTATTATTATTTTAAAATTTACAGTAATAAGAATTTAGACTAAAATGACAAATTTTTACTTTTATAACCCCAATCTCATAAAGAAAAATTTAAGAATTCAGAAAACTTTTAAGAGTTTTTAAGTTATGTAAATAACTCACCAGAAATCCATTCAACTGAATCATTTTCAATCAAAGATTTATCTGGATTTCCTTCACCCGAAGCAAAAGAATCTCCAATTGCAACAATCCAATAATCATGAATTTTAGCTTTTATAAACCCGCGAAATAATATTTTTGATTCACCTGGATGTTTGACTTCCAAATAAATTTTATAAATTCCCTGAAAAAATAATCACAAATAAAAACTTAGTAAAAAAATTTAAATCTTTATAAATTTATTCTGTTTTTGCTGATTCAGAAACACTAAAAAAAATTTATTTCTTGCACAATTTTTTCAGTTCGCTAAATTTTTTTTTCATTGGAAGGAAAGAAAGCAATGACATAAAAATTGCACATTATAATTATAAGAATGCGTGAATAATTTTTCTTGTAGCCTTCATCATGTTGTTCATTTAAAAGAAGCACACGTTCTAATTAATTTTTAATGGTCAAGCTTTCGGCCCACGTAGTATAGTGGTTAGTACTTCACGTTGTGGCCGTGACGACATCGGTTCGATTCCGATCGTGGGCAATCTTTTTTTTTTTTTTTTGAGGAAATAGCTCGAATACGGTAGCCAAAAAATATTTTTGCACGCCGTACTCACATTTTTTTTATTAAATTAAAATTCAAACTAACCGGATAAGGAGCTTGCCATAAAACCGAACAATTTTTAGTTTGAATATTAGGAATATTTTGATATGATTTTTGTTTATTATCCAAATTAAAGCTCCATTGATAATCTAATTCAATATTACCATATATTGAAAAAAGATTTCTTATATCTGTACAAACGGATAAAAAAGATAAATAACTTTGTTCTTGAAAGGATTCGGGAGAATTTACAAATTCATCAAATGCAAAGGATCGAAGTGGTCTTTCAATGGAAATATTTAGCATTGTTATTGATGATGATGAAGAGGATGTCATGGATCTCTAAAGACAGTAAAAAAAATTTATTTATGGTTGATTTAAAATTATAAAGAGTTTCATCCGAATGTGATAGAAATAAATTTTTTTGAAACTTTCCAAAATAATTGTTATTATCATTTAGTCATCTTGATGGGGAAACCATGTCAACAAATAATAAAAAAAAACTTACTTCAAGTTCATTTAACCCAAAAATGGGTAATCTTGACCATGTATTAATAACACCAAAAAAATAAAATATAACCGTAGGTACAAATGACATAATTAATTAATTAATAAATATAAATTTTGTTACATTCTTTTTATTCAAAAATCCAAAAAAGTTTTTTGTTTTGAAAAATATGATACTGCGCAAATTTTTTCTATGTACCTTTAAAGATGATGATGGGGACAATAAAAGCCAAAAGAAGAAGAAAAAAAAGAGATAGAAGCACGGATGAAACAAAAAAAAAGTGAGAAAAAAAAAGTGATGACCCGCCTTTTTGTCTTTTCTTTTTCTTCCAACCAAATGCGGCTCGGCTCGTGTTCACTCTATTTTTATATATATATTTTTTCTTTTTGATCTTTGCCGCGACGTTTGTTAAATTTTTGTCTTTGAAGCTTCTATCTTTTTTTTCGGCTGCTTTAAATACTCAGCAGGGTTGTTTGTGGTTGTTAATATTATTGCTTCTACTAACTGCCACCGACGACGACGACGACGACAAAGAAGACTAAATACGCTTGTAATCAGTAGCAGCGGCAAACAAAAACATTATTTTTAGTTTATTTTATTTTTTTTTCATGGTCGTTTTCCAATTTGTTTTCACAAAAGCAACGCGGTTTATTTCCTTTCATCTTTTTTTCGTTTGCTTGTTTGCTTCCTTTTTAACGGATTTGCGGTATTTTATTTTTTGACACCGAAAAAGAAATTTCTGACAAAAAACAAAAATTTTCTGTTTAAAATAAACTGTTTTTGTTTTTTGTTTGAGCCGATTTTAGTTAGACATTAGCGTTATTTTTCCTTTGAGATAAAAGTTTGAATTTTTTTTCACAACAAACACACATGAAAAATAAATGATTGATAAATCCCATTTTGTGGCGGCGGCGGCAATACAGTGTCATCATCGGCGGTGGCGGCGGCGGAAGAGATGAAAGTGTATAATGCCGCGCGCGTGTGTATATTTTTAAGGATAGTGTTTTTAGTTTAGCGGGCGGCAAAGATGAAAAAAAAGTTAGTTTCTTTTTTTGTTAAAAATAAAATATTAAACAAAGAAAAATATTTTTTTATAAAGTTCGAAAAATGGAAAAAACAAAATATGAAAAAGAAAAGAAAAATGGATTTGGCAAGTTTTTGAACTTTACTTTTTTCTTTGCTGCGCAAGAAAGATAGAGAAAAGTTTCCCATGAAATGATAAATGAGTAAAAACGTGAAATTCTTTGAGCGCTGTTTTCTTTTTTTGAAGATCAAAAAGAAAGAAAAATGAAAGTTAAAAAGCATCATCAACATTTTCCAAAAGTACAAAGGTGTGAAAAAAATGTAATTAACTTAGAAAACTTTTATAAATTTGAAATAATGTGAAGGAAATTCAATGGAACAATGGTATTTGTTGTTTAAAAGAAACATGAGAAAATGCAAATAAAAGAATTTAAAACAAGTAAAAAGAAAAATTAAAAAATTAAAAATCAGAATTTGAGACATGTATGTATTATTGAAGTATAGTAAAAAGTATGATTCGAAAAATGTAAAAATTATTTTTATTTAGAACGATAATAAATCATAAAAACAAACACGAAAATTAAAACATTAATTATTATTATTATTATTTATTCATTTCTTTATTCATTCCCGTATTCTAAGATATTCAAGGCAAATTCCATCATGTCCATAAGCAATATAAAGGAGTATTCCACCAATTAAAGATGTATTTTGAAAAAATGAAATTTTCATAAAATTGTCATTTGTCCACCATGAATCGAACAAAAGATTAAGACCAAATATCCATAAAGCATAAACCATCCTCCAGATTCTAAATTTATATCCAAAAGTTTTGAGATGTTGAAGAGTTAAAGTAATTACGAAAAAACCAAAAATCATAAACTGAAAACATCAAATTATCTAAAGATAAAAATGAGAAAGAAAATTACCGTGAGTTCCAGTGTCATGAAATAATACATACTAAAGAAAAAGACGAAATAATAATAAATAGTGGCAAAAAAGCCATAAATAAACTCATAGCCATTAATACCATATACAAGCATATTAAAAAGCTGAATTCGACTTTCTATCTTTCTCAATATATCGTCGGCAAGAATATTCATGGATCTTTGTTCATATTGAGTAACAGCGAATAAAATCCACAGAGAACAACCAACAGCAATATTAGGAAACAAAAAAGTCCAAGACCATGCGACAGTTTGAAGTACCAAAATACTAACCAAAATACCACATGAAACGAGAACATATTTTCTTGACATAAGCATAATTGAAGGAATCAGCTGCCCAAGGATGGTATAAATAACAAATAATGTTGCGAGATGCCATCCACAGTTCCATTTTTCTTCAATAAATTCTCTTTGTTGATCCCATTGTACCAATTTTTGAAAACCATCTTCAATAAAAGTCGAAAGTACACAAATTCGAGCAACATTAAATATATGGTTTGGTTTTCAATAATTGCTGAAATAAAAAGGTAAAGATAAATTAATAAAATAAAACGATTAAACTTACTTTATCGAGATAATCTACAAACTGCTTAAAGTACTTCACGAAATCATGTATGACAGTCATCCAAAAATACAGAAACCATGCAAAGACTCTAAGAAAAAAATCACCGAGCATTTTTGTAGCAAGCACTTTTGATTTAAACCAATTTTTTGATGAATGAAGAAGAAAAAGAGAAAAAGGAAGAAAGCTTTTTGAAATAAGAAGAAGCAAGCGACGAAAGTTACAAAAACAAAATTAGCATAATTTTTTTGTAAAACAAAATTCATTCCTATAAAATGGCAATACTTTGTTAGCCTTTATTAAAAAGATTTATTTTAAGAAACACAAGTGATGATTATTTAATCTTAAAAAAAAGTTTAGTGTTTAATTTGTTTGAAATTGTTCCAAAATAAACAAATAAAAGACAAAATAAAAATATTAATTCTAAACTATTAAAAAAGACATGCAAAATTATTCTTAGAGAAACCAGCGATATAAAAATTAAAGCATAAAACAATTTTCAATTTTTCTTGAATGGTCTCTTTTTGAACTTTTTCTTCAAACATAACGCCGTTTTTATAAAATGATTTTTATTTTTGTCTTACCGTATAAAAAAAGAATATGATTCGAAAATATTTGAGAAGCGCGTCTTTGCAAAAATTTTTTAATCGACCAAAAATGATTCAACCTTTGTTTTTCAATCAAAAAAAAATCATCAAAAAATTTAATGGGAATGAAAAATAATCATTAGCATTCTTAATAATTGCTAGAAAAATTTCTCAAAAAAGTGAATTATCATTTTAAAAGTCAATATAATAAGCGAAAAGAATTTGTTAGTAAAAATTAAAGTTTTTGAAGAATCAAGCATTTTTTATACAATGTTTATTCTAACAATAAACAACAGTATGCTAAAAAAAGTTTAACCATCAAACATTAATTTTTGTTTGGCTTAATAATTCTTCTTCAGAAGTTTGAACCTTGTATTACTGAAGAAGACAATGATTTAAGAAAATATAAAAATTATTTTTATTTGAAACAATAAATAAAAATACAAAACACAAGGATTAAAACATAAATTATAATTAAACATTCATTTCTTTATTCAATCGATTCTTCTAAGATCCTCAAGACAAATTCCATTACCACGAGGTTCATAAGCAACAAAAAGAAGTAATCCACCAATTAGAGATGTATTTTGAAAGAACGAAAATTTCATCAAATCATCATTTGTCCACCATGAATTATACCAAATATTAATACCAAAAAACCATAAAGCGATAGTCATACCCATGATTCTTGGTTTATATCCAAAGCTCTTGAGATTTAGAAGATTTAAAGAAATGAAATAAACAAAAATCATAGACTGAAAACTTCAAATTATCTAAAGTTAAAAATGAGAAAGAAAACATACCCATGTCATGAAATAATAAATACAAGTGACGAAATAATACCAACTATTAACAAACAAATAAATACAATGAAGGAAAAACCCACCAGGAAAAAGTCTATCTGAAAGCTTTATTTGATTTAGAAACTTTTCAAATATATCATTAGCCTGAATATTCATAGATCTTTGTTCATATTGAGTAACAGCAAATAAAATCCACAAAGAAGCACCAACAGCAATATTTGGAATCAAAAAGCTGCCAGACCATGGGATATTATGAGTGACAGTTTGGAGTACCAAAACACTAGCCAAAGTACAACATGAAGCACGAACAAATTCTTTTGACATAAGCATAAAAGAAGGAATCAGCTGTCCACTGATGTAGTAAATAACGAACAATGTTGCGAGGTGCCATCCACAGTTCCATTTTTCTTCAATAAATTCTCGTTCAGCATCCCAATTTACCAATTTTTGAAAACCATCTTCAATAAAAGTTGAAAGTACACAAATACGAGCAACATTAAATAAATATGGTTTTGTTTTCAATAGTTGCTAAAATAGAAAGGTAAAGATAAAAACCAAATATTAAAATGATTAAACTTACTTTATCGAGATATTCTTCAAATTGCTTAAAGCGTCTCACAAAATCATGAATGACCGTCAACCAAAAATACAGAAACCATGCAAAGACTCTAAGAAAAAATTCAACCAGCATATTTGCAGCACCAAGCACTTTTGATTGAAAACAATTTTTTGATGAATGAAGAAAGAAAGAGTAAAAAGAAATAAAACTTTTGGAAGGAATAAAAAATCAAAGAAAGTTTGCAAAAAGATTTTAGCATGAAATTTTAGTAAAAGAATGTTCATTCTTAAAAAAAATAATGGAAATACATTGTTAACTCTTTTTTTATTTGTCGCCTTTTATTGTCGACTAGTATTTTCTAATAACTACAAATATCGTTTCAACCTTTGATGATCAAGTTCCCAAAAGTGCTGCGATAGTACAAGTGATGATTATGGTATTAGTATTTTTCTTAATAATTTTTTCTGTGATTAAATCAAAAAACACAAACAATAATTTTGTGATAACAAAAATTGAAATTCGATAATAATTCCTCATTTTGTGTTCAGTCCAAGATATCGTAAAGCATTTATGGATTTTTATTTTTAAAAAATTAGACTGAGACAGCCTTAGAATAATAACCAAATCAAGATACAGACACCATAAGCAAAAATAATTTGTTATCGGTAGAAATTAAATGGAAATTTATCTTATGAACGCTATAATTTCCTCGAAAATATTTTTACATTTCTTTTCAAAACAGAAAATATTTAATTAAATTTTTGTAAGCGAATGATGAAGATGGAAGTTGCATATTGGCTAACGAAAGCTTTGATTTTGGAGGAATTTATCGAACTTGTTAACCAATTGAAGCTAATACCTTTACAAATATGTTTGTTCAAATGAACCCCAATGTTACTTTTTGGAACGAACAAATCCTGTCACAGGTGGTTAAAATTATTCAAATGGATAAAAATCAATAATAGGAAACAATAGGTGGAAATCGAAACTATCTTTATTTTAACAAACAAAAATTTAAAATCGTAAAAACATGATTGCTTAAAAGTTAAAATAATATATTTTCATTTCTTTATACCAGTCTTCTTTCGTGTTTTTCAAAGCAAATCCCACCAGGTCCATAAGCAACAAGAAGAAGAAATCCACCAATAATAGATAAAGCTTGAAAGAAATCGTTTTTCATTTTATCACGAGCAAAGTAATCATCCATTGAAATCATCCACCGAGAATTGAACCAAAGATTAAGACCAAAAAGCCATAAAACAAGAGCCATTGTCCAAACACGTGGTTTATATCCATAAGATTTGAGTATATCAAGAGTTGCAGCAATTAGATAAACAGCTAACATAGTCTGAAAACTTCAGACTGTATATGTAATTTACAATAACAAGAAAAATTTACCGATGTCATGTTAGAATAATTAACAAGTACAAGTAAACATATACCATCAATGCAAATACTTCCAAACAAAGTCAAACATTCAAGTGCCAATTTGATCATCTCAATACCCCACGGACCATCAGGTTGTTGATCAGCAAAAGCAAAAATTCGAGAGCTTTGTTCATGTATATTTGCAGCAAATAAAAGAAATAGTGAACCTTCATCAGCAATATTAAGAATCAAAACGCTCCAAGACCATGGGATATTATGAGTAACAGTTTGAAGTACCAAAGTGCTAGCTAAAGCTATGCATGCATATTGAGAATATTTTGACATAACCATAATGGCAGGAATAAGTTGTCCAATAATGTTATAAAAATTGATCAATGTTGCGAGAAGCCATCCACAATTCCATGTTTCTTCCATATATTCTCTTTGTTGATCCCATTGTTCCCATTTTCGAAAACCATCTTCAATGAAAGTTGAAACAACACAAATTCGAGCAACATCAAATAAATATGATTTTGTATGAATTAAAAACTAAAACAAGCAAAAAAAGTTGAGATTAAGCAGAAAAATAAAATGATTAAACTTACTTTATCGAGATATTCTTCAAATTGTTTAAAGCGTCTCACGAAATCATGTATAACAGTCAACCAAAAATACAGAAACCATGAAAAGCTTCTAAGAAAAAATTCACCCAGCATAATTGCAGCAAGCACTTTTGACTGAAACCAATTTTTTGATGAATGAAGAGAAAATGTAAGAAGGCTTTTGGAAGGAATGAAACAAACAACGAAAAGTTACAAAAACTAAATTAGCATGATATTTTTGTAAATCAAAGTTCATTTCTAAAAATGGTAATAGGTACATTGTTGGCCGTTTAAAAAAGCAATGTAAAAAAGAAAGTGATAATGTATCTTTATTATTTTTAAATTACGAATTCACAAAGCAAGCACATTATGAACCGGAAAAAGGAGTAAATTCTCGATTTTGAGTGGTAAAAGAACGTATTCAAAATATATGGATTTTCATTTCCATGGTTTTCTTCTTGATAAGTATGAAGCATATTAATAAAAAAAGAAGCATAGAGAGAGTATGATTAGTGGAAATGTAAATTATATTTTTATTTAAAACACAACAATAAATCATAGAAACAAACACAATGATTAAAACATTAATTATTAAACGTTCTTTTCTTTAGTCATTCTCGTCTTCTTATAAGATTCTCAAGACAGATTCCATCATGACCATAAGCAACAACAAGAAGTAATCCACCGACAATAGATGTATTTTGAAAAAACGAACATATGATTAAATCTTCATTTGTCAACCATGAATCGAACAAAAGATTTATACCAAAAATCCATAAAGCAAAAGCCACCTTCCAGATTCTTTGTTTATATCCAAACATTTGGAGACATTGAATAGCTGCGGTAATAAAGAAAGAAACAAAAAGCATAAGCTGAAACATCCAATTAACTAAATTTAAAAATGAGAAAGAAAATTTACGAATGTCATGAAATCATGAACACTAATGACGGAACGATAATAAAGATGAACTAACATATAAATAAAATCAAGTGAAATATTAACAGGAGAAAGCATATGTGAAAGTTGACTTCTTAACTTTTCCAATATATCGTCAGCCAAAATATTCATAGATCTTTGTTCATATTGAGTTACTGCGAATAAAATCCACAGAGAACAACCGACAGCAATATTTGGAATCAAAAAGCTCCAAGACCATGGAATATAATGAATGACATTTTGAAGTACCAAAACACTAGCCAAAGTACCACATGAAGCACGAACATACTTTTTTGACATAAGCATAATTGCAGGAAGAAGCTGCCCAAGAATGGTAAAAAGAACGAATAATGTAGCAAAATACCATCCACAGTTCCATTTTTCTTCCAAATATTCGCGTTCAGCTTCCCAGTATACCAGTTTTTGTAAGCCATCTTTAATAAAAGTTGAAAGTACACAAATACGAGCGACATCAAAAATATATGGTTTGGTTTTCAATAATTGCTGAAATAAAAAGGTAAAGATAAATTAATAAAATAAAACGATTAAACTTACTTTATCGAGATAATCTACAAACTGCTTAAAGTACTTCACGAAATCATGTATGACAGTCATCCAAAAATAAAGGAACCATGAAAAGCTTCTAAGAAAAAATTCACCCAGCATAATTGCAGCAAGCACTTTTGACTGAAACCAATTTTTTGATGAATGAAGAGAAAATGTAAGAAAGCTTTTGGAAGGAATGAAACAAACAACGAAAAGTTATAAAAACAAAATTAGCATGATTTTTTTATAAAACAAACAAGTGATAAATCTTTATCTCTATTATTTTTAAATTACAAATTTCCGAAGCAAACACATTATGAATCAAAAAAACTCGTAAAATCCACAATTTCGGAAGCACAAAAAGTTTAACCAGTTTCAGTAGCTTTATATTAAAAATTATTATACAAATTAATACAAAAAAATGGATTCCAAACTTAAAGAAAGTTAATTACATAACAATAATTTTTAACTGAAATTTTATAAACATGAATTCGATTTCAAAAATAGCTGCATTCGTTTCATGGTTGAAAAAATATTTGTGAAATGAAAGAGCAAAAAATATTTTTGGTGGAAGTTAATTCTTTATAACTTTGTATTTCTTAACTATTTGAAATTCCTGTCGCTTAGTTTTAAAAAGATAATCATCTTCTTTTTCACCAAATAACGAATAAAATATATTTTCAGTTTTCTTTTTTTCATATGCTTCGGCATTTGGGTATAGGGACACTCGTTGAGCATAATCATAAAGATCTCCAATAACAAAATGGGCGATTTGTGGGGATAAATTATAAAATTTTAGATATGGAAAAATATTATTTAATATTTTTTTCATATTTTGCGGATTTATTTCCAAATTTTTTTGTTTGCATTCTTCTTTCGCCCAATTTATTGCCTGAAAAAAATTAGTTTTTTTGTTTATTTTCTTGCAGGGATTTTTTAGCTTACATTTATAAAAATTATATCTTCTTTATCATTTTCTCGAGTGCATCGATCCAAAATCATTTCAACTATTTTGGGTTTGAACCAACAAATTTGCCCAAAACTTAAATAATTAAATTCAAAATTATTATGTTTCGTGAGTTCCGGTAAAAATTCAATAATTTTCCATAAAATTAAATTTCGATTTGCATTTAACATAGCCCATTCTAAATTTTTCATAATTAAATTATAATTTGCAATTGCTGCATTTTTGGTTGAAAATATTTTTTCTTCTTCTTTTTCGATAGGGCATGTTGAATCTCGATGGAGATCATCCATAAAAGTTTCAAAGCTATCCAAGCTTGTAAAAATGGAAGAGAAATAGCGGAGTATGTAAAAGCTATAGAGCTCATTTTTACCACAATTAAAGGTGTTAAAATTAACATAAAACAAAATTCCAACTCCTTTGCTCATCGTACAGAGCCATGCGATTTTATCGCGGAACGAAATTTCCGAAACACCCAATAAAATTAAACAAAAAATGTTAAACCTTTAATTAACAGCTATTCATTTCTTTATACTGGTCATCTATTAACTTCGATAAAGATTCCATATGGTCCATAAGCAATAAAAAAAATCCCATTATTTGGAATGAAATAGGTTTATTTTTAAAGGCTTCTAAATAATGATAAAATAATTTATTTACATGCATTTCTTTAGCTTTCAATTTTTAACTGCATATCACACGAGGATGACCTTGTTGCTATTTTGTTAGTGTCTTATTTTATTTGATAGAATGAAGCACTTCAAACTCTGTTTGAAGCCTTTAGAATATTGAAGAATAACATTTTTGAATGTTGTTTTATTAAAGGATTAGAAAAAAACATAACATAAAAATGGGAATCCTTATATTACTAAAATTATCAGAGTTTAGAATTAACAAATTTTATTGAAATACTTTTTAACTTTTAACTATTTTTTGTAATAAAACATTGAAGCATTTGAATTTCCTATTCTCTTTTTATTGACTAACCTTTCACGTGTTTTATACTGCCAAAAAAGCGCGGGCTTTTCTTTGTTCAATTATTTTTACTAACTCTCTTTTATTTGTTTGTTTCTCCTCAATTTTTTCATTTAATCTTTACACATTGCCGCTGATTCCTTTTCGCTGCTTTCAAGAAATCTTCATTCATCAACTTTTATCTCATTTTGAGTTTCATCATCAACTTATTCAATCATCATGGATTCAGCAACAACTAATAATGGTCTCGGAAATGTTCAAGAAGCAAAGAAAATGGTTGAAAAACTTCACAATAAATTAGATCGTGAAACAATGAAGCGTAAAGCCATTCAAGCTTTGATTGAGTAAGTTTCTTTTCATTTTTAAAAACTTTCATCCTTTTTGTATTTTTAGATCAGTAAATGAAAATCGAGAAAATGATCCATTCGTCGTTGGTCTCTCTGATAAATCAAATCCATATATTCCAAAGGCTAATCTTCCATTGGGTCTTGGTCAATGTTTACCTTTCAATCAACCTGCTGAAAATTGATTGATCATTATTTTATACTTTGTATGATTATTTATTTCATGTTACTTTGCGTGTTTTTAATGATTATATAAATTGTTCTTGTGTCAATACTTGTGCAATTAATATTGCTAACTATGGGTATGATAGCGTCAATAGATTCAGTTGTTATTGCTTGACTCTTTTTTCTTCCAAGCGTATGATGTTTGAAGTGATGAGAATATGATATTCATGGTTCCATCCTTCTTAAGTGGAATAAAGTATCACATCACTATCTTACATCTTGAGCCGTTAAAAAAGAAAGATACATAAATAAATGAAAAGGTTTAAAGCCTTAAAAAATATTCAAGAAAGAGAATATAAAAAACTTTTTATAAACAGATACAAAAAAACATTTCAATAAAATTTTCATTACAATTAGATCAACCTTTCATTGCTCACGGCGCTATAAAAGTGAAATAGAAACGGCAGAAGGAAAATGTTTTCATTTTGCCGTTTCTATTTCACTTTTCCAATCAAACTATAACGCCGTTTGCTGGAAATTTCGAAGTGCTATAACCATCAGTAAATACGCAACTTTGAACGTTAGTTGTAATGTGAAGAACAAAATATTTTTCATATTTGTAATCAAATTTATATGAACAACATTCTTCCCAAATTTTAATTTGATTTTCTACGGTATCAATAAAGTTCTTTCTCAATTCCTGATCAACTTTATACCATCGCACGCTAAATCGGGTTTTATAAGCAGCATTATTCTAAAATATTAAAAAAAAATTTAGAAATTAGAGTTTTTCTTAATTTCTGTGATTCTTTACTTTAATAAAATTTGTAAATAAAATAGGATCCAACATGTAAGATGGTAACCGACCAAGATGAAAATCATAAAGTTTGTTCGTCATTAATGTATCACAAATTTTTTGTAGCCCTTGTTTAGAATATACTTTATAAACATCTTCTTTAGGAGGTGTGCTAAATATTTATTTTATTATTTTTTTGTAAAAAAAGATAATTACAATTTAAATCTTAATGTATTATGTGCCATCATTAAAAGTTTATCGACAGAAACAACTGAAGCGTCTGGCCGTAAAATATTTGTTTCATTTAATTCAATTCTAAGCAATTTTGACCCAAATGTTTTAAATTTATCAAATGTGAGAACTTGGTTTTCAACGACACATGAAAATAATTCTAAACGCCACTTAGATACTAACGATGAGATTATTCGATTTTCAGTTTGTAATGGTCGTACGATAAATAAGGTGCCGTAAATATAACATTAAAAATTTAGAAGGTGAAAATTTTTCCACGGTAAAAGACAATGTGGATAATTGTCGGTGGTCATATTAATATTATCTTCCTGGCTAATAAATCCTCGAATAGGGGTAACTTGAATTTTTAGCCAAAAATATTTACAAGAAAAATAGAGTTTAAACAAAACTTTACGCCATGGTTTAGAATCTTTACATATATATGTAGTTATTGAAGGTGGAATAGAGAACTGTTGAAGTAACGCTTTTTTTGAATTAACATCAATAGCTTCATGCATAGTTTATAATAAGGAAAAAAAATTTAAAAAATGAAAGTAATAAAAAAAATAAGAACATTCACGGTTTAGAGTGAATTTTCACAAAGTAAAAAACATGACTTTTTCCTATCTATGTACTTTTATTAACCAATGTTTGCTTTATAATGCCATAAAAGCCCGCGCTTTTCTTTTTTCGATTTTTTTACTAACTCTTTTTTATTTGTTTGTTTCTCCTCCATTTTTTCATTTAATCTTTACACATTGCCGCTGATTCCTTTTCGCTGCTTTCAAAAAATCTTCATTCATTAACTTTTATCTTATTTTGTTTTTGATCAACAAATAATTCAATCATCATGGATTCAGCGACAACTAATAATGGTTTAAGAAATGTTCAAGAAGCAAAGAAAATAGTCGAAAAACAACAATGAATGAGATCGTGAAACAATAAAGCGAAAAGCCATTCAAGCTTTGGTTGAGTAAGTTTCTTTTCACTTTTAAAAACTTTATTTACATCCGATAATAAATCATTTTCCGCTTCTGTCGTATTTATTAATACAAAAAAAAGATAAAACAATTAGTTATAAACATAATAAATATATTCGAATCCATCAAATCTCACATCACCATAACAAAGAAGAGAGTAAAGATGTAAAACTAAAACGATTTTAAGGTTAATAAAGCTTTAAAAGATAAAGGTAACTTACATTGTTAAAAAATGGTAAAGAAGCATGGTACATTGAATAACATATTAATTAGATGGAGAAAATATCAGCATGAGCAACCAATTGACCATCAGGCATGTAAAACATATGAATATGAAAAACTTTGTTCCAGATATTTTGAACCATAAATTCAGGTAAACCAGTTTGAGCATTTTCAAATCGTTGAACATTAAGGATACGAGAATCGGTAACGAGATCATGCAAATACATACCATTTGAAGGCTTTTCAGAAAGATCATGTACAATGGGTTTCCAGCAATCATATGTAGCCAAAGTTGTATCAGCACCAACTCTGATTTCTTCTAAAAGTTGAAGACTAACACGAGCTTTACGTTCCATAGTAAGTGCAGGTGGAAATAAAGCTGATGAAGCCACAAAGATAGCCGCACCAACTGCGGCAGCACCACCAGCTGCTGATCAAGCGAATAGATAACTAGCTGCAACACCAACAGTGAGAACAACCATGATAACAGTTTTCTAAAATATAAAAAAAATTATTTTGAAAAAGCACGTAGGAGTAAAGCTAAAATATTTTAAGGAGTTAAAAATGTCATTCGTTTAAAGCAAAAAAGTTCTTCTTTTTTTCCCGCGTCTTTTATTAGCATTACTGTAAAAATAGGCGCGGGTTTAAAACATGGAGTTTGGTTGATTTTTATGGTTTGAGCAAAACGTTGATAACGTTATTATTATTACCTTTGCATTGAAGCCAAATTATCTTATTTTTGTCTTTTACTTAGTGAATTACCCAAAAGATGTGTCATGGCTATGATATGATGCGGGTTACTATGTGTATTAGGGTAGTGTAGCGGTGCAGTTCAGTAATCTTGAGTGGGAAGAGATAGTTGGTTTATTGTCATATCCTCATACATAAATATAACATAAGGTTAACACTAATAAAGATGGAGAGAATAGAAAGGAGAGCACTACCTCATAGATGGAGATAGGCGTGGTTTAGCCATAGCATTTTCTGCAGTTGGTATAGCATTGCCATAATAATAATCATTGATGTGTACTCGATCATTACAGATGTGAGTTTTTCAAAATTTTAATGATCGAAGATTATTTTTCTTGTTTAAAACGTTCTAAAATGAATGATTTTTTAAAGTTTTTATTTTCCACATACATACAAAATAATCGACGATAGAAATTTGACATAAAATTATTGTTGTTACATTTAACACATACACGCATTATTATTATTTTTTACAAATTATTAATTTTTTGTTTGAGATCAGTTTTTACATTTTGTTTTTCATTGATTGAAAGAGAGAAACTTTAATTTGCTGTTGCCATATTATTTGGTACACCACCAGCATCACCAGGAGGAAGATGAGGCACTTTTCCACTTTTATCGACTTTTTGTGGATGAGTTTTTACTTTAGCATATTCCATTAACACCCATAGAGTTGTTGCAATTCCAAGAGCATTTGCGACGAGAACTTTCATCATTGGACCATAAAGTTGTTGTTGGGATTCAAGAGAATATTGAATGGCATCTTTTCGACTTGCTTCACATAGATTGTAACAAACCATGAAAATGCAAAGATGAAAGAGTTGATGTCCATAACCCAAGAGATCAAAGAAACCAGGACATATGCATTCAGGAATATTGGCACCCATGAAAATTCCAGAGATTAATAACCATTGAAATGCTGAAGAATGATAAGAAAGTCCAGTGTCAAGTGTTTCAGGTGATGCCTGAAAAGTGGAAAAAATGCGAAATGAACCGAAACAATTATGGCCAAAAAGTAAACTTACAAAATATCGATGAATGATAGGAATGTAAAGCCATACACCACATAACAGACAAGTGACCAAACGAATTAAATGACGAGTTTTCCAAAATGGTCGTAATACGAATAATGCTGATGTTGAAATATATTGTAAGTATACCACGAAGATGAGAGTATAAATGTAAAACTAAAACAAGTTTTATAAAATGTAAAAACGTTAGAGTAACTTACATTGTTGAAAAATGACGAAGTATCTTGTCTCATTGCAAGTCGTTGAAGGCCAACGCATAAACTGAAAGTTAATATTCCAGAGAAATCGATGAGAAGCCAAAAGATGTGATCAAGTTGTGAACGGCTATGCTGAAAATTATGGAATTTTTGAGATGTTTATTGTTGATGGATAAGGAACATACCAATAAATGGGTAGCAGCACTAGCAAGAAATAGAGTTGAAATTCCTGTATAAAGAATCAATAAAGACCATCGAATTTGAGTTTCCAGCAATAATTCAGGTAAAATATATCGAAGAAGAATGAAGATAAATGGAACCAAATGAGTCCAAAAGTTTACCTTAAAAAATGCAAAGATTAGTTTTATTGTTGCATGGCAAAAATTGAGACACAAAAATAAGGAAAATAAAAAAAAGTTAAACTTACTGATTCATTATGAAGTTTGAAAGCAGAAGAAATATAATAATTTATTGATTGATTTAATGGACGATACCCAGATCGAATATGTTTTCTTCTTAAAAGTTGAGGAATTTCAGAATCTACGAGCATTTCTTTTATTTGAATGGTTTTATTGTTGTTGTTGCTTCCAATGCTGCTGCTACTTGATGCCGCCGCCGCCGTCACCGATCGACCTGAAAATAATGAACACATTTTTCACTTTCATTTTTTTAGTTTTCTAAAATTTCTAGGAAACACATTTTTTTACGAAAAAATTAACATAGAAAAAAATAAGCTTTTTTTGTCTTCAAGGCAAAGGAAATAAGAAAGCAGCCAAAAGAATAAATAACATCATATGAGCTTTTTTTGTTCAATGACCCGGTCAATGATGACGCCAAAAGCTCCTTCTTTTTTCTTTTAAAAAGACTAACTAAATAAAGGCAAGCAAAAAATACATGAAAAGAAAAAACCCGAAAAAATAAAATGGAGGCATATTTTTGTTGCAAAAATAGCAAAAAAACATAGAGTTTCTGTTTTATTTTTGTTGCTAGAAAAAAAATGGCTTCAGGGAATTTGAGTTTGAGCGTTTAATCTTTCTTCCAAAAAAAAGAAGATGGAAAGAAAACAACAAATTGAAAGCCTCTATAGAATTGACTTTTCTTTCTTTCTTTTGGCGGGTGGAGGAGGATGGCCGTGGTAGAATAGTAAATTTAAACCCTAAACAAAAAAGTTAACAGACAAAGAAGACAAAAAAAATTTGATAGGTTAATTGAAAACCAAAAAAAAAAGGTTATTTGAAATTCAAAAACAAAAAATAACATTTTAGAAAAGGGAAAGAAAAACAAGTTAAATTCAGTTAGAGAAAATGAAAACATTATTTTGAAGAATCAATTATGGCTCAAAAAGGTTGTAAAAGTGAAAAATTAAATTAAAAAATGAAAAAAAGATTGCCCACGATCGGAATCGAACCGATGTCGTCACGGCCACAACGTGAAGTACTAACCACTATACTACGTGGGCCGAAAGCATGAATCTTATACGTGTTTCTAATGCTTCAAATTTCTTAGATACAATGAGAAAGATTAATAGGAACATCTGTGCCGCTTGCCTTCATAAAAATTTTGAAACAAGTCTAGAAATTTTTTTTAGAAAAAAGCATAAAATTTGTAGCCATTAATCTTTTAACTAAATTAAATTTTATTTTTGCTCCAATAAAAAAGGCGTTCGTCTCGTCTCTCAAAAATTCCAAAAAAGGCAATAAGGAACTAAAACAAACAACCAAAAGGTTTGAAGCTTTCATATTCCAAACTCTTTTATTTCTCACTTGTTTAACAAAACTGCTTGTTGTCAATGTCCCATAAAAGCAACCCATCAATGTTAGAAAACAAAAAAATTGCATAACTTTTATGGAAAAAAAATGAAACCATTTATCAATCGTTTCAATTTCATGGTTTTTAATTTTTTTCCAGAAAGTAACAAACAAACAAACAAAAAAATAAGGAGAAGAAACAAGTTTTCGATATCGATAGAGTTAGCAGCTTAATTCAGAGACAAAAAATATCGGAAGGGGTTTTTTAGGATAAATAAATAAAAATTTGCAGGATCGTGATACTTACTTTTTTTAAATTATAAAAAAAGAGGGGAATATTTGAGAAAGAAGAAAAGTACATAATTTTTTCGAAGAAAAATAGTGATTCATCAAAAATTGAGAATAAAAATTAAATTAAATTTTTTCAAGTGATGGCCCAAAAGAAGAACAGGTTTTTTTTTCAGAAAAAAAGTGGAAATGAAAAATTTAAAAAGGAAGCAGACGATTTGGAATTGAGCGCAAGGTGTTTTTTGAGCAATGAAAAAAGTGCATTCAAGCAACAAATTTTTTTGAAGAAAAAAATAAAAATATGATTGACAGTTAATGTTTCTCGCTCCTTTTTTTAAAATCTAAGCTGCCTTTTTTTTATCACAACAAACGGTCATTCGAGATATTTCCTTTTAAAAATATTGCAAAGCTTTTTAAACGACGTCACAAAATAAAACCAAACGGAAAAAAACATAAAAAGCAAGAAGATACATAGTTCCCGTGAGACACATCTTTCTCAACAAACAAAAAAACTAAAACATTTTTAGCATAGATTTCTTTTTTTCAATCTTAAACCTGATATAAAAAAGCGGAAGTCTAGAGACGTAGAAAAAGAAGGGAAAATTTTCTAAATTTAGTCATATAAAAAAAATTTTTGAGGAAAAAAGCAACAACAAAATTACATGTTTTTTAAAGGGAGGAAAGAGGATAGTTGGAAGCAAACAACTACCAAATATTTGGACCTTCTGGATTCTCGGAAGTCTAACTAATTTTAAAAAAAGAGTCAAACGTTGCTTAATTAAAATTTTAAGTATTTTGATAAAAAAAAAGTTTCAAGGCTTAAAAATAATGTTAAAAAGATTTTAAAAATTTAAAGACAAATTTTTTTCAAACACATTCATCATCAACAGCCCCACATAAATTCCATCATGTGGTGGTGGCAAAGGTGAAAAATAAAAAGCATAAATAAGAAAACGAAAAAAAATAAACAACGAAGAAGCAAAAAATAGACAGAAGCGTGTATTATTTATTTGACTCATTGCATGCTTTTTAAAGGGAAGTGAAAAATAAAAAAAATACTATCAATATATAATTTCTTTATTTTATTTTTCTCATAGTCTTTTAAAAAATTCCTTCCAAAAAATATTACAATTTTTTTATTTTTTGGAACACTAGGAACGAGAAAAAGTCACATGGAACAGGGAAGGAAGAAATTAGAGATGGTTTTAATAGCAAAATAAAAATAAAAAATAAATTTTTGAGGGAAATAAAAGCGCCTGAGAAAAATGCTACAAAAAAACAATGTAGCTTACTTTAATTTGTTGGAATCATTTGTCTAAAATAACTAAAACAAAGGAATACTAAGCGAAGGGATATTCAGCATTATCGAATCCAAAAGTGAATAGGAATAACTATGTTTTAAAGCAAAAACGATAATTTCTTAGTTTTTTTACACGAAAAATCCAAAGTTTTTCAACATCATTTTTAGAATTCCCGTAATTTATTTTCCAACGTATTTGTATAAAAAATTTTAATTAAAAATAAAGATAATTAAAAATAAGCAATTCTAACTACGTTTTCTCTAAACTACAAATTAACCCATTCATTCATGTGCACAAACGACTAAAAATTTAAACTAAACTAAGAAAAAGAAAAAAGTAAACAAAATGTGATAATAAAAAAATTGTTTAATGAACAACGTTGAAGTCGGCAGCAGTCGTCTGCTTTATTTTTTAAAGGGTGGATTCAAAAAAAGCAACAACACCTGTTTTTAATTTAGTTTTTTGCTTTTAAAAATATATAGCAAAGGCGCTCTTGCTTTTTTTTTTATAGTTAAAGCTCACTCATTTTTTCTTTTATTATTGTTAAACTTTTCTTTTTATTTTCATGGCTTCAAATATAGAGAAATGGAAAAGAATGAAAACACAATAACAAAAGAAGCAAAGCAAAAAAAGGAGGCACGATAAGGACTTTATATTTGAAAACTAAAAAAGGGAGGAAAGCTTTTTTGACGTCAAACAAAAAAAATTGTTTTCAAACAAAAGGTTTTTTTCTTGGTTTGCTTTTTTAAAATAAAAAAGCTTTTTAAAAGTGAAACTTAAAACACAAATATTCAAAATGTCTCGAAGTATCAAACGGAAAGATTGTTAAATCCAGCAGCAAAAAATATACTTTTTTTTACTTTGAAACTCTTAACTTCGATAGAAACAACATCATGGGAATGAATATAAATGCAAGTAATTACCTTTCGAATAAACAAAGACAGACTAAAAGCTTTCACTACAAATAGAGAAATAAAAATGGGTTGATTTTAGACACTATAATCTGGTTTAATCATCCCCAATAGCAAGATAAGAAATGGGGGAGCTGTTTTTTTTTCATTTTAGTTTTAAGAAAATGATATCAGAATAGATAGTTAAAAAACAATGCGGAAAATCACGAATAAGAGTTTTTTTAGATTTTTAAATTTATATATGAAAATTATTTTAAAAACTCCAAATGAAGAAGAAAATAAAACCTTTAATTTCCTAATAATCTGCAACCACCACCATCGATCGTCGTAATTGTTGTCGGAAATCAGTCGTTAGTTAACACATATAAAAAAAAGAAGAAAGCATAAAAGTTAAAAGCACAAAAAAATGTTGCAAAAATAATAAAAAAGTTTGAATGTTTTTTTATGGAAATTTAAATAATTTCATTTCCCTCTATTTTTTCAAACTTTTTTTCTTACTGTGTATTTTTTTTTCATTTTGCATCCATATTTTCTTTCTGCTTTCGTTGTTTGCATGTTTTTGTAAAAAATTTTTATGCTTCGTTCGAGATATTCCAAGAAAATAAAACATTATCCATTTTTTCTTTTATGCTTTTATCAATCGCATTAATATAATTTAATTAGGTTATCTTAAATAAAATTTTTTGGCTCCATCTGTGTCCATGTTTTTTTAAATTCCATATTTATTTTGATAGGCTTCTATTTATAAATTTTTACGCTAATTTTTTATGTTTTTTCGTTTCAAAGAAACTAGTATTTTTCCATTCATTTTTGGTTCGTTTGTTTTAGAAAAAAAGATAGAAAGATTTATATTATTATAAGTTTTTAAGTTAATGTTTAAGTTGTTGTTTCTTCCGCCAGCGAACGATCTTCATTTTTGTAAAGGTTGAACCCATCCTTTCGCTATGTCTGCTTCATCGTTTTCTTTATTTTTGCTTTGCGGAGATGAAAAAAAGAAAGGAAGAAGAAGCTAAACAAAAATACAGCATTATTTTTTTTTTTATTGTTTATTTACTTCTCTCATCTCTTTTCTTCACCAACATCGTCGTCTTCTCATCTTCTCGTCATTTCAGTTTTAGAAAGAAAAAAATTTAATGGTCAGGAAAAGAGAAAATTGGGAGAAACGACGGAAATGTCTTCTTTTTTTTAAATGGGGTTTGCTTTTTTGCTCGTCTTTTGTTTGCTTGCATTTATTTGGATTCTTGCCAAAAGAAAAAAAGAGATAGTAATCGAATTCTGTAATTTTATCCTGATTTCTATCTTCGTTGGAGACTAACTTTTAGGATTCTTCTTTTTCTTCTTTTTTGCAAAATATCTAACCTTTTTTTTGACATAAAAATAGTAAAATAATATTTTGTTTCAATTTTTAAAAGCTTTTTTATTCCCGATCAACAACAAAATCCACTTGAAAAACATTTACCTTTTTTTGCTTTTTCTTTTTCATTTGCAGGTTTAAAAATAAATGAGTGGTATGTCCTCGAGCTCGAGGTAATTATCTCTCCCTCTCCATTTTTTTTTTGTTGAGAACCACTAAAAATTCAGTCAGCGATCCCGAGAGAGGAGGAAAAGGAAAAACCAAGCGAGCCGCTTCCAAAAATATACATATTTTTCTATTTTTTTTTAAATAGATCGAAACACAGTCCAGTCGTCCAAATACATATATATATATATGCATAGTTGCCGGAAAAAAACCCAACCAACCTCGAAACAATGTTCTATGTTGTTTGTCCTTTTTTTGCTTTTACCTTTTCTCAGCATTTTTTTCTCGTTTAGTCCAAATCCGTTTCTCGTCCATGTTGGTTGGTTTTTGTTGTTGAAGACTTACTTAACCCAACCACGACGACAGCAAGCAACTATGATGCCTCATTTCTCTTGCTTTACAAAATGCAGCATAAATGTCGGACATACAAATGTAAAACTCGCTAAAGTCTTTTCTCTCTTGGGTGCAGCAGACGACACACACCACACACGCATACTCACTCATGTTGGCACAGCAGCAGCCAGCGACAACAACAACATCATCGCCATTGCTTGCTCTCTCGCTGCTGCCGCCGCCGCCAGTATTAGTAAATAGTAACAACGTTGCCTGACGAAGAAAAAAGAAGGGTTTTTGCGCACTCTTTCCCTTTTCTCTCCGTCTTTTTTTTTTACACTGAACAAAAAAGACTTTTTCTTTCTTTTTTCTCGAATGGCGGTTTTCTGCATCCAACCATCCATTTTCTACCACCATCACAAAATGTTTACTATTTACATCTCTCTTTTTCCATCTCTTTTTTTTCTATCTCTGAGCCTTTCCGCATATATATTTTCTTTTATTTTTATCGAACACAAAAATGTTTTGTTGCACTAACTACAATTTTATATCCCCCCACTTTTCTGTTCTTCCGCGTTTTATATGTATTTATTAATAAAAAAATGTTTCAATTTTTTAATTTCTTTTCTGTTTTGTACGTACGTACTTGTTTGTTTTTGTTGTTATACAATAAATTAAAAGAAAAATAAATTTATTATTATTAAACTCTGTCATTTTTTATTGTTTGCAAAAAATACTTCGTCTCCAAAGTGCGTGTATTTATTTTTTCATTGATTCCATTTTTGAGTTTTTGCAAGTATGTATTATTTCGTAATCGATGAGTGTGTCACAGCAATAGCAGCCTGTTTTTCTTATTGGGTCCAAGTTTTAGTATTTGCATCAATTTTTTTCCTGTTTTTTTTTATTGTTTTCTATTTCTTGGAAGAAACATAACTTTTTTTCTTGTCATTGTTTGTAAGAGAAAAAACAGTTTTGGTTTACAAAAAAATATTGGCTTGTTGAGGTACTTGATTAGATGTATTGTGTTCGATTTTTTGTTTGATTGTTTACTATTATTGTTTTTTTTATAGTTGGGTTTCTAAAAACAAACCCAAGATTTTCCAATTTATTCTTTTTTTAAACATTCCCATAAAAATAAGTGTTAAACATTTAATACTTTTTGTCAAACTCCTAGACAGCTTTTTCCATACTTTTTTTTATGTATCTTTCAAGCTATTCCAAAAAAGCTTTATCTCTTTTTTTTTGCAAAAATTTTGGTCTCTTTTTTATTGTCAAAAAATTTTATTTTTCCAAATTGTTGCATTTCCTTCTTTTTCTCCATTTTTTTTTCAAAATGTTTTGAGAGAATCGTCCATGAAATTCCATCATCATCGTCGAGCAACAACAACGACGAGCGACAATAAAAAAGTTTCCATTGAGCCGGAAACATGTCCACTAAAAAAAATTTTTTTTTATTGGTGTATGTGTATTGTCGCCCTTCAATTCTCTTCCATCCTTGTCTGCATTTTTTTCTTTCTTTTCTTCTGTTCATGGGTTTCACACGCAGAAAAATAACAAAGGCCAAAAAATGTAAAACAACAATTTTTTTTCAAATCTTTTTTTGAGATTTCAAATACCAATGTTTTCGGGACAGAAATGGCAGAAACAAAAAATGGCATTATTTGTCGCCAACAAAAAAAGTTAGTTTCAGTTAAAAAAAAATATTTGTCATCGTCGTTGATGGTGGCAAAGATGGCGACACATTTTCTCAGTGGGATGCCTCCTTTTGGGGCTAAAAAGCGGAGGAAGAAAGAAATCTTTTTTATATTTTTTCCTTTAAAAGCGACTTCTAAAGATGGAAGTGGAAAAAAAAAGAAGACATAAATGATCGATGCTTTTCCTAAAAAAGAAAAAGCCTTTTCTATTCTTTTTTTTCTTTCTTTTGTTTAGTTTTTAAAAATAAAAAGCTAACATTATTGTTGCCAAATTTTTTTATGACATTCAAAAAAATATATGGAGTTTTTTAAATATAAATTTTTTTTAATATAATGGAAGATAGTAACTAAAAGTTGTCTGAATTTGTGATTATTTGATTGCTGTTATTCCCGCCACTGTGATTTACAGTTTTTTTAATCCATGTTCTATATTTCACGCCACACATGGGCACAGGGTGTGTTTGGGTGTGTTTTGACACACCCAGAGGTACCGGGGTACCGCTGAGGTTTTTTAGAAAATGAAAAAAATCCACAGGGGATACCAAGGGAAATTTTTTTCTGTATTCTGAGGGTACCGCTTTTTTTTCTGCTAGCCAAAAAATAGCAGAGAGGGGAGACCCTTTGGAAAATTTGGGGTACCGCTAGCAAAAAAACCTTGACACACTCCCTTGCCCATGTATGTTTCACGCACTTGTTTTGTTTTTCTCTTCATTTTTTTATTTCAACGATTTTTATGAGTGACGTTTATCTGACTGAATCAATTAAGCTCACCCTAAATTTTTATTATTTTTTTCGTGTGTTATCGTGTCATGCCTGAAACGGATTTTTAACGGATATATCTATTTTATTTTTTTAATCGTCGATAAGCTCCCTCTCACTAAATAAAACTATTTTACTCACATTTTTTCCTGCAAAAAAACTTGAATATTTTTTTTGGCAAAAAATAAAACCTAATAAATTTTTTTTTGCAAACTCATAAATTCTGATTTCACGCCTTTACTATTTTTTGTTTTAAGAATATTTTTTTCTTTTGCTGGCTTGAAGGAACGCGGGAGTCATCGTCTCCGTCGTCAATCTTCTAGTCTCTCTTTTCCCATTCTTTTTTCTTTCAAGGTTAAATTTTTTTTCTTTCTACAAACCTTTGAAGGCTTTTTCCATTCTATTCAATATATTTTTTTTTATTTTTGATTGTTGATCGATTTTGACGTGAGAAATGAATGGAAAGGAATCATAGGTATTTTTCTTTTTTTAATTTTTTTTTCTTTGATCACTATGATTCTTTTGTTTGTTGATTTAAAGCCTGTTTTTCTTTTTCTGAACTTTGTAAAAGAAAAAATAATTAAAGCTTTTTTTTAACCCAAAACATAGTTATAAGAAATTGAAAGTGTTTCAATCAATAATAGTCTGCTTTTTTTATTAAACGTAAAATAATAACAAAATTATTTAAAGAATTTTCGGATTAAAAATATTCGTTTTATTCTTATTTTTTTTTGATTCCTAGAAAAATACAGATCTCGCGCTTTTTTTTAAATCCAAAATATTTTGCCATTTTTATTTTTTTGCTATTGATTACAACAAAAAATCGAACATTTTATTTATAAAAATTTTAGACGTTTTGCATTTTTTATTATTGTTGCTGAATTTTTTACATCCATCAATAACAAACAACCATGGCCGTGATCGTTTTTTCCCAAGCTTGTATACAATTTTTTTTTTGTCAAAAATTTTTCTTCTTCCTTGCTTTTCTCATTTTTCGTTATTTTTTCCTGCTTGTTTTGTTGTTTGTTCGATCTTAACATTGCATTCTTTATTTTTCTTTCTTTTTATAAGCAAAAGAGAAATCACGGAAGCGACGAGCTTCACTTCACCTTCAGGGGATGGATGCAGCGATTTTTGTTTTCATTGCATCTCAGAGTTTCGTGTGCTTGCTTACTTATTGAATCTCCTTCTTCCCATGTGTCCCTGATTCCATTACAACCGTTCGCTTGCTTTATTTTTTTCTTTTTCAATAAATCAAGAAATGCGGAAGAAAGGAAAACATGAAAAAAATAAAAGTAAATTTTTGTTTAGCATTTAAGCGTGTTAAGCAAAAGCTAAAAAATCGTTGAGAAAAAAAGTCTCATTTTTTTAGGCTCAAAAAAATAAATAAAATGTTTGCGCACATGCTTCTTGCTTCTTGCGAGACGACGACACTCATATGTATTTTTTTTGCAAGCATGGATGCGCCTAGTTTTTTTTGAGGCTGCATCCACCACTTTCGCTCATGCTTCTTCTTCTTTTAAAAAAAAGTAAAGAAAAAAGCAAAAAGCATGGAACAAATAATACAAAATTATTATATTCTCTTCCCCGCAAGCAGCATTTTAGATCAAGAATAGCGACCACTTTAGACAGGCGCAAGCAGCAACATTATTACGAATATCGACTTTCATATTTTTTCGCTCATCAATCCATCGCAAATTTCTTCGTTATTGCTTGATTTAATAATCCTTTTTGTTTGATGAAAATATAAAAATTATGAGGATTTTTTGACATGTTTAATTTTAGTGGATTTTGGATTAATATAAAAGTCTCAATATATTGGGAACTTTGGAGGTTTTTGAAAGCTGTGTTTCTTTAAACTTGCTATTTTACGACTTTCTTTTTTTGATGATTATTACTTTAATTTTTTTAGCTATTTTTAAAAAGCCAAAAGCATTCATTTTTTAATGGCCATAATTTTCTCCAACTTTAATACCACTTAAAAAATATAAAAGTCTTTATATTTTTATTTTAAGAAAAATGAAAAGGACATAGTTTTAGTTTAGTTAAGTTTATTGATCGCCTTTTGTTGTTAGTCCTCCACCCATATATTTTTTTCTTATTTCTTGTCGTGTCTTAAAAATTTTTTCTTCCTTATTTTATTTTATATTTTTTGGTGCCATTTCGCGAAGAAAAAACATGATGAAAGGCAACCAACAGTCGTTTTTGAATTTTATTTTTGAACACATCTAAATTTTTTTTATTTTTTGGCGAATAACAAATGTTGCCCTTTCTTTATTTGAGAAAATAGCTTTTTTGGAAGCGCTATTTTACTTTTTGAACTAATGTCTCTAACATAAGATAAATTTAAAAGTCGATGCAAAAAAGGTGTTTTCGATTCATCTCAAAAATATTTTTTGTTTGAAGCACCATCAAAAAAAAATTAAGGACACGATATCGCCTGCTTCTTCTTGGTTCTGCTGTTTCGGCGGATGGAAACAAAAATAAATGTTTTTTTCGCTCCATTTTTCAAAAGCACGTTTTTTTCTTTTTGTTTATTAGCTGTTGTTAACAAGAATCAGCTGCCACCGTAAAAAAAAATAAATAAAATAAAGAAGATTCTCTGCTGCTTCGGCTGATACTTTTTTAAGTCCTATTTTTTCTCCGCCAAAAAAGAAAGAAAAGTTGTCCAAAAAGGAGGCTGGCGGCTTCAATGGATATTTTTAACGCAGCAAATAATTATACTTATTTTTTTCTTTGAAAAATAAGACCTTCTTTTGTTTTTTAAGTGTTTAAAAGCTTTCTATTTATTTTCCTTCGTAAAAAGAAAACAAAAGCCTTCGAAAAATAAGAATAGAAAAAACTTTTATTTTTGCATGTTTTTTTGATTATTTTTTTCAAAGCGGAAATCCAGCACCGAGCTAGCTATAGCTTCTTTTTTAATGTGGTTTCCTATCAAAGATTTTGAGCCCATCGCCGCGAGATTTCTGCATATTTTTTTTATTCTTCTGTCGTTGTTAGAAATAAAGATTTTGGATGGTTTCATTTTTATCTTCTTCCCTATTGCTTTCTCGAAAAAGCTAAATTTGGAAACAAACATAAAAATAGGAACTCTCAAAAGGCTGCAGTCTTTTTTTGAAATTGTATAATTTTATTTTTATTTTTTATTTTATTTTTTGAAATGAAAGTCAATGCAGAAGTGGCCTTTTTATATATACTTTTTTTTTCTGGTGGCTTTCTAATGTCAGAAATATAGTTTTGGGTTTAAAATAATGCGTTTCAATATTTTCATAGAAATAACAGTAACTAACTTTTGCATTTTTTGGTTATTATAATTTTTAGTGTTAATACGTATTGGCAAAAAAAGGAATCCCGCTGCGGAAGTTACTTATTTTTTTGTACCTTTTTTATTGTTCAAAATTGTATTATTATTTTTGAGAAAGAACACTTTCCTTTTTTTCGAATACTCTAAAAGAAGCAGCTTTTTATTTATTTGCTTTAGCTTCCTTTTACACTTTCTTTTCAACCACCAACCATTTATTTTATTTTTTTTTATTCTAAAGAGTTTATAAACGGCTTTCAAATGGAATACGGCTGCTTTCAATGAAGCGAAGTCAAACAAGAAATATAATAAAAACTAACTAAAATGGCGACGCAGTTTTTATTCGACTAACGCGCATTTTTTTTCTTTTGGGTGCCAAATTTTTTTTGGCATTTTTTTGTTGCCTGCGCCGACACAAAAAAAATAGGAAGCTAAAACAGTTTTTTTTCTTCTATTTCGTTTGTGCGTCGACAAAGAAGCTTGACAATGCCGCTGCTTGAATCGAGTTTTTTTTCTTCTTCTTATGTTTTTACAAATCGATTTAGGCCTTCCCCATTTTTCCCTAAAAAAGCTAGCTTAAATCTTGCTTGCATCTTTCCAAAACACATCGAACAAATGGAATTTATATGGGTCTGCCGCGTCCAAAAAAAAGTATTGAAAAATGCAAGCATTTTTTTTTGTCTTCTTTTTCTTGTTCGCCTTCTGTGCTCATCTTTTTTTTGTTTGAAGGAAAAAAGCTAAAAATGTAAAGCAAGGCAAAAGGCTGCTCAAATGGCTTTATTTCTTTCTTCCCTTTTTTCGCGGTCGGTCTTGCTCGTTTGTTTCGAACCTTTTCTTTCTTTTCTTTTTTTTTGCCGAAAAAAGTTTTTTCTTTTTTCTTGTGTTATTGGTCTGCTTTCTTTCTTGCTCCTCTCGCTTACAACTTATTCTTGCTCGATATGTTTCTGAGAGGGAGACTAGCTAGCTGTTGCTCATCGTCCAAAAACTTTCTTTTTCTTTTCATTTTTCTTTTTGACAACTGACGTTGCTTATTTTTTTTGCCTTTGCTTGCTTGGGTCTAATCTTGCCATTGGGCAAAAAAAATATTTAAAAAAAGCCAATTCACTTTTGTTTTTCTTTGTCGATTTCTTAAACGGCTACTACTAATAAAGAATATACTACGGTTGAATGGGAGAGAGGGCAGCAGCAGTCGATTGGCCACAGGATAAAAAATAGATGGAACTTTGACTAATCAGTCAAATGTGTGAAGAAGAAAAAAATTTGTGGATCAATTGGCGATTTATTTTTTTATTTTTGAGGCTTTTGCATTGGTAAATTTTTTGCTAAAGAGAGAAGGTTAAAAAAAGCAATTAAAAAATTTGCTATTTTTATTATTTTCGAAACAATTTAGGATACACTTTTGCCGTTTTATAAATCGTCCATTTTTATTATAAATATTTTATCTATAAATACTTTGGTGTCAAGATTCCTATTCTCTTTAAAAATTATTTTTATTCATAAATTTCCCATTCTGATTAAAGCTACCACTTTTTAAGCAACTCTCTATCTATCTATTCATAACCATTTTATTTATTTATTTTTTTTTTCTTATTCCAGTTATAACATTAATTTTATTCAACAAAAAAAACACAATATTATTATTATACTCCTTAATTTATTATTCATTCTCGGACATTTTTTGCTTTCTTTTCTTTCTTTTATTTATTCATTTTCTCATTGAACAACAACAAAAAAAATGTTGTTGTTTTACAAATTTTTTTCTTCCTTTTCGCCTTTCTTCGAGGTCGTAGTTTTTTCTTTGTGGTTGTGTTATTTTAAAAGAAAAAAAATTAAAGAAGGACATTTGGGTCCTCTTTTTTCATCCTGACGCATCTTTTTTATTTTTTTTTTGTTAAAATGTCGTCGTCTTATGTTTTATTTTATTATTGGCAGCTAGCTTAACTAAATGCTTGCTGCATTTTTGCCGGTGCTTGCCGGAGTTGACCAAAGCGACGACGAAATGAAACCCAATCCTTATGTCACTCACTTTTTTTAAAACTTATTTTTCGTTGAATTCACATTTTTGACCATTTGGTTTTGAGTAAAAACGTGCCAAGTTTTTTGTTTTTAACTTTTAATGTTTGATTTTCTGGGAAATTTAACTAACTTCGAAAATCGATTTTATCGTGCCAATAGAAACTTTTCCCAATGATTCATCGTTTCTATTTTAGTGATTTTTAAAAATTTGTTTAATTATATTAAAATCTCAAAACTTTATTTTTATGTTTTTCAGTTTCTTCTAACTTTGCTTTTTATTCCCCAATCAACCACCAACAATAATAAATTCAGCGGTTTAAAACATAGCTGAAAAGCTTTTTTTTATTTTTTCACTTTACGCTTTCGCGCAACAAAGCGTTTTTTGTGAAATAAAAAAAAGCTCGAAGCTCCAAGAAGAAGAAGATCCACCACCGCTGCTGTTTCTGATTGATTGAGTTATTATTACAACCCTCAAATTTAATTTTTTATTCCTGCCACTTTTTTTAAAAATTTAAAACTAAAAAGTAAGTTTTGTTTCAAAATATTCAAGTGTTTTTTTCTCTCTCATTCGCTGCTGGCCTTTGTGTTTCCTATGTGACTCATTTGTTTCTTTTTACAAATTTGAAAGCGAAACAAATTTAAAAATAATGTGAATCATATTGATTTATTCATTTCTCTGATTTATAAAAAAATTAAATAAAAGTTTAACTAAATAGTTATTAGTCCAAAAAATTTGTAAACGGGTTTCTAAGTGAATTTTGAAGATTAGCAAAAAATTAGAAGAAATGTCCGTAGCTTTATTGAATTAAGATTCTAATTTCCTTAATAAAAAGCTTTTTAATTTCGGCTAAACTTAACTATTAAATTTTAAAAAACTTCTCTATGAAACTCTTCGAAACTTTAGCATATTTTTAAAAACTTTAGAAAACTATTGTTACTTATTTAAAACAAATTTTATTAGAATTTCATATTCCAACAACAACGGCTTTTCTGCCTTAATTTTTGGAAGTCCTTTAAATAAATTTCCTATATTTTGTAGATCAATTCTAATTCCACCGACATCATGACTACAGATATTGCAGTTCGTTCAAACGATAATAATTTTCAAAATGGAGGCGATCCATATGATGAATATGATGATAATTCATCTTCAAGACATTTTGAACGAATGAGAATTAAAACTCTTGCAGGTTTGTATATTTATTTATTTATTTATATCTATTTTTCTTGTCGATACCAAAATTATCTTCATCATAAACAATGTTGACGAAATTTATTTCCTTCCCCTACTTAAAAAAAAAAAAAAAAATGGTTTAAGCTTTAATTTTCTATAAATGAATCTTTTGTTTAACCAAAAATAAAATGGTTCATCAAAAGCAATCTCAAAGTCAAATGAGTCAGAGTTTGTGAGCTCGCTGCTCTTGACCTTGGCTTTCTTTATTGTCGTCGCTATCGTTGTTTCTGCGCAGTTTATATTTTAAAGCATTCTCATTTTTTTGGCAAAAACATTAAAAAAAGGGAAAAGAAAAAAGAAAGATTGAATTGATTTAGTATTGAACGAGTGAGCGAAAGCGGCGACGGAGCAAAAACATTTTCATTTCTTCCTTTTTTTGGACAACAAAAACGAAAGAGGAAAATGAGAAATAAGAAAATCTCTGGAGACACATTTAAAAAAATTGAAGAAAGGAAAATGAAACAAAAAAGAAAGTAAAAGCAAAAAAAATTTATTTTATTGGTGTGGCAGCAGAATAAAAAAATTGGAAAAATAGGAAATGGAAATAAAATATGACGAGGAGAAAGGATATGGATGAAAACAAGGAAATTTTTCATTGAAAAAAATAATCAAAAAGTTTAAAAATAAAATTTTGAGGCACAGTTTTAAAAGCAAGCGCCCGACTCAAACTCATTTTGATTTGGCAGAATAAAATCACATTTTTTAACCGTGAAAAAAATTTAATCATTTTGAATCACATAAACAAAATTGAACTTTTTTTGAGAGCTATTAAATTTTTTGTCATTTTCAACCGATGTTCGCCCATGGCGGCGTCAGGTACACCTCTCCTGTCTACGTACATATTTCTCTTCCGGAAAATCTAAAAAACCATCTACAACTTCATCGTTCTCTACAACTATTTTTTATGATTCAAGCAAACATGGGCCAAGAAAAAATTCAAAAAACCTATAAGCAAACATTAGCTTTTTTTTCATGAGTGAGTGTGATAAACAAAAATGCAGAACACCTCTTTTCTCTTCCATCTCGTCGTTGATTGCTAACTATATAAATTAATCGATTTGATATCAATTTTTTTCTTTCTGCTTTTCTCGGCCTTTCAAATTTTTTTTTTGCTGGCTTCAGTATTTTCCTTATCGCTCCAGTCATCAATAAGGTTTTTGTGGTGTGGTTCAAGCTAAAAAAATAAAATTGACTTATTTTCAACAACGTTTGTTTTGTTTACCTCCACAACTTTTTTTTATTTAGTTGATTTTCCAATTTTGATTGAAAAATCATGATTGCCGAAGAAGAATCAAGTAATGGAATATCCATACCCAAAATAGTTGTAATTGACGAAGATTTTCTTGAACCCATTGAAACTGAAGCTATATTGGAATTTGAAAACCATCAAAATGGTGAAACTAATAAGGTTATTGTCGATGGTGGTGTTGTGAATCATGAAAATGAAAATAATAATATGGAAATTATTGATTTTAGAGTTAGAAAATTGAGAGGTTATTATTAATTTATTTTTATTATAACTTTGAGTTTCCAAACTAAATTTAAAATTTAACTAAAAATGCATTTTTAGAATTTAGCATTCGTTTACTAAAACCAAAGCTCTCTTACACTTATCCCCAAAAATCCTTTAAAATCAATTCTAATTCCTATTTGTTTTAGATGAACGTGAATCAGTTCAAAAGAAAACATTTACAAAATGGATAAATTCGCATTTAATTCGAGTAAATTGTAAAATTCATGATTTATACGTGGATTTACGAGATGGTAAAATGCTTTTAAAGCTTCTTAAAGTTCTTTCCGGCGAACCTCTTCAAAAACCAACTAAAGGAAAAATGAGAATTCATTGTTTGGAAAATGTTGATAAAGCTCTACAATTTTTACGTGATCAACATGTGCATTTGGAAAATCTTGGAAGTGGTGATATTGTTGATGGAAATGCTCGACTTACTTTGGGTTTAATTTGGACTATTATTTTGAGATTCCAGGTAAATAATTTTAAAATGCTCCTTATTTATTTAAGAAACAAACTATTTTTGAAAAGTTTGATTCATTAAATTAAAAAAAAATATAGTGAATCAATATATTTTTTGGCGCCACATTATTTTGGTGACTCAAAAAACATGAGAGTCCATTCACTTAATTTTTTAAAATAAAAGTGAGAAGGCAAATATAAAAACAATATTTTTTTGAAACGGAAATAAACTGAGAAAAGTCAAATACAATTTTGGTAATAAAAGCAAAAACGTTTATTTCTTTAATCCACAAACAAAAATTTAAAGTGGAAGTTCTATAGCAAATTTTTATCTACAGAAAAAAATAAAATTTTTGTTCTTTCAAAAAAAAACTTTTTTACTTTATAATTACTCAAATCGCGCTTTTAAAAACCATATTTTGACTCCTAAAAACTCATTTTTTATAGATCCAAGACATCACCTTCGAAGATGTGGACAATCAAGAAACCCGCTCAGCTAAAGAAGCTTTATTACTTTGGTGTCAAATGAAAACAGCTGGATATAAAAATGTTAATGTTAAAAATTTCTCTACTTCATGGCGAGATGGCCTTGCTTTTAATGCATTGATTCATAAACATCGACCCGATTTAATTGATTATGATTCATTACAAAAATCCAATGCAATTCATAATCTTCGAAATGCATTTGATATTGCTGAACGAGAATTGGGTTTACCCAAATTTTTGGATGCTGAAGATGTTAATGTTGAAGCTCCCGATGATAAATCCATCATCACTTATGTCGTTACCTATTATCATTATTTCAATAAAATGAAACAAGAAAATATTCAAGGTAAACGAGTTGGAAAAGTTTTGGCTGAAATGATGGAAAATGAAGCCTTGAAAGAGCGATATGAAACTTTATCCACTGATTTACTTGATTGGATTAAAACCACCATTAAAAGTTTGAATGATCGAGAATTTGAAAATTCCCTTAATGGAGTCCAACGACAACTTTCTGATTTTAATTCTTATCGAATTCAAGAAAAACCACCAAAGTTTAAGGAAAAGGGTGAACTCGAAGTTTTACTTTTCACACTTCTCAGCAAAATGCGTGCAAATAATCAACGACCATTCCGCCCACGAGAAGGCCATACTGTTGCAGAAATAAATAAAGCATGGGAAGATTTGGAAAAAGCTGAACATTTACGTGAATTAGCCCTTAAAGAAGAACTCATTCGTCAAGAAAAACTTGAACAACTTGCAACAAGATTTGAACGAAAAGCTGGTATGCGTGAAACTTGGCTTCGTGAAAATCATAATCTTGTTAGTCAAGAAAGCTTTGGAGATGATATTGGTTCAGTTGAGGCAGCTAAAAAGAAACATGAAGCCATTGAAACTGATATTTATGCTTATGAAGAACGTGTCATTGCTGTGGTTTCAGTTGCAGATGAACTTAATAATGAGAGATATCATGGAATTGATAGAATCACCGAACGCAAGGACCACGTCCTTCAACTTTGGAATCAACTCCTCGAAGCTCTTCAACTTCGTCGAGACCATCTCAATGTATCCCTTGATGCCCAAAAAGTTTTCTATGATATTGATAGTGTTAAAGATCAATGCGAGGATATTAAACGAAAACTTCTCAGTGAAAATCTTGGTGACCATTTACAAGATGTGGATGATCTCCTCCAAAAACATGATCTCCTCGAAAGTGATATAAATATTATTAATGATCAAATTCGAAATGTTAATACTCAAGCTGAACAATTCCTTCGTGATGATGGACCTCAAGGTGATGGCTACCAACCAGTTGACCCATCTAAACTTCGAAATGAATTGGATGATCTCGAACGCAGATATCAAGAACTTCGAGATTTATCTGCTGAAAAGAAGAGAAAGCTTGAAGACAATAAACGCTTCCATCAATTCTTATTTGATTATAATGAACTTCTCAATAATTTCCGTGATCAAGAACAAGTTTTGGCTCTCACTGATATTGGTAGAGATATTACTTCAGTTAATCGTTTACTTGCCCAACATAGGAATGCCGAAAATAATCTTGCCAGTTTGGGTCGTTCCTTAGATGAATTAGATGATCAACAAAAAGTTCTCGTGGATGATGAAGTACCAAATTCTGATCAACTTCAAGAAAAAATTGCTGATGCTCGAGATTATTTCGATCGATTGAACAAACTTGCTGAAGCTCGACGTCGAAGACTTGAAGGTGGAGTTGATTATTATCAATTCTTCACTGATGCGGATGAAGTTGATGCTCGACTCGTGGATACCCTTCGAGTTATTAGTTCTGAAGATGTTGGAAGAGATGAAAGCAGCACTGAAGCCCTCCTTCGCAAACATGAAGGTGTTAATGAAGAATTGGTTCACTTTGATAAACAACTTGAATCTCTTCAAGCTACCATCGAACAATTGCCCCAAGAAGCTCGAGAACATCCTGAAGTCATTGAGCGGCTATCTCTCACAGAACGTCGAAAACGCGATGTCCAAAACCTTTCACAACTTCGTCGTCAACGCCTCATTGATGCATTGAGTCTTTATAAAATGCTTTCCGATGCGGATGCAGTTGAAAAATGGATTGATGAAAAGGGTAAACTTCTTGATACTCTCATTCCAACAAATGATCTCGAAGAAGTTGAAATTATGAAACATCGTTTCGATACCCTTGAAAAAGATTTATCTGCTCAAGAAGCTAAAGTTAATCAAGTTAATACCCTTGCTCATCAACTTCTTAATGTGGATCATCCAAATGCGGATGAAATTTTACAACGTCAAAATACCCTCAATGCTCGATGGGCTCAACTTAAAGATATGATAGATCAAAAGAGATCTGAACTTGAACGAGCACATCGACTTGAAACATTCCGAATTGATTGTCAAGAAACGGTTACATGGATTGAAGATAAAACTAGAGTTCTTGAAGATTCTGATGATCTCACAAATGATTTAAGTGGAGTCATGAAACTTCAACGCAGATTATCCATGATGGAACGAGATTTAACTGCAATTCAAGCTAAACTTGATTCACTTCAACACGAAGCTGAAAGAATTGAAAAAGATAAACCTCAACAAGCTGAAGCCATTCGACAAGATATTAAACGCATTCATCATGTTTGGGATGTCCTCAACCGCAAAGTTAGAGAACATGAAGCTAAACTTGATGAAGCAGGCGATCTTCAAAGATTCTTACGTGATCTTGATCATTTCCAAGCGTGGTTATCAGCAACCCAAAGACAAGTTGCAAGTGAAGATGAACCCCAATCCATGGCTGAAGCTGAACAACTCCTTCAACAGCATTCAGCTATTCGAGAAGAAATTGATGGCTATGAAGAGGATTACAATAAAATGAGAGCTATGGGTGATCGAGTTACTCAAGATCAAACCGATCCACAATATATGTTCCTTCGTCAACGTTTAGCTGGACTTGAAGAAGGATGGGAAGAACTTTCAAGAATGTGGGAAAATCGTCAACATATGTTGAGTCAAGGAATGAATCTCCAAATGTTCTTGCGTGATGCAAAACAAGCTGAAGTTTTACTCGCTCAACAAGAAAATCAACTTGCTACTGAGCGAGTTCCACATTCATTGGAAGAAGCTGAATTGCTTAAAAAGCGACATCAAGATTTGCTTATGACTATGGATGCAAATAATGAAAAGATTTATTCCGTGGTTCTTTTCGGCGATCAACTTTGTAATGATGGCCATTATGCCGCGGATAAGGTTCACAAAAAAGCCCGAAATATTGATGAACGGCGAATTGCAAATCGTGAAAAAGCTAATGCAATCTCACAAAAACTTGATGATGCTCTTAATCTTCAGAAATTCTTATCCGATTGTGAAGAACTTCGTGAATGGATTGAAGAAAAAATGATTCGAGCTCAAGATGAAACTTACCGAGATGCCCGAACCATCACTTCTAAATTTAATCGACATGAAGCATTTAAAAGTGAACTTCAATCAAATAAAGATCGTTTAACCCAATTGCGACATGCTGCAACTACGATCACATCAGATAAACCCGATTTCGTTGAAGCTATCGATCCTCGCCTTGATGAACTTGAAACTCAATGGGAACAACTTGAACGAACCACAGAAGAAAAGGGCAAACAATTATTTGATGCAAATAAAAAACAACTCTATGTTCAATCCATTGCGGATATGAAAGATTATGCACAACAATTGGAACAACAAATCGGTGAAGGCGAACATGCTCCATCTGATTTAACCACCGTTAATGTGGCCATGCAACGACAAGCTATGATTGAAAAGGAAATGACTAAAAAAGTTGAACAATTGGAATCCCTTCAACATATGGAACCCCAACTTGAAGAAATGCATCCTGATGAACTTGAAGATATTAAGGCTCATCGTTTAGCAGTTTCAGAACAATTGAAAAAGCTTCGAGCTCCATTGGATCAAAGACGATATGAACTTGAACGTAAAAAGGCTGCATTCCAATTTATGAGAGATGTGGAAGATGAAAAACTTTATGTTAATGAGCGACTTCCAGCTGCACAAGCCCCACAACTTGGTGAAAATTTGGCTGATTGTAATCGGCTTCAAAAAAATAATCAAACTCTCGCTGAAGAAGTTGAAAATCATCAAGGATGGATCAATGAAATTCGAAATAATGGTCAACAATTAATTAATGAAGGTCATGAAAATGCTGAAGCTTTTAAACAAAAAATGCATGAATTAGATACAGAATGGCAAAAAATTAGAGATACCATTGTGGAACAACGCGATAGACTTGCCGCAGCTGAACAAGCTCATCGATATCTTTATGATTGTAATGAAGCTGAAGCATGGATGTCGGAACAAGAATTATATATGATGCAAGATGAAAGAGGAAAAGATGAATTCTCTACTCAAAATCAAATTCGTAAACATGAAATGCTTCAACAAGCTATCGATAGATATGAAGATCAGATTAAAGAACTTGCAGCAAGAGCCCAAAAATTCATTGATGAAGATTCACCCCTTACAGATCAAGTAATCCTTCGACAAAAACAAATTGAAAAGCTTTATGCTGGTTTGAAAGATTTAACTCGAGATCGTAGAGCACGATTGGATGAAACCCTTCAACTTTATTCATTGCATCGTGAAATCGATGACCTTCTTCAATGGATTGCTGATAAGGAAGTGGTTGCAGGTTCACATGAAAATGGTCAAGATTATGAACATGTTCAAATGCTTCAAGAACGTTTTGCTCAATTTGCTCGTGACACCGAAGCAGTGGGATCTGAGCGAGTTGCAAATGCTAATGGAGCATGTGATGATTTAATTCGTCATGGCCATACTGATGCTCCAACCATTGCTTTATGGAAGGATAGTCTAAATGAAGCATGGGAAAATTTGCTTGAACTTATTGATACTCGTTCACAAATGCTTGAAGCTTCACGAAGAATGCATAAATTCTTCCATGATTGTCGAGATTGTCTTAGTCGAATCCTTGAAAAAACTCATGGCATGCCTGATGAACTTGGTCGAGATTCATCCACCGTTGGAGCCCTTCGTCGTAAACATGATAACTTCCTTAAAGATGTTGCAGCTATTGGAGCTCAAGTAAAACAAATTGAAGAAGATGCTGCATATTTGCGAGATTCTTACGCTGGTGATAAAGCCCTTGAAATAGCTAAACACGAGCAAGAAGTCCTTAAAGCTTGGAAACAATTGCAAGGAATGTGTGAAGGAAGAAAATCTCGCCTCCAAGATACATCAGACTTATTTAAATTTATGAATATGGTTCGAGATTTATTACTTTGGATGGATGAAGTTAAACGTGAAATGACTAGTCATGAACGTCCTAGAGATGTATCAGGCGTGGAATTATTAATGAATAATCATCAAAGTCTTAAAGCAGAAATTGATACAAGAGAAGAGAATTTCCATGCATGTATTACATTGGGTAGAAATCTTCTTGATGCAAGACATTATGCTTCTGCTGAAATTGAAAAGAAACTAATCAAACTTACGACCGAACGAGCCGAAATGATGCATAGATGGGAAGATAGATGGGAATATCTTAGACTTAGTAAGTTTCATGAAAAAATATGCAAATATTTCAAAATTTTTAAGTTGAAAATATTTTCACAAAAATATTTAACGAAATAATTATTTGAATTTTAATTCCAAATATTTTTTAGTTCTCGAAGTTTATCAATTTGCTCGCGATGCAGCTGTTGCCGATGCATGGTTATCAGCTCAAGAACCCTACTTGCATTCTCGAAACTATGGTCGAAACCTCGAGGAAGTTATAGCTTTAATTAAAAAACACGAAGCCTTTGAAAAATCTGCTTCCGCTCAAGAAGAACGATTCTTAGCCTTGGAAAAATTGACCAACTTTGAATTAAAAGAAGTCCAACGAAGGGATTATGGAGGAGGAGATCGACGAACCATGAGCCCTGCAAGGCCTTCCGGACATAGCACCGCTCCTGGAAGATCTGGTGAAACTTCATTCCCAAGTAGTGAACCAGGCCGAAGTGGAGAAGGTTAGTTCATAAATTTATTTTTGTTGTTGTAAAACTGCATATTTCCACACTATTTTTGGTTACTTTGGTATTTTTTGGTTTCTTTCACTCTCAAAAAAATTAATTAATTAATTTAAATTTCTTTCTTTTTTTAAATTTTATTTTATTAAATATTGGTGGCACGTGGTGGTATTGGTATATATTTTTTTCAGGTTATGGTGAACTTACACCTCTTGCAACTTCATATATCACTGATGAACAGCCATCCACTGCTGGTTCACCATCATCACATAAGCACTCGACACTCGGTACACATATTTTTTTTTAAAAGTTTGAGTTTGATGTGTTTAAAAATTATTGCACCCATTTTATGTTTAACTATCCATCCATTGGGTTTCTTAAAAATTCCTTCGAAGTTAATTTTTTTTCGCTTTGATACACCCAAAATTTTAAATTAGTTAATTATTTTAACTGAGTTGATTTGTAATTTGTTGTTGGTGATTATTTACGTTTGTGGTTGTATTTTTCAGAACGAGAACATAGTAGATTAGCAGCTGCTTCAGAACCCTCAGGATGGAGATTATCCCTTTCAAGATCAGCCAGATTTGATAGTCATGATTTACTTGGTAATTGTGTTTTATTGTTTTTGTTTTTTAAATATTTTTTAATTTTATTTAATTGATTGAGTTTTTATTTTGTTGTGAAAAAAATAACGACTCTTTTATTTTTTATCCCTAAATTAATTTTCTTATTTATTTTTTTGAGAAAGGACAAAACTAATTTTTTGATTTAAATTTTCAGGAGCCCAAGTTGGTGATGCATTTGAAGGTGTCCTTCTTAGAAAGCATACTTATGAAGCATTGGATAAAAAAGCCACAAATAGGTAAATTCTAAATTCTAAACTTTTGAGAATATAAAAATAATAATATTTTTAAAAAATATTTTAGAACATGGGAAAAACTTTATGTTGTATTACAAAATGGTGAAGTATATTTCTTTAAAGATTCTAAACATCGACAAGAAGGTTCCACGCATAGAAATGAACCAGGCATTCCACTTTCTGGTTGTTCAGTGAGAATTGCGGATTATTCTAAAAAGAAGCATGTTTTATCTTTGCGACTTCCAGTTGGAGCTGAATATTTTTTACAAGCTAATGATGAAGTAAGTTTTATTCGTGCAAAAACCCAAAAAACTTTTATACCAAATTTTTTGACTCAAAAATTTATTTGGCTTTTATGTTTACTAAAAAAACTAAATTTTTCTAGGATGATATGCATAGATGGCTTGGACAACTTCAACATGCCACAGGTCAAACTGAAACTCAACCTTCTCCTCCACCCGCTAGTTCTCAATCAAGTAAATCTAAAAAAGGAGGATTCTTTAGTCGATCTAAAAAATAAATATATGTAAAATCCATTCAACAACCTTTCAGTTTATTTTTCTTTTGTTTTATTCTTTAATTTTATAGTTTTAAAAAAGAATTTCTTTAAAAAATACTTCTTTTTATTGTGGAATTAATAATTGTTGTTAAATTCTTTACTTTTATTGGTGTAGATTTTTTTCATTCTTCCAATTTTTTATAACCAAAAAAAAATCACACACATTTTTCTTTTGCTTTGTTTTTTTTTATTATTAATGATTTTTCTGAATTTCTGAATATAGTCCTTTGATTCTCAAAAAAAATTTTTGTTTGAAAAAAAGAAAAGTGCGCTTTTATATTTGAGAAAAAAATAATTATATTTTAAAAAAGAATTATGTTAAAGCAGCCGAGAAAGATTAGAGAAAATTCTTTAAAAAATGTAAAAAATTCAAATGTTAAAATTTTATTGTTTGTTGCGCCCAATTAATTACCACTAATTTTAATAATAACTTTTAACGTGTGTTTTAACTATTTTATGGTTTCCTAATTTTCTAATGTTTTTTTAAACATAATTCTTTTTTAAAATTTAACTTTTTCTCTCCGAAAATTAGCTGAATTTTCTAATATTTTATTATTCATTGTTGGAAAAAATCCCTATCTTTTCTCTTTATTTTTTTGTTTGTTTTTAAATTTTTGATTGCGACGATGAACTTTAGAAAAAAAAGATTGTCAAATTCGATGAAATTCCATTGTCTAAGTTTCTGCTGCTTGCTGTTGTTGTTTTTTGTTTTGTTATTGTTGTATCTTTCTCTATCTATGATTCTCATTTTACTACCACCATCACTGCCCCCGAATTATTATTATTAATTTTAAGAATATTATGAATTTTGAAATTTAAACATTCCGCGCCGCTTAATTGATTGCTTAAATTAATTTTTATAGCTGCCAAAAACCGCTTCAAAAAAAGCCATCTAAAATTTTTTTTATTCTCTCTCTTTTTTTCTCACTGCCTTTTATTTATCTACTTTTTGCAATTTTCGTTTCCCTCATTCACCAAACTCATAAAAATTAATATTCTGGTCTTAATTTATAATAATTCAATCAACAAACAAAAAAAAACAGAGAACAACTTTTCCGTCTATCTTTTTTTTCTCTATTTAATTTTAAAAAAATGATTTTTATAAAAAAGCATATTCTAGAGCCCGCTCTTTTCGACAATTCATTTTCATTTGATTTGTAAGAATTTTTATGATAAAATTCGATTCATTTTTTATTTTCAAACTTTCGAAGGGCGTTTTATTCTTATTTTTAAAGGCTCTGCTAAAAAAAATTACCTTTTTTTTTATTAATTAGAGAAATTTCTTTGGCGGTTCTCTAAAAACTTCAACCAAGCATACAAAAATTTCAGTGTTTCATTCGCATACAAAATCTTCATCTTTTTTTCTTCAGTTTTTCTGTTGCTATTTAAAAAAATAAATAAAATAAACAAATCTTTTAACAACCAACTTTTTTCTTTAAACCTTTTTTGTGTCTATAGCTTTTCTTTTTATTCCCTTATTTTTCTTTTCTTTTGTGGCTCCATTCAAAAATCGTCCAGTTTTTGTTAAACCTAATAATAAATTTATGGATAATTAACAAAAGTTTTCATTAACAAATTGTGATTTAACATATTTAATTTTAAAAAAAAGAGATACTCATCGGAAAAAATACACGCATTGATTCAGTAAAGTAAACACAAATATAAAAAAGAAAAAATTGTTTTAAAAATGCAAATTAGAAAAAGTCGTTCGAAATAAATAATTTGGAAGGTAAAATAAAAAAACCTTCTTTCAGTGAAAAATGTCATTGCAATGTAAAATATTTTGTGAAGTAAACGAGAAGAAAAAAAAAGATCAAGAAAGGTTTGCTTCAAATTTTTTTTACTCATGGCTAGGAATTTTTTTTTGCATTAATTAAATTTTATAAAGATTATTGGAAGTTATTATTCGAACGTTGCAAAATAAAAAAGTATACTAAATTGTTTTATATATTTTTTGCATTTTTTTTAGTCGATACCGTGTGACTACAAATAATATTGATATCGATTCTCAAATAGCTAAAAGTGGATATATGTGTTTAGCAAATTATTATATGCATATTATAAATTGAATTTAGAAGAAGAAGAAAAAATGAATAAGAAACGGAAACTATTGAAAAGGAAGAAAGAAGATATAAAACAAGAAGGGCCCTTTAATTTTTATTTACCATTTCCATAAACATTTTTAAAGTATAAAAAATGTACAAATTTTATTACAAGAAAATAAAACTTTCTTTTTACTTTTTAATTTTGTATTATTCAATAAAAAAAATACGAAAGCAAAAATGAAAGAAAGAAAAAGAAAATGTGTTATTTTTTTTATGTGGTAGTTAGTTAGTAGTATGCCAGGTAGATGTGTATGTATGTGCGTGGAAGAAAAAAAAGTTTCACACGCTCCATTTCTTCTTAGGCCGCCGCTAGTCGCTAAGGTGATTTTACCTAGTTTCTTCTTTCACAAAAAAAAATGCCAATATTCCTTTTACTCCTTTTTTTACCTCGTTTACTTACACTCACACAACATGGCTGAAGCAAGAGGCACGAGGTTTTGGGAATAAAATAAAATTTAAGAAAGAATGAAAAAATGAATTAAAGCCGTAACACCAGAAGCATTAGAAGTAAGCAAGTAACAGATTTTTGCGCATTTGCTCCCTTTTCTTTTTTAGAAAATAAAAAAATTCTTTCCATTTTTTGAATGTATGTTGTTACCATATTTTTTCCTCATTTTTTACATTACTTTAAATATTTAAACTTTTAGAAAGAAAAAAATTGCGCTTTTTTGGGCTAAATATTATATTTTTTTATCTTCCGTCGCATTATTACGGTAGCTTTAATAAACCTTATAATTTTGGCATTTGCTTTTTTTATCTTTGTTTTTTTAAGTTTAACATTTTAAAATGTTTTGAAAGCCTGTATTTGGATATTTTTAAAGTATTTTTGTCCCAATTTTGTTTTAATTTATTCGACTCCTAAACTTGAAATGATGTGTTTTCTTGCCATTGACATGCGTGTACTCAAAAAATATCGATTTATTTTTGTCCCTCTGTATTTTATGTTTTTCCAATATATTTTTATTTTTATTTGTCAGGTGTTAAATTTAAATTAAAGGCTACTTAAAAATTCATTATTACGCACTTAACTTTTTTAGGTTTGTTTTTTATTTATTTATAATTCAATCAACGTTGCTGCTGAATTCTGAGAATTCAATTTTCAAAAAAATAACATCGACTGCTTGAATTAATAAATATTTTTCATTTCCTCCTCACTTGTGCCATCACCAAATATATTTTTTATTTAATTATATAACTTTCAAATTAAAAAATTTGGTTTCATGTTTGATTAGAAAAAAATCGATTCCAGTAATTAGCGACGACGACAAAAAAATACGAAGAAGAAGATGGGATCTTTAATGAGCTCATGTCAAACTGAAGAAGCTCGAGAACAACATCAAAAAAGTCGAGCAATTGAAAAACAAATAAATCAAGATAAACGAGCAAGTTCTGCAATAATTAAATTGTTATTACTTGGTAAGTAATTAAATTATTTTATAATGATGATGATGCTTATGCGTGTGTAATTAATTAATTAATTAATAATATTCATTAATGAGTAATTAAAAGCATTAAAATGTCTATAGTTTAGTAATGACGAGACTGGTGGTGCCAGGGTTTTAGAAATTAGCTTTGAGTAATATGTTTTTTTTCTGCCTTCATTTAACCCAGCTTCTTTAAATCAGGAATCTCAAACGGCAAATAAAAAGCATTCCGTTTATCGCAGCTAAAAAATCAGAAAACCTCTCCAAAACAAAATAAATTTAAGGATTTCTTTAACATTAAAATTTACCATTTTTTGGGGGGACAAATTTGATATACATGTTTGTGGTTTTGTCACCATTTTTAATGCCACAAATTTTTCTATGTTTTAATTTAATCTTTATGGCACAGTATAGTTCCTATTTTGTTTCCCACTGGGACTACTTCAAAACTCTTTGTTTGCATGTGATTTAATAACTTTTGACTCCTTTCATTTTTTTAAATGTCAGCATTTATGTCTTTTTTTGTTTGTTAATAAAAGTGCGAAACATTCCCCAAAATTAAGATAAAAGTTTCAAAATTTTAAAGTACAAAATTATGAAAGAAATAAATAAAAAAAGATAGACACGCAATTTTTCAACTTAAAAAAATTGTGGAAATTTTAACAGTTTTTTTTAAGAAATATTTATTTTGCTATGTTACGTCAAAAGACTAAAGTTTAGAAAAATGTAAATCTCAAAATCAAAAAATAAAAAAATCCTTCGTTGATTTAAACCAAATTTTTTATTTAACAAAAAAAATTATTAATCCATTTATTACTTCTTTTTTCTTCAGGTGCTGGAGAATGTGGTAAATCAACAGTACTCAAACAAATGCAGTAAGTTTCTATTCTATATATTATCTTTAGATACTTAATTTTTTTCAATTAAAAACGGATTATTTTAATATAAAAAAGCTATTGAATTTTAAAATTTTAAATTCTTAGGTAATCCCAAATTTTAAAATCCAAAAAAATAAAATTCTTTTCAATTTTAGCATTTTTCTTTCTTTTTTTATATATTTCTGAATAGTCCGGCGACGACACATTATTATTACGTCAGCATTTTTATTTTGTTTTAACATTTTTTTTATTTAAGGGAAAAAGTAAAAAATTTTTTAGCTAAAAACTACATAGAAAATATAATTTTTTTGGTTATGAAATATTTTTTTGGGGGAAGTTATTGGATAAGCATTTGAGCTTAATTAAATTTTTAAGATAGTATTTTTACTTTTTTTTTTGAGAAAAAAACATTAGTCAACATTCTTGAGAAATGCTGCTACTACTTCTAACTATCGTTAATTGAGTTTCATCAAAGCATGCTTTCATAAACTTGTGCACTTTGACTCATAAATAAAAAAATGTAGGCACATGAGTACAAATTAGTGGGTTTTTCTTCTTCTTAATAATGATGTGTATTATTATTGTGAAAAATTAGAAAGAATAATAATAATTAACTCACTTAAAAGTACAAATATTCAGAAATTTTAAAGGAACACCGCAACTTGATGCCCTTTTTCAAATTTTAGAAAGCGCGCCATTACACGCAAGCGTAAAGATAAATACTGTCATTACACGTAAAATACAGTATTTATCTTTACGCTTGCGTGTAATGGCGCGCTTTCTAAAATTTGAAAAAGGCATCAAGTTGCGGTGTCTCTTTAAGCCATTTTTAAAGAATCGAAATAAGAAAGTTTGCCAACAAATAAAAAATTTGCATTTTCTAAATTCAAGCAAAATGAAAAAATTAAGTTTTTAGAGGTTTTATATTTCCAGTTTGCTTTATTTTTGTTTTGCTAATAAATTTTTCTCCCTTATGCTTTTGAGAATGCGTAGGAGGCTCAAAACAACTACAAAAATGAATCACCACAAACATTATATAATTTATGAAACGAACATTTCTATGAGAAATTTCACGACAAATTAAAAAGAAAAAAAACAAATACAATTTTTAATTTATGAAAAAAATTTTATTTCCTCAAATTTTTCTAAAAATAAACATCAAAAAAAATACTTTGCAGAATTTTACATTCCAATGGTTTTTCTGAAGAAGAAATTGCTGAACGTAAAGCTGTAGTATATAGTAATACAGTAACATCAATGGCAGCTATTTTACGCGCAATGGATACTATATTACATGTTCCATTAGAAGATGGCGATCGAGAACGAGATAAAACAATAATATATCGAGTTGTGGATAATGGAGATGAAAATCAAGCTTTCACTGATGAAGTTGCAAATGCATGCATGAATTTATGGGCGGATAAAAACGTTAGAAAAGCATACGATATGAGAAGTGAATATCAACTTAATGATTCTGCAAAATAGTATGTTAATTAAATAAAAAATTTCGTGATGAGATAAAAAATTTAATGTCTGTGTTTTTTTTTTAGTTTCCTTGATTCTGTTTCAAGAATTCATGAACCTGGTTATCGCCCATCCGAACAAGATATCCTTTATTCTCGAGTTGCAACCACAGGCGTTGTGGAAGTTAAATTTAAAATAAAAGATTTGGATTTTCGGTTGGTTTAAAAAAAACTTTTAAAAAATGGAAAAATAAGGAATTAATTTTTTTTAGAGTTTTCGATGTCGGTGGACAAAGAAGTGAACGGCGTAAATGGATTCATTGCTTTGATAATGTTGAATCTATTGTAAGTTTTTTATTAGCATACGTTTGATGGCTCAAAATCAGATTTGTGAAAAATGTGTTTCTTCGAAAATATAAATTAGTTTTGGTAAAACATGGACATCCTCGATAAAATCCTCGAGACAAAATTAAAAGCTTTGAGTCTCACAATAACTTTATTATTTTCGAACTTTAATTAACATTTCTTAACCTTTTCTAAATCGGAATCTGCTAATACAAACTCTATTTTAGATTTTCATAACAGCCATAAGTGAATATGATCAAGTGCTATTTGAAGATGAAACAACTGTAAGCTTTAAATATCCTAAAAATATATTCCTTTAATAAAGCATAAAAATCTTTTAGAATCGTATGACAGAATCCATGCAATTATTTAGTTCAATTTGTAATAGTTCATGGTTTTTACAAACGGCGATGATTCTTTTCTTAAATAAAAAAGATTTATTTATGGATAAAATTCAAAGAGTTAATATTACTACTTGCTTTCCAGATTATGAAGGTAATCATTATTAGTTTTTCGGATTTAAAAAGTTAATGAAATAATAATTTTTTTAGGCGGACAAAATTATGAAGAAGCTGTTGCATTTATTAAATTGAAGTTTAGCGAATTAAATATGCATCCAGATAAAAAGACTATTTAGTGAGTTTATTTATATATGGAAAGCATATTTTTTTAGATTTTTGTCCCGAAAATTGAACAAAAAAAAATTGAAATTTAATAAAAATGCATTTATTACTTTGCTTTGAACTCTTTAGTATTTTTTTTAAATCCGCCACAATTGATCTTCTAAATTTCCAACTTTAACGAGAAAAAAAAATTATTAATCATTTAATTTTCAGTATGCATGAAACATGCGCAACAGATACCAATCAAGTACAATTGGTTATTTCATCTGTGATTGATACAATTATTCAAAAGAATTTGCAAAAAGCAGGCATGATGTAAATAAATTACTTATATTATTATATATTTATCATTCCACACTCCTCTATTTTTTTGTCTCTGTATTTTTATTGGATTTACTCAAATTGTTTTAATAATCTCCCCATCATCCTTCGATTTTTTTAATTTTATCCATTCATTTTTAAACGATACTCAATTTATTCAATTTTAATGAATCTTGATTTAAATTTTTTGTTGTTGTATTTAAAAAGAGCTAGCTTTTACGGACATTTGAAAATGCATCAATTGAAACTATTTAATGATGCTTGATTGCTGTTGCTCGAAATTGCCTCCTTCAAATGACCGTAATCCTTTTTTTGTTTGTTTTTAATTGTCATATGTTTTTTATTTGTAAAATTTACTTAATAAAAGAGTTAATGATTTTATCACTTTGATTTTTTTGGCAATTCAAACTACAATATCTAAAAGTGTCATGCTTGTTTTTCAATGGCCCAATTTTATGGCTTTTCCTATTCTTTTCTTTCTTTTTTTCACTATTTTTGTTTATAAGAAATTTTTTAAAAATTTATTTATTTAAACATTAAAAATAGTGTATTCAATCATAAAATTTAAACTTTAAAATTGCAGTTTTTGTTGGAGTTAAATACGCTGTTTTAGTATAAATTGGGAGGATCATATTATCAGATGAAAGCTCGAAACCTTTAAATTCGCCTTGAATTTGTTTGAATAATTTATCCTAAAAAAGTAATAATTAAACTTTTTATTTTTACGAATCTCAAAAATAAAGATTTTTTTTACTTACCATTTTAAGAAAAATATGCCAAGTAAAATGAATATTAAATTTATAATTTCTAAATGTTAAAATTTCGCATAAATTAAAAAATTCTGCAACTATTTCATTCACTGTTGGATATGGAATTCCTTTAAAATCTTTGACAACCAAATCAAACGATTGAAGCGAAGGAAATGCCGCACAACATTCAAATACTTTATGCATCGATGTGAAATAAAGGCGATATTTATCCAAAATACATAGCTTCAAATGTTTGAGAGCTAAGAAATGGGGGCTAAAAATATTTCGTTGAATTTAGAATGTTATTATTTTTTTCTTATATTCTGTTTGTCGCTTGGTAATTGTTTATTTTTAAAGGTAAATTTTAGCCTAAAAATTCAATGGTTTTTAAATTTGGTTTTCGCTAAAATTTGTTTTGTTTAGAATTTTTCGCGTGTTTTGTAGTTATTAAAATATTCTTAAAATATTTAAAACGCGTGATTCAGCGATCTCAAAACAAGAATTTGAGAAATTATGTTGGATTTTTAATTTTTATTGTCGAAACAAATTTTTGTAATTAATTTTTTTTTCTGCCAAAGAAATACTTTTTTTTACTTTGAAGGATTAATGTTACGAAACAACTATTTTTTTGTTGCATTCTTTTTTCTTTCTTTCTTTGATATATCATGATTTATGAAAATAGAGGGGGAGGGTTGACGCGTTCAAAAATGAGGTGGAAAAAAATCTTCTGTCAAAACATGCTCCGCATTTTTTTTTCTTGCACTCAATCTTCAAATGTCAGCAGTCGCTTTTTTTTATTACACCGGCAACAATGAGAATAACTTACTTATAAACTCCATCAAATTGATTAACTAAATCACTGCAAGAAATATTATTGAATAAATCAAGGGTTAAACTTTTAGTTCGATAACATTTTTCAAGAATTTCTCGAAGGTTGTGAACATTATGGACTTCCACATCCAATTTATCTAAATATATATCTCTTGGATGAATTAATGGTAAAGCGAAGCAACGAGTTTTAATCCGTTTTAACGATTTGGAACATTTATTTGTTATTGGATATAAAATTGAAACTGTATCCGTTGAAAGTTCAATGAGTTCTAAAAAAAATTGGTGATTTCAGTAAAAATTAAAAACTTTAGTGAAAATGCTAACTTTGTGAATTACAAACAGTTTGAATAAATCTTTCAACAAATTTTGAATAATTGTCACTTAAAATAAATGGAACATCCAATGATTCCACGGAATTTCCAAGAAGATCAATTAAATGATTACATTTAAATTTAAATATTTTATTTCCTGTAGTTCTCTTAAAAAATAAAGAATTTTACAAAACAAAATAAATTATTGATCAAGAAAATGATTGTGGTTATCGCAATGAAAATTTTTTTGATTGCATTTTTCGTGCTTTTCCCAGGGCTCGATAGCTGCGAACACGCACTAACTGCAAATTAGCTGCGAATTTTTTTAACGGGGCGCAGGTAGTGCGCAGCTAATTTGCTTAGCTGCGCCTTTACTGCAAAAATTAGCTGCAAATAGGCTGCGCAGCATTAGTGCACTAACTGCGCACTATCTGCACACTAACTGCGCACTAAATGCAAAAAATGCAGCTAATTTATTATGTTTTTAAAATTAATTATTTTGGCTAGAAAATCAGGGATTTCACTATAGGGATACTAAATCTATCATTATTACACTTTTCCTGACTATGGGGACAAAAAAATAATAAGAATCAAGCTAATAACTCGGATTCTTAAAATTTAAAATATTAATTAGATTAGCTGCATTCTTGCACTAACTGCGCAGCTTTAAAAATAAGCTGCGCATTTACTGCAAAAGTTCGCTGCAAATTCGCTGCGCAGTTAGTGCATTCCGCTTGCAACGAAGGCTGGGTTTTGTTTTACGTATTTGAATAAGTTTTTTTTCTTTGAGCATCGAACTAAATTTTGAAACAACTTTCAAATCAGAAAATTTTCGCTTGCGTTTCAAGTATCTTGTTTTTAAATTTAACGCATTTCAGTGATTTTAAATTGCGCTTACCATATCAGAATTTTCATCACAAAAATCAATTAAACATAAAGATTTGATGGTTGAACAATAACGTTCTAATGATCTCCAATTTTCTTTACTTGCTAAAGCAAAAGCATAAACAGCTTTTGCATCATATTGTTTGCCATTTAAAAGCTCACGACAAATGTCATCCAAAATCTCTTCAATCAAAGTCGGCATTTATTTATTTATTTTCTTCCTTTTTTTTGTGTTCTAAAAATAAAAAAAATAATAAATAAAACAAAAACAATAAAAAAAGTAAAAATAAAAAAAGAGTTATAAAAAGAACGTGTGATGATCGGAAGTGGCAGGGCAGAAGCAAAAAAGAGGGGTAAAAAAACCCAATGAGTTACGGAATTAATGAATCAGTGAGGAAAAAAATGATTGATTGAGTGCTAATTTAAGAATGGATTTTTAAAAATGTTATTTTTTTATTTGTTTTTAGGTAAATCAGGAGATCAAATCCTCCTCGTTTGAACTTTTATGTTCGCGAATAAGAGTACAAAGTTATTGTTGCGTGGTTTCGCAATTTGAAAAGTTCAAAAAGAATTTACATAAAATAATAATATTTTTTTCGATCTAATTTTTGTAGTAAAAAACAGGAAAATAAAATATTATCGACAAATCAACAACAAAAAACACAGTATCAAAAAAAACTATTGTTACATGCGGAGACGCTGCTTTTATCGACCGAGTTTGAACAACAACAAAAAAGTAGCTGTTTTTAATAAAGCTCTTGGTTTTCAATTCAGGTATGTACGTAACTTGGGAAACATCATTAAGTTATAAAGGTTTTGGAAAAAAGTAAATGAAAATTATTTAACACTAGACAACACGCGGGCCTCCGGCCCGCGATATAACTACTTCATTATGCATTTGCTAATTTTATATCATCTTATCCGTTTTGAAAAATACACGAAATTTAAATTTTATACCATCTCTAAATAAATTAGATCTCTTTTCATTTTTACTCAATGAAATAAAAGTCGCCAACGTTTATCCAACAGGATGGAAAATGAGGGCCTTCGGCCCGGCATATTTTATATTTAAAACCATTGTCCTTGCATCTTTTAAAATTTATGGAATTCAGATTCTTTATCACATTTAGATTTTTTGAGCATACTTGGATCCTTTAAATTCTTCAAAATCAACCGTCACTCTTAAGCGCTTCATTTTTATGCAATACAAATGTAATATTCGTTCCTTACTCAGTTTTTCTTAACATTATGGCTTTTTTAAATGTTATTACATGGATCTTCATCCTTCTCATAGTTTGTATATAAAATCTTCATCTCATATACTTAAGGTTTTTCCACCGGGCAACTAATTTCCTTACCCAATTCTCCAATTCCTTCAAAAGAACCCCAAATGCTTTAAAGCACCTCAATAATAATAGCTACTTGCTTCTTTCCAATAAAAAAGGCATTGTCCCTTTATCACACCACCGGCCTTCGGCCGGCCATGAATGTTATTTTATGCGAATCTTCTTGGATCTTGGATCTTTTATCATTTTTGGTCCTTTGGGTATATTTTTATCTTTTAACATATTTGGATACCTCAAAATCAAAAACAACCACTCTTCGCCGCTTCATTTTTATGCAATGAAAAGCAAACTTCATTCCTCGCACATTCATTCATTTTTTTATGTTAATTTTTTTCATATTTTTATAAACTTTCCCATGATGGATTTCCAGGCGGTTAACAATCAAAATTTAGAAGAAGGAAGAGGATTTAAAGGAAAAATTAAAAAATGAAGACTAAAAAAACAGCTCTCTTTTATTAACAAAAAGTGACACCTGAAATATTTTTTCTTCGTCAAAATATCTGACATTTAAATACATATAAAACCTTTAAAACAAAAGTTCAAATCTATAATTTAGTTTTAACTAAAACAATTTGTCAGAGAAGAAGAAAAAAAATCATTGCGAACGCGAACTCAACAAGAAGAAAAAAAGTGATATAACAAAATATAAAAAAGTCTGGCAAATGGTAAGCAACAAGTTAGTCAATCTTTTCTCATCATCGGCGATAGAGAAGATCGATGAACTTCCTTCGAATAATAAACTATTGCATAAAAATATATAGCCGAGATAGAAGAGAGAAAAAGTTCTCGAACAAACATCGTCAAAAACAAAAATAAAAAAATAAAGCGGCTGCTAGTGTATTTTAAACTTTCTTTTGAAAAAGATTAAAAGTATCAATGTCCTCGAGACATCCCCCATCCATCCTTTCCTCTCATATATCAGCTGCTATTCAACCTAATGCAATAATAATAATAATAGTCGTAACTGGCGATAAAGGAAGATTTAGTTAGAGTAATCAAATTACATTTTAAAAACTTTATATTATTTTTTCATCAAAGTTAACTAACCTATATTCTTTTGGTTTTAAAATAAATGAAAATGAAAAAAAAAACTTTTTAATTTTAAAAATGGAATAAAAGCAGCTGATTCAAAACTTATGTCATTTATTCCAATGAGACTTTTGAAAGGTGGTGATGAAGATGTGATCTCTACTAAAATGCAGGTACATACATACATATTTCAAAATAATGTTGTCTGATGTTTTTAATCTTTAAAAAATAAATAACAACATTAAAATCAATGAGCGAAGTATGTCTGCAAAACCTCAGATCGCTGAACATAGGTAAACAACAACATTGTCACTTTAAAGCCATACAATCCTGGGAGATCCATCTGCTGAACAAGAAGTATTGACACAAGAACAACAATTTATACAATCATCGAAAACACAGATATGCAAAGTAACATGAAATAAATAAGCATACAAAGTATATAATTATTCATTATTCAATTTCAGCAGGTTGTTTGAAAGATAAACATTGACCAAGACCCAATGGAAGATTAGCTTTTGGAATCCAGGGATTTGATTTTTCAGCGATACCAACAACGAATGGATCATTTTCTCGATTTTCATTGACAAATCTAAAACGTAAAAGGTTGAAAATTTTTAAAAGTGAAAAGAAACTTACTCAATCAAATCTTGAATGGCTTTACGCTTCATCGTTTCTTTCATTGCTTCACGATCTAATTTATTGTGAAGTTTTTCAACCATTTTCTTTGCTTCTTGAACATTTTCGAGACCATTATTAGTTGTTGCGGAATCCATGATGATTGAATAATTAATTTGTTGATGAAATTGATGAATGAAGATTTTTTGAAAGCAGCAAAAATGAATCAGCGAAAATGTAAAGATTGAAAAAATGGAAGAGAAAACAAAAAAAGTAAGAGACTAAAAAATTTCCACGCTTTTTGGCGTTATGAAATGCATCAAAGAGTTGTCAAAAGCCCTAAGAACTTGAGGAAATCTGGATTCAGGTGATTATGAAAAATTTATGCTTTATTAATATTCTTTTCTATCATTCAAAAATTTTGCTGATAAAATAATAAATTATTATGGTCTCTTTATAATCCCATCGGTCAGTAGTGACTTATTTCATGGAATCCATTTTGATAGTTAAATGTTTTTATTCGTTTAATTAAACCAAGTTTTTGAAGTTTTTTAAAGTAAAATTGCGTCGATTGTGATAATCACTTATGTTTTTCGTTTTTATTTTCACGTCACAAAATATTTTTTTAATCTCGTGTTTCGTTGCTTTCTGTCTTGCGTGGTGGCTGTTATTGTTGTTCAGTTGATTTTTTTTTGATGTTTTTTAATTTTTTTAAGTATGAAAAGAAAAAAAACGAAAAAGCAGCCGTTAAAAACAAAACACACAAGCCATGAAACATTTTTTTTCATTGAGACAAACAACTTATTTTCTTTCTGGAAAAAAAGAAGACAAAATCAAGTGTTTGGCCATCACAAAAAAAAATACTCGAATTTTATATTTTTAATCAATTTTTTGCTTCTTTTTTTTCTTGCTGCCTGTCTAGTCTATTTTTTTTTTCTCTCTCCCTTCAAATGGGCCTTTATTGGTAATAATCGAGAGGAAAAAAAACATAAAAAAGGTCAAAGATCGATTCAAAAGAAAAAAAGAAAACCTGAACTTTATCAAATTTATATTTGTTTTATTTTTTTCAATGTTGTGGCGGTTTCAGTGATAACAAACATTACTTTATTTTTTGGCCTTCCACCTCCTTCTCCTTCAGCAACAACATTTCATTATATTTTTTGTATGTGTGTTTGGATTGATTATTGACATTTGACATTTTTTTATTGATATAGATATCATTTTTTTGGAGAAAATAGAAAAAAACAAAAGAATTAAAGATTTTTTTGTTCGATTTTTCTTGAATTTTATTAATCAATATTAGCTGCTATTTATTTTTCAACCTTTATTGATTGATTTTATTATTGGAATTTTTAACGGAAAAAATGTATCAGGATTTTGTTGCTGGATGGATTGCGGGTAAGATTTTAAACCTAAAAGTAGCAGGGACAAAAATTAAAATATATTTAAGGGTTTTAAAATTTAGAAACTTTAGGACTAATTTTTTTCCAAACTTTTTATTTTTTGATAAAATCTATTTTAAATCCTAAATTTTTTTAAACTTTTTAACCCTAATACTTTTCTTCAGGCGGCTCAGGCCTTCTTCTTGGACATCCATTGGATACTGTAAAGGCCCGATTGCAAACTATGAAAAATTATACTGGAATTATGGACGTATGTGTAAAAACATTTAAGAATGAATCGGTGAGTTTTATTTTTTGATCCACTAACAAAAAACTTTTTTGTTAAATAAGTATATAAATAAAAAATGGATTTTTAATCAAAATTTTAGTTTATAGGCTTTTATAAAGGCATGTTTGCGCCTTTTATTTCCGTGGGATTATTGAATTCATTATTATTTAGTGGTTATGGATTAACTCTAAAATGGTTACATCCTAATGAACCTAATGTTGAACATCGAAAGGGTTTACCCATGTATGAAATATTGGGAGCTTCGGTGGTGGGAACATTTTTTCAAATGGGCCCCGCCATTCCAGTGGAATTAATTAAAACTAAATTACAAGTAAGCCTTTTTTTAAAATAAATAAACTGACTGCACTTTTCAACTTTTTTTTTGTGACGGCGAATCTCAAAATGAATATTATTTTTTTATTTTTTGTTTAGAAAACACATTTTTGGAACTTTTTTTTACTTATAAAATTATGACTTTTTGATATTAAGCTTTAGGTTCAAGCCACAGCTGGTAAAGATCCAAAAACCCGATTCCATGGCCCTTTTGATTGTGCAAAACAATTATATCGAATGGGTGGGATCCGAGCTTTATATCAAGGTGGCTCAATTATGACATTTCGAGATATGTTTGGAAATTTATTTTATATTCCCGTTTATGAATTACTTTATCGTCAACTTCATAAGCTTGATATGAATGAAACTTTAGCTCAGGTTAGTTTTTTCCCACCTAAAAATTCATTTTATTGAAGGTCAGATATTAACCAAATTTCCCGCTAAAATTCTTATCGATGTTTTTTTTCTCTCGTTTTTGTGATTTTTGGGGGTTAATTACTGGTTGGTACAACATATCGCTATCACCATAATTTTTTTATAGATGCTCGCTGGTGGCACAGCTGGTTCCATTTCATGGTTATCAATATGTCCAGTGGAAGTGGTGAAAAATCGAATTCAAACATCTTCCACTCAAACTGGAAAAAATGTTATAAAATTGATTCGATCTATCGCTCGTGAAGAAGGAATTAAATCATTTTATCGTGGTGGATTTGTTTTAGTTTTACGCGGATTTCCTGTAAATGCTTTGATTTTTGTTGTTTATGCCAGAGTTATGCAAGCTCTAGAAAAACTTTAGACTCAAACAAATATTCCAAGGACATGAATTTTTTAGAATACATTTTAGTTTTTCAACATTTTTAATTTAATTTTTTTTAGTTTATTAAAAAATGATGCCATGGTCATATGAGTTTCTTCATACAGGGTCTTCTTCTTTCTTTTTTTTGTTGTTATCATTGCTCAAATTCTTTTTTGATAGATTCGCTTTTTTAATTTTTTTAATTTTTTTTTGTTAGAGTAATCCTATTATTTTTTTACTGCCATCATGTTAAATTTTTGCCAGATAAAGTTCTTTCACGTTAAATAATTATTTTTTGTAAAGCTTTTAAAGAAATAATTTAGCAAATTTCTGAAATAAGAAAAAAACTAATTGTTTGAAATTTAAACAAAAAATAACTCACGGTAGTTAGAAAATTGGAAGAAAAATAAACAACGTATTCATAATTTTTATTAATGATATGACCCTCTTCTTTTTTTTTATTACAAATGAATGCTATTCTCATTAAAAAATAAATTAAAGCATTTTTTTAAACAAAGTTTTTGCAATTAATTTTTCGCTTTGTTTAGACTTGAAATTTGTTGTAATAAAAGAAAACAAAAAGATTGGATCGAGTTGTTTCTAATTTTTTGAATTCCTTTTTTTTTTTGATTTCAAGAATCTAATAATTTTAATTATTATTGCTTCCAAAATTTTGCTTTAACCCTATTTTTTATTGGATAAAAAAAAGACAAAAATAGTCTGCTCCATAGCTTTTTTATGAGTTTTACGAAAACCTACCCATCTTGAGTTTTAACGATTTTTCTTTTTATCGAATATTAACAAAAAATGAAATTTAAAAAACATCTGTTAATAATATTTTGTTGGATTTTTTATGCTATTTTTTAAGTTTATTTATTGATAAAAGTTCATAACATCAAAGTATGTATACCAACCAACCTTCTTTTAAATCCAGATAAACAACAAAACTTAACTTCTTTCAAGTATTCTAACTACTCTGCTTAATTAATTTTTTCGTACTTCAAAAAAACAACGAACGAAGGAACAAAAAAAAATTATTTTTTTCTCATGAATGTTTGCTTTAGATTTCCTACTTATTTTTTGATTGAAAAAAAATAAAAGCAAAAGTTTGATAAGTTTTTTTTCTTCTCAAAGCAACGTGAATCCGTCGTCGTCTGTCTTTACGCTCATAAATATTTTTTTTGATCGAATATTTTTCTTTTATTTGCTTTAATTTTGCCATTTTTCATTGATAAAAAAAGAAGAAAGTTGGCAAGAAACGGTTATATTAGCCTTTTCCATTTCATTTCTTTTCATTCGTGTGCTATTTTTAACTTCGATAAAAGTTGCCTTTGTTTGATAAAAAAAATAGTGCAAAAAAAATTATTGTGTCCACTTTTTTTCTAGAATAGTTTTGGTCAGTTTTTTTAGTTGATTGTGACTAAAAAAACTAAACTAAAAAAAGCATGAAAAAATTACTGATTTTAACAACAATTTATTTTGGTTTATTTCTTGAAATCCATGGCCTTAATAATGGTTTAGTTCGAACTCCACCAATGGGATGGATGTCATGGACAAAATTTTATTGTGAAATTGATTGTAAAACTCATCCCACTGCATGTATCAATGAAGATTTATATGCTTCGATGGCAGAAAGAATGTCAAAAGATGGATATAAAGATGTTGGATATGAATATATTCATATTGATGATTGTTGGATGAGTATGGAAAGGGATAAAAATGAAAGATTAACTGCTAATACCACTCGATTTCCACATGGTATTAAATGGTTAGCGGATCATGTAAGTTGAAGAAGAAAATAACCAAAAAGGAAAATTACTTCAGAAAAAAAGTGTTTCTAAATTTTATAAAAATTAAATTCATTAATTTTAGGTCCACGATCTCGGCTTGAAATTTGCAATTTACGAAGACTATGGAACCAAAACTTGCGGAGGCTATCCAGGCAGTTATGGCCATCTAAAAACGGATGCCCAAACTTTTGCTGATTGGGATGTGGATTATCTTAAACTTGATGGATGTTGGATAGACACCGATAAAATGCCACAAGGTTATTCACAAATGGAACGAGAATTGAATGCCACTGGACGTCCCATGGTTTATTCATGCTCATGGCCTGCATATTTAATTGATAAACTTGATAAAGTTAATTACACCCAAATTGGAGAACATTGTAATTTATGGAGAAATTTTGATGATATTAATCGTTCATGGAAATCCATTTTATCTATCATTGATTATTATAATGCAAATCAAGATAAATTGGCTTCTGCTCATGGCCCAGGACAATGGAACGATCCAGATATGGTAATAAGAAATTTATTTTTTTGCTTTAAGAATCTTTTTTGTTCTGAAAACAAAAAAATAAATTAATATTTATCCCCAAAAAAATTCTTCGAATTAATACATACAATTTTGCAGATAATTGGTGGAAATAGTGAAATAACAGATGATCAAGCTCGAGCCCAAATGACTATATGGTCCATTTGGTCTGCACCTTTAATAATGTCCAATGATTTGAGAGATATTACAGTAACACAAAAAGAAATATTACAAAATAAAGAAGTGATTGCCATTGATCAAGACCCACTTGGAATTTTCGGGAAGCTTATTGTTAATGTTAGTGTAGTTATTGACCATCCATAGCGAAGAGTTTTGACCAAAGTAATTTATTTTTTTAGACCTCTGATGTTTATGTTTATGCTAAAAAAGTTACCCCTGTTGATTATGGAAGCGATCAATATTCTTATGCAATTGCAATGTTAAATAAAGCTAATTTTACTGTTGTAAGTCGTCCATAAATAAAAACCAAAATTTATTTATTTAAAAAAAACTAATAATGTCATTCACTTTTTTTAAGGGAGTTTCAATAAAAGCATCCATCCTTGGAATGACAAATCCATCAGGATATAAACTTCGAGATTTATGGAATCATCAAAATGCAGGATTTATCAAAGGTTTAGAAGCTAAAATTGAATCGAAAGTTCCTGCAAATGGTGCAGTATTATTTAAAGCTACAATTGCAAATAAATAATTTTTCTCACAAAAAAAACAAAAATTTGAAATTTTAATGTTTTGGAAAGTATTACTATTGTTTAATTTTTTTGGTTGGAAATTTAATAAATATATATAAAAATTATAATATAATTTTTCGTAATACCTTACAATTGCATAAAATTGCAAAGATTAAGACAGTTTTATTCCAGAATAAATATTTTTGAATTCGAAAGTATTTTGGCACGAAAGACTGGATACAGTTTCTTTGAATTTTTTGCTTTCACATCTTTTTCATTTTCATCTTTTTTCAATGTTGAATCTTCTTCGCCTCTTTTGAAACGTGAATTTTCATCATTCGTTTTAAACCGTGTGATTCTTTTACATTTTTCTGATTATTTCCTTTTTTAGAATCAGTAATAATGGCTACTCAAAAACCTTCATCTTCTTTTCAATCAACTGGATTCAAAGGTTTCACTCTTCCTGCTAAAAAGCCTACTTTTGTTCCAATTTCTGTATTAGATCGATTAGATTCCGATGATGAAGAAACATCTGAACCAGAAGCAACAAGCTCAAAAGTAATTCAATTTGAAAATGGTGTCATGGTAACCGATGAAGTTAAACCTAATGGACCTTTGATTATTCCACGAGTTATTGGCAAAGATTGGAGATTGAAACAATTACAAGAAAAAGAAGATAATGGAACTTTAACCGAGGAAGAACGAGCGAGGCTTGCTTTGATGCTTGAAGCTGGTGGACAAAATGTATGTTTTACTTTACTTTATAAATTCATAATAGATAAGTTTTTCAGACTCAAAATAGTATAATCCAACCAATAAATATTGATAATGCTTATGATGAAAATCCTGATGATCCTGATTACTCTCAAGTACCTATAGAAAGTTTTGGAATGGCTGTTTTGCGTGGTTATGGTTTCAAAGAAGGTGATGGAATAGGAAAAACTAACAAAAAGGTTGTTGTTATGAAACAACAGAAAAGACGTCCTCAAAATTTGGGATTGGGTGCTGATGAAAATGTTTTGAAAAGTAAAATCGACAAAAGTTCAAAAGAAAAGAAAGTAAAATAGTTTGTGTTTGTATGTTTCATATTATTTCTTTTTTGTTTCAATAAATTTTTAATTCTTGTAAATGCTTTTATTGGTGTCGAAGATATTGGTGCGAGTTTTAAAACAATTTTATTCTACAATTCTAAAAAAGTAATTAAATAATCGGTTGGATTCTTCGATGTTTTGGAGAAATTTTAACTTTGAAGATATCAAAGCAGCAAAAAGCAAACGATCCTGTGAAAAGAAGTCTTCGCGCGAAAAATTTTTTATAAGTAAAAGGTTTTAGAATTTCATAATTATTTTTTTCAGAACTTCAAAAAAATTTCTTTAAATTTGTTTATTCCATTTTTTTTCCGATTTGAATCAAAATTTTGAAACCTTTTCTTTGGTATTATTTTCTTTCAAACTAAACCTTTCCTATTATCAGCTCTTTTATTTTCTTTATTCGAAATTCGAAGCTTTTATATTCATTGAATTAATTAATCGCCATTTTTATTTGTGCATTTTTCAAATATTTTAATTATTATTTTTAGAATCTCTAATAATGGCAGCACAAGAAGAATTACCTTTATCTGATTCTCAACCAAGCGGGTTTAAATCTTTTACCCTCACCGTTAAGAAAACCACCGTCGTTGAAGTTATTACTTCTGCATTACCCGAAGATCAACCAGATTCTGATGAAGAAGCAACATCGGAACCTGAAATAAAAAAATCTAAATTAACTCATTTTGAAGATGGCATTATGGTAACCGATGAAATTAAAGCTAAACCCAAAGGTCCATTAGTGATTGATCGAGTAATAAGTAAAGATTGGAGATTAAAACAATTACAAGAAAAAGAAGAAAATGGAAATTTAACGGATGAAGAACGAGCGAGGCTTGCATTGATGCTTGAAGCAAGCGGTGATGATGTGAGTTTTAGCTTACTTTATGAGTTGAGTATATATAATATTTTTCAGTTTCATGAAGGTAAAACTCAAAGTATTACCACCGCTGATACGGCGGATGAAATCCCAGATGATCCAGATTATTCCCAAGTTAGAATAGAAGATTTTGGAATGGCTGTTTTACGTGGTTATGGTTTTAAAGAAAGTGAAGGCATTGGAAAAACTAACAAAAAAGTTGTGGATGTTAAAAAACAATCTCGAAGAGTTAAAAATTTGGGTTTGGGTGCAAAATTACCTGATAATGAAGATTTAAAAAACCTTAAAGTTAGCTCAAAAGTTTATATTACTTCTGGTTCATCAGCAGAAAAATATGGAATTATTGAAAGTATTGATGCTGATAATGTTTGTTGCTATGTTAAACTTGCATTATCAAAGAAAATGGCTAAAGTTTCTCAGCTAAATGTTAAAATTGTTTCATCAAAAGATTATGAAAAGAATTCAAAAGTTATAAGTAAGTTTTATCAAAAGAATTTGGGATATTCTAAAAATGAATTTTTAGATCATAAAGCTTATGAAAATGCAACAACAGAAATGCAAAGAGTTTTGCTTGAAAGTCAACAGCAGAGAAAAGAAAACCCAGATAGAAATTCATCAAATGGACGACAACAACAAAGTCATGTTGCTAGAAGGCCTCCAAGTCGATCATCACATTCCCCTGAAACTTCTCCACCTTGGGCATCTGAAAACCTTCGAGTTCGATGCATCAATAAAGAATATAAAAGAGGCGATTATTATAAAACTAAAATGATTATTATTGAAGCAAGCGATCGAAATAATTATTTATTACGCGATGAAGAAGGACGAAAGCATGAACTCAAAGAAAAATGGATTGAAACTGTTATTCCTAAAGGTAAAGGTGGAAAAGTGATGGTATTAGCTGGAAAATATCGTGGAAGTGTAGGGCGAATTGTTGATCGCGATGATAAAAAGTATACAGTTTGGGTGGCTTTGCATGAATCAGATGAAATTGTTAAAGTTGATTTTGATGATGCTTGCGAATATGTTGGTTATGTTCAAGATCTCGATTTACATGAATAATTATTTTTTGTAACTTTTATTGTATGATTTTTTTCTCTCTCAACATTTTTGATTTTCCCTTTTTTAAATAGTGTTTAATAAAAAAGTTTAAAATTAAATACTCAAAATTATCTTCAAGCAACTATATTTAATTTTGGTGAGGAAGGAAATATTTTTTTCTTATAAGCTTTATAATGAACGAGTCAGTTTTGGCATCAGCGATTAGAATGTTCATAAGCCAATTAAATAAGGAGTGTTTGATGGGATAAATTTTAAGAGTTTCAACTTTTTTTTAAAGAAATATTAATAATTTTTAGAAATAAATCTAGTTTATATTATTTCAAATTAATTTATGCTTATTTCAACAATAAAAAAAGAAAGAAAAATGTTTTAAAAAATTCAAAAATTATTTTTTGTCAATAATCATTTTTTCACACAGCTTTAATGAAAGCCTTTTCAACAGTAAATGAATCAATATTTTTTGATGGAATTCTTGAAGCAATTATTGATTACTGATAAAAACCCAAAACCAATAAAAAAAATTCATTGTCTTCTTGGAGAAAAGGAAAGCTGGTAATCAATAAAAGAAAGAAAAAAAATAAAAAATTGAAACACTTTTTGATAAAGCAAATATGAAAATAATAAAGGCTCCAAAAATGAATCGGCAAGATATACGTTTATAAAAAAAATGCTAAACTACAACAACACATATTTCATACAAATAAAAAAAACAATTGCGTTAGAAGAAAAAATGGAAGCTTTTAAAATTTAAATATTTATTTAAAAAAAAACAAAAGTAATTGATAAAGAAGTTTTTAAACAGCCATTGACATTGTTAAAGATTAAAGGTTTGTTGAGAGAAAAAAATTAGAACGAAGTATTTTTTTTTCTGAGAAAAACAACGAAAAATCATTTAAAAAATGATCACATACAATAGCAATTTAAATCTCAAATTATGTTTTTTTTTAAAATACCGCCTGTTTTCATGAACATTTGGCAAGTTTTGCATTGTGGATCATCAGGTTTTTCATCACATTGAATCAATGCTTTGTATGCACCTTCGCCTTCAAGTATAATGGATAATTTCAAATCCTCATACTTTGTATATATGACAGTAATCGCACGTGTTTTAATATTTACCTAAAAACATTTTAATATTAAAAATTATAAAATAATGGCCCAGTGGTATTTTATCGAGAAGCCACCTTGTTTTTTTGAAAACCTTTTTTCATTAATTTTCCAGGGTTATTTTTATTTTAAATAAAAGTTTTTCAAATTTTAATTTACTTTCATTTCTTCTACACATAATCTTGCAAAATTCTGGGAGGTCACGTTCATTTTGTCAACTTTGCTGACAATATTTTGAATATCGCTGTCGCAATCTGATTCATCTTTTAAGCCGCTGGTAACAAAATCTAAATTATTAACTATTTTTGTTAAAAATTAAATAATGGTTAAAAAGTATACCTTCAAGTTTTGGAATATTAGACATTTGATATTTTAATGGAATATCATAAGTTGGTTTATTTTTCCACAAAATGTTGAAAAAATGGTCTTTAATGGTAAAAACATTGAACCAATTTTTATTGTTGAGTATTTGAAGATCTTTTCTATCAATTTTGCCAAGACTTAAATTTCCTGTAAGATTGCAGACCTTTGCTTTTTGATTAATATGGCATCATTTTAAACTCTGTCAAATTTCCATAAAATTCACTGTAAAAAACGTAATATGAATCTTCGTAACTTTCTGAGCGTTCATTGAATTCCTGGGAAAAAGCAAAAAGAGGTATGTTCGAAGGAGTATCCTAAAACCAATAATTTTCAGAGTATGTTTTTATTATTAGAAAAATTACCATTATTTTACGTGAAACAAATTTCAAAAAATCACGAATGGGAATATTTGGATGTTCCTTCTTGACTTGAGAATAAATTGATTCCCAAAATGGCTTATTTTTGCAGACATCACTGTCGTCCGCAAAAATATTTACTAAAAAAGATTTATAACAAAAAATTATAATATATTTTATCAAAAATCTAAGATTCATTTTTAAACTAAAAAATATTTTGATAACCGACCTGATCGCTTTTTAACTTTGGTACAAACAACGCATCCAATAAAAAAGCTTACAAAAAGAGCAAAAACGATTTTCATGATGGCTTTACCTGAAAAATGAAAAAACAAGCCTTTTAGAAATAAAGTTATTTTTGTCTTTTCCGATTTTTATGAATGCCATGAAATAAAGGAGTCAAAAATTCGCTGAAATGGCGCGCAAAAAATATCCGTCCGTTAAAAAAACCATTCGAGTGACCAACTGATCGAAAGATATCGAAGGATATGTAAATGGATGGATGAGATGGACAAACGAGATCGAAAAAAATAAAAATAACTACTATATGTTTTCGCCATTTGTTATTATGGATGACAGAGACCATTAATTAATAAAAATGGCGCGCAAAAAAAAAAAGATGGGAGAAGAAAAAGACATTGAAATCAAAAGCAACCTCATTTTAGAAAGCAAATATTAATTCAATTCAAATTCAATGTTTTAAAAAAAATAACGGAAAATGAACAATTTAGCTTTATTTATTTTTGTTTTTGTTTTTAGTTTTATGCATAATCAAAAGAAAGTATTACAATGTGCCAGGAAAATAACTTTATTATGTTTTTTTTTCATAATCAAAATACATACAAGAGAGACAAACAAAAAGTCGTGAACCATACTTTTTATAAAAATTAAACTTCATTACTTTTAGCAAGCATCATCGTTGATAAAAAAAAGTATTAAACAAAAATATGTATGTAGAATTTTTCTTTGAATTTTTATATTTCTGTCTTTTTTAAAAAAGCTACTTTCATTTTATTTTTTAAAGAAAAGCAAATTTTATTTACTTCATTTTTTTTCAAAGGTTTTTTCATCTTTCAAAAAGTCGTTTTTTTCTGTTGAAAAAATCATCAAATGCTTGGAAACACAAAGTTTTTTTAATGATTGCTTCATTTATTTATTATTCTTATGAGCTACATTAAGAATATTACTACATGAAATGAAAAAGTCAAAATACAAAATTAAATGGGGATATGACTTTTTTTTGAAGGGGAGATAAACTTGCTGTCGCTGCTTTTTCTTTAAGCACAAGTGCGGACAGTTCGAACAGTGTCGACGAAGCTGGGTTTGAGCTCTTGAACTTTGGTGGTGATGTCCTTGGTTTGAGCTTCACGAAGGAGGCGACGAGCTTGGGTGGATGAACGATTGAGGCATGCAAATTGAACCTTCATGGTTTCAGTTCGTTCTGCATAAGTTCCACGAGGGCATGCTTTGATTGGTCGAACTGAGAAGCAAATTTTGTGATTGAATTCTTTGGTGAGGGTTTTGCTGATAGGTTCTGAAAAAAATTTGAATAATTTTAATTTTTTTGAAAATAAATAAATAAATTTTACCTTGAGTGTTTTCTTGTTCATCATCATCGTTATCTTTTGAGGAGGAAGCAGCTTCTTCTTTGCGATCGAACATTTCATAATCGTTGACATCTTCATCATTTTCAAGATCCCATTCATCTTCTGAATCACGATTTTGTTGTTGTTGGTTGCGGCTGCGAGAGTTGGATGATTTTTGGGATGATTCTAATCCGAAGAGGGTGGCTTTGTTGTAAATGGTGCTATCGCATTCATCATCAACCATGGAATAAGAGCGATGGAAATCTTTGACATCATCAGTGAGGGTGTTATCATTCATACGGAATTCATCAGTTCCTTCACCATCGAAATGACCGCAAAGTCCGCATTGGGAGTTTTTGAAATAATGAGACATTTTGATGCTGGCTTGTTTACCATCAAATCGAATTGAAACACCTTGGGGTAAGTTGCATCGAACATAATCTTCTGAGTAATCAATGTCATGTTGTTCGCGAAGTTGGTCAACATCATCAACTTTTTCACCATCAACTTTAACGACGAGCTTGTTGCGGATGAGTTCAATTTCAATGGTTTTTTTAGCGGTAACAATTTTGAGGGCTTTAGCATCGGTGTCTTCATTGATGGATTTCATGAGAACGACGAAGGATTTCTTTGCACAATCTTTTGCAACAACTGAATAACATTTTCCAATGGGTGCTTTGTATGTAACGGCATCAAAGGTTTTAATGCGGCGTCCATCGATGCGGCATTCAGCTCGGCTGGAATCAGAATATTCGGTGGCGGCATCTTCAATGGAATGGATTTCTGAGCGGCGACCTTGTTGTTGTGGTCGAACAAGAGTGAAGGGTTTGATGGTCATTGGAAGTTGAACATTTGTAAAACGTACACGTTCAGAAGGAGTTTTAAGGGAGATGTTGAAATGTTGACGAGTGCGAGGATCAATGATTAAAGTGGCGGTGATTTCATTTTCACGTGCATCCATGCCTTCACCATTAACATTCCAGAAGTTCCATAAACGAAGCAAATCAAAGTATCGTTCCATATAATTTTGAACTGATGGTGAAAGTTGATAAACGGCAACGAGGTCATATTTGTTGAGGAATGCTGTGGCAAGTACTCGGCGCCATTCATCTCCTGATGATTTTTGAATCCATTTTTGTGGGACTGCTCGTTCACCTTGAAGTTGGAGATTGATTTTTTGGATTTTTTCAGCTCCCCATTCAACTTTAAGAGTGGTTGCAAGTTTGTTGTGGCGGCGGGATTTTTCTTTATTTAATTCAGAAACGTCACTAACATATTCGGGAAGAAGGATTTGGGATTCAGCTTTAAGTTTCCATTGGCTGTTTTCATCAGCAAGCATGGGAGTTCGTTGAAGATCTGCATCAACTTTGCAGAAGGACATTTGTGAATCGCAAATAGCCACGATTTGAGCTGAAGCTTGATGGGTGACACTACCTCCAAAAGTTTTAATTGAAGTTTTAAGCATATGGCGGTAGGATGAACGAGGTTTGTATTCATCGCTAAGATATTTGTTGAGGCGAGTTCGGCGTTGTTCATGGTTATCAAGGTCATCCATATCTTCAACATCTTCATCATAAACGGATTCGAATTTTTTGTTGTTTTCATAAAATTCTTCGAAGCGTGGTTTAGCTGTTGATGATTCGACACGTTCAAAGGTTGAACCACCGATGGTCATTTCGATTCTATCAATGGATTTACGGCTAGTAGGGATATGTTCGATATGAAGGTTATTTTCAGTGGCCCAAAGCATATTCATAAATCCAGAATAGCTCATTTCAGCTGGCATATGATAATGTCCTTCGATTTTGAGAAGTGATGATTGGCTTTGACTTGGATGAAGTTCAACAAATCGGGATTCCATGACAATGTTTCTGATGGATTTGACATGAGTTTTGCTATGAAGGTTCATTTTAGCATCATATTGGCGGGTGAATGTAACTGGAAGTGATCGAAGTCCAACAAGGCGAGTTTTTTGATCAGGAACATTAAGGATAAGTTTGATTTTTTCTTGTTCATATGGAGTAACGATGGCTTCCATGTCGATTGGAAGATTGAATTCAAATGAACGAAGAGATTCAACGCCGGTGTTAACAATTGGGCACCATAATTCCATTTTGCAAGTATGGACTCCAGAGATGAGTGGTTGAACTTTGATGGTGGCATGATAGTTATTGGATGATTTAATTTCAACTTTGTATTCGCCATCCATTGAAGCAATAACAGGAAGAGTGTGGATAACTCGAAGAGGCATTCCAGAGCTTGTAGCAATTTTAAGGCTGCGTTCATGGAAGGAAAGAGCTGAAGCAAATTTAAGTTGTTTGCCTTGGAAGATGCTTGAATCAAAGGATTTGGCGGATAAACGTTCTCCATTGAGAAGAGATTTAAGGATGGTTGGCATGTATTCTTCGCCAAGAGGAAGGATAACTTGATCAACATCACGAATTCGAAGGCTGATTAAACCGAAAGGATTCTTTTCAAATGATTCACGAGTTTTGATTTTAAGGTCATCGAAGATGGAACCAATTTCTTCATCACCACTGCGGCGGGATGATCGTCGAGCACGGATGTTATCATTATTTTCAGAAGTCATTCCATAAAGGGTTTCCATGATTCGGTGGTAAAGAGTTTCAATGTTGTTTTGAGTGAGGGAGATGCTGACTGAATCTTTTTCAAGAAGTCTATTGAAAAGGGAATCAAGTGAAACAGCCATATGTTTTGGCATGGCATCGGTGGTTGAGAAGATGCTGGCCCAATTGAGGAAAAGGCCTTCTTGTTTGTCGGATGAGTAAATTGGGATTCGGTAGAAGCGGCATTCAGCATCAAGATCAACTTTAGCCATCAAAAGGACAGATCGAAGATGAATAGCAAGTTCACGTTCTTCTGGGATTGGTGAAACTGAGTAGGCTTTGAAGCATGAAACAACAAATGATCGAACATGAGTTGATTGTTCTTTAAGAAGGGTGTAGGCGATGGAGTCCATGACGTTCTTTTCTGGAATGGTATGCATCAACATGGAGAAAGAAGTCAAACGGATTTCTGGAGCTTCAAGAGTGTTGGTAAAAAGTGGAAGAAGGATGCGTTGAATTTTGCGTGGAGCAACATTTCGAAGTCGTCGAAGAGCATCGATAGCTTGAACTCTGACGGTTTTGGATTCTTTACGATCAACAATGATTCGTTCAAGATTTTGGATGGAAACATCAAGAGCGGCATTTCCGATGGCTTTGATGGCAAGGATTTTTTCATAATGGTTTTCAGCTTTTTTATATTGATCCCAAAGAATTTGTTCATATTTAACTTTTTGAGAGCGAGGGCACATTTGATTTTCTTCAACGGTTCTTTTGCAAACTTCTCCAATCATTGAACCAGCGGTAAGCCAGCAAGCTTGACGAAGTGCTGCGGATTTTTCCATAACACCATGTTGGCAAAGACCAAGAACGATGGTGACTTGTTTTTCAGAGATGGCTGGAAGGCTGCTGAATTGACGGAGGATGACGACGGCTTTGGTTGGAGTGATGTCGCCTTTTTGGATGCGTTCAACAAGGACGTGGATGGTGTTGCGGGTACCAGCGATAGCACAAGCATCAACGAGAATTTCATAAAAACGTTCATTGGATTCAGTTTCAGCTTCAGTGAAAAGTTGTTTGATTTCATGAAGGGAGCACATACGAAGAAGTTCAACAGCTTGTTGGAGCTTAAGGGTTGTTTCAGTTTCAATGCCATGGGTTTTATCTTCGGTGGATTCAGTTATTTTTTGGATCATGGATTGGATTTTTGTGACTTTATCTTCGACGCGGGCAAAAGGTGAGCTTTCACGAGTGAATTCATCATCACCATATTGGTAAAAGCGTTTTTCAAGAACATCCCATTGGGTTGAGTAAAGAAGGGATTCCTAAATAAGGATAAATTTAGTAAAGAGAAAAATCAAAACTGCTAAATTTCTTACTTCTTTATTATCAATTTGGCCAAGATTGGAACGTTCTGATTGGGTTTGAATGGATTCAATAACAAGGCGACCAGCAACAACGGTTTGCATAGCATCATCACCAAGGGATTTATAAACATATTGGGAAAGAATTTCAACATTGGCAACACCATATTTATCTTCAGATCCAACAAGTTGGTAGCGGATGGTGGTGGACCGATCCAGTTGTTGTTCTTGAAGTTCATGAACCTTGGAATTGAAGATTGGTTTTTGGATGCGAGAGCCGTAATAAACTGTTGGAAGTTCAGAGCAATTTGAGAAGCTAATAGTTTTGGTAACATTAAAAACTTCGCTATCTTGATCATTGTTGGAAAGCTTGTTAACGGTGTATGAAACTTTGCATTCACCTTCAAGAGTGACCTTAAAATGAAAAAAAATTAGTTTAAAATAAATAATTAAGTGCTAATTGCTTACTTCTTTGACATCAAAAACTTTGTTCAAAGAAGAAACATCTTGACGGGATTGTTGTTGTTCTAATTCGGCGGTTTCAAGGCTATTGCGTTGTTTTAAATTTACTTGGATAAGATTCAAGACTGCTCGTTTGATATTCTTGGACCATGTGTCGTCTTTAGCATCGAAGGAGATACGTTCAACGAGGCCATCGACGAGTTCAAATCTGCATGACATTTGGAGTTGTTCGAGTTTTTTGCTGTCGATTTCTTCATCATTGAAGAGTTGCATGGGTTGAACATTACGGATTTCACGAATTTCACCATTTAATGAAGCAACGCGAATATCTTCAAGTCGAAGGTAAGCAGTTCGACCAGTTTCAAAATGAACATTGGCCATAGCAGAAAGACGATGGGTGGCTTGTTGTGATCCTGAGTTCTAAAAAAAGCCGATGTTTATTTTTTTAAATTTTGGGAATTATTTTTATGACTTACAAAGTTGGTTAATCCAAGGCTGGAAGAAACTTGGGAATCATAACGGAAGCGGTAAACATTTCCAGCGGTGAATGGCTTGGCGGTGGAGATGGATTCATCATTTTTCCAACTGCGTTGATTTGATGATGACCATGTTGCAGCCGAAATTGCCACAAAGGCGAAGAAAGCAAAAGCGAAGAGCTTCATTCGATTCTTTTTTTAGGAAGAATCAAAATGAAGGGAGTAAAGAGAAGAAGAAGAGAGTACTACGAATTTAATGAAAAAATCCAAGCTACTTTTATACTCATAAATAATTAGCATGACCTTTGGAAATAACGACCATGTGAAATCTTTATCAGTGATACTCATTGCCTTTATCGCCGCGAGTTTTCAAACCTGTCAATCTAGAAGTGGCGCCTTTGCCTTTTTTTCTGGAAGATTTTATTGTTTTATCTTTTATCATTTTTCCTTTTTTTCCTTAATGTTTCCAAAAAGCGCACTGATTGTTTTTTTCCTTCATAAAAAAATGACAGGTTCAAGGATTATCGCAAAAATTTGCGGAAGAAAAAAAATTAATGCATTCTTTTTTTTTTTCTTCCTGGCGCCACTCTTCAGATGTCAATCTTCCAGAAAAAAGTCATCCAAAATTTAATCTCTTTTTTTATTTTATTTTTTATTTTTCTAAAAATAAATTACCATATTTTATTTTACTGAACTATGTTGCTGCGCCAAATCAATTCCAAGCTTGGTTTTAAAAAGTATCGTAAGCTTTTTTTAATTTAAATTTAATTCAATGCAGTTTATTTCTGAAACAAAAAATAGTGATCATTTGCTTTTCCATTAAATTACTGTAGTTTTTTTGATAACAAACAAAACTTTAGTTTGAATGTACATTGATCACAAACTTTTTTACTTGCTTTTTCATTTTTTACGGAGACTTTTGCTTACAGTATTCATGCATCCAATCATTGAAAAGATTGAACAAATATTTAATGGCTTCTAAAACTTTGCAGCATTTTTCGTGGAATTTTGTGTAACATTTTTTTAAAGAGTTGGAAAATTAATCAAAAAATCGGTTGTTTGCAATTATTTTTGCTTCTTTTTTTTGTGTGGTAAACTTTCTTGAATTTGCGCATATTTATATTGTTTCAAATCGCAATTTGAATTCAATAACCAAAAATTGCAGTGTTTTGTGATTTTTTCATCCACATTCAAATTTTTTTTTATGAAACTTTATTTTAATTATTCATTATAACAAAAAAACAAATTAAATTTTATTACACTAAAATAGTAACTAAAAATAATGAAGAATAAAAACATTAGGAACAATTTTTTTAAGAGAAGAAAGATATATATTGATTATAATAAATTTATAGCACGATTACATATATGAAAAAACATTGAATTTTAATATAATAATAAAAAGTGGTTATAGTAGTAGAGGACAGGACTTTTTGATTATATATAGCAAAAAATAAAAAAGTAAAATGACACGAATAAATTAACAAGATTCACGCGGATTTTGTTTTTGTTGTAAAGAATTTAAATTTTTTTTAATAAAAAAAATTAAAAAACTAACGAAAAGAATAAAAGCAATTTTGAAAAAAAAGAAAAAGAAATATAAAGCAAAAAAAAGAAGAGAAAAGCTAAAATTGAGACTAAAAAAAGCTAGCGATTGGAACTACTATATTATGAAGTTTGTGGATAGATAGATAGAATATGAATGGAGATATATATATAAAATAAATGATGAAATGTGAAATACATATACATATATTTATAAAGAGATAGATAGATAGATTAAAAAAGTAAATAAAAAGGAAATAAATCTAATGCATCACTAAAAAGTTGGTTGAAAAAATAAAAATAAATTTGAATAAATGCCACTGAAAATGAAATTAAAAAAATGTTTTAAAAAGCGGTGTCGAAAGAAAAAACCGAAGAATAAAAATGCAATAATTTTTGATGGAAGACACTCGCATAAAAAAACTTGCTAATAACATAAATTTTTTTTCTATGGAGATTCTAAATACAGTATCATAAAATTCATAAGGCTAAATAAATGAAGAAGAAATTTAAAAAATATGTATAATTTTGTTTGTCAAAAATAAAAATAAATTTCTTTTTAAATTTTTTGAAGATAAGTTAAGAGCGTCTTTGTGAAAGCAAAAAAGGCAGAAGTATTTTAAAAAATAAAAAATTGAATAATGAAAGCGCAATGGGGCTTCGAGAATAAAATAAAAAGAATATTTAACAATAAAAAAAGATTGGAGGGAAAAAACGGTAGAATGAAGGCACTGGTCTCTGTATTTATTTTTTTGATAAGAAAAAGTAAAATAGAAAGGCATCTTTTGGTTTATAAAATTAATAATATATAATTTTTTCGTTGCATTTTTTTCATGAAGTTTGGTGCTGCAAATTCTTTTTTGACAAAAGAATATTAAAATTTCTCTCTCACTGCCTTTCTTAAAAACAAAAAATACTAAAAATTAAAGAATTTAAATTAAAAAATATTTTAGGCAAAAATATTATAAAAAAATTGAGGTTCATAAAATTTGAAAGACAGTGGGTATTATTTGTTTTTGTTATTTAAATTATAATTGTACAAAGAATTAATAAAAGAAAAAGGTTTTTTAATTTGAGTTTTGAATTTTTTGATGGTTGTTGGTGTTTTGCAAAATTTGGAGTTCCTACGTTTTTTTTTCTTCTAAAAAAAGGCTTCCAAAAAGAGTATTTTTTTACATAAAAAAGTTTAGAAGAGAGATTTAGAATTTAGAAATAAATTACAAATTATTACTAAGACGCTCAAAAACAGGTAAACGACATGGTGAAGAAACTTTATGATTGGGTGATGATTCCCAAATTTGTTGTTGTTGATGTTGTTGATGGTGGTCATTATTGGATTCACCAAAAGATAAATTTGTTAGAGAATGAATTAATGGAGAATCCATCGATGAACCATTATTTGATGGCGACCATGGATCATTTGAACAATTATTACCATAAATTCCAATAGCATTATTGCCATTATTGCTACTAGCGACTGCAGCGCTAGTTGCAATACCAATATTTGAATTTGAAAAATTTGGAATAATCATTCCTGAAGTTGGTGACCATCGACTTGCTGCTAATGCTCCTGCCATAGTTTTAGGTACTCCTGTTTGACTTAATGACCGATGAAATGAATTAGGTGATAATCGACATAAGGCAGATTCATCAAGATCGAGACCAGGTGAAAAAGATCCCAATGGAGATTCTGAACCTGAATCAGTTGTTGAAGATGGAATGGGTGATTCTCCATCAGATCCTAATAATTTTTGTTGTTGTTGTTGCATAACAAAATATTGTTGTTGTTGATTGGGAGTTGTGGGAGTTTGCTGTTGAGATGGTCGAGAACCAATGGGTAAAATATTTGAATATTGTCGTTGATTTTGTAATTGTTGTTGTTGTTGCATGGGTGTTGCAACAGTTGATGGAGGAGCTGACATAGTTTGTTGTAAATTTAAATTTCGTGGTCGTTGAGTTGTTGGTGTAAGTGTAGGGGAAGATTGTTCTGATCCTCCTCCAACAGTTTGCATTGCTGCAGCATTTTGAGCGATAAGTTGTCTCAAAACTGCTGGTTCTTCATTATGAATAAAATGACATCGAGGCCCATATGGGCAATATCCTGTTTTATGATATGATGAACATGCATCAGTTTTATATTTAGGATGTCGAGGAATTGGTCGCTTTTCTGTATCCCCATGTGCATATTGACATCGTTCACCATAATTACATCGTCCATGATCCATCCATGAACGGCATAATTCAGTTTTATATAATTTAGGATTTTTTGGATTTTGACCTTGTTGTTGACTATTAATTCTATTTTGCATCATTTGTTCTTAAGAAAAACTTTTGGTAAATTTTTGGAAATTAAAGAATATAGTGGATACAACAAACCTTGACTGATTGGTCCTGTAGGTGATGAAGACATTAATGATTGAGGTGGAAGTCGACCACCTAATGAATTAACAAATTGTGGATTATTTGTTGCATTCATTAATGGCGATCGTCGATTTTGTTGAGACTGTCTAAAAATGAATAAAAAATAAGCTACACTTGAAAAGTTTGAAAAAAAAATTTGGTCCAAAAAATGGTAACTCGAGTCATGAAAAGATATTCTTAAGAGTTTATTAAACTTGAAATTTTCCGACACTTGTTTTTCGCAGATTAGGAAAATTAATTACAAATATTCAAATTTTTTTTAAATGGCCAAAAACAGAATTTATTTTAGATTTGTAATTCCCCTTGAAACCGATTTCAAGCGAATTAAAAAAAATTTAAATCTCAAAACATACCGTGATAAAATATTATTTTGATTTTGTTGTTGCTGTTGTTGTCGAAGTGGTAAACTCGTCACAGATTGCGGACGATGAAAATTTTCATAACCATTATTAATACTATTAATATTATCATTAAATGGTGAAGTTGAAGATATTATTGATGGTTGTTGTTGGTGTTGATAAGGTGAAAAAAAATCACCCAATTTAGGTGGTTGTCGCGTATGATCTATAGTATTTGGATGCGCAGAAACCATTTTTTACATTAACTGCTGCTTGATTCTTGGTGGAATATAGCGCAAAATTCCAAATTATAATTAGAATAATATTTTCGTGATGGAAAAAAAGAGGGGAGATAATTAAAGTTTAGGTTATAATTGTGATAGGAACTTCGTTTTGAATACACGTCTAAAATAATAAGGAAAATTAGAATATTGTTATGAAAAAAAGTATTTCATAGGTAAAAAAATAACGTAAAAGAAAAAATAAATATAAACAAAAAAATAAGTGTACGCGAGCAGCGATCACGAAAGCAACAAAAACGAAAGAAAGAAAGAAAAAAAACATAAAAGAAAAAATTCTTTATATATTTTTTTGTCGTATTTCATGTTGTTTTTGCCAAGGAAAAAAGAAAAAGAAAGAAAATGTGAAAAGATAGGAGAGAAAAAAAAATGTACCAGCTGACAAGAAAAAAAAGGTTGGTTGGGTGAAAGAAAAATAAAGAATAAAAAAAAAAGCAAGCAAAAAACGCAACAATAGAAACACGGGAGAAGAAGAAAAAAAAGTTTTTTTATTTTTTACGCTGCGGAAAAGGAGGAAGAAGAAGACTTTTTGGTTGAAATACAACAAATATATAAACGAAAACGATTGAAGAAGCTATGATGAGTGAGTGACGACGATAATGTTTTAATGAACTAAGAGACACAAGAAAAAAAGCAGCAGTTGTCTGGATAACAAAAAAAATTATGTAGGTAAGGGAAAGTTAGGAAGAGAAAAACTCAAGACGATACTGAAACAATATATATATTTATTGAAGAATGTTGCCTGCTGTTAAGCAGCTATTGAACGAATCAATGTGCGAGATAATATATGTCTCTTCTTCGTCGTTTTTTTTTCTTACGTAAAAATATATGCATTCGCCATAGGGTCTGTGTCGAAGTAGTCGGGATCGGCAATGTTTTTGGGAATATTTTTTGTTGTCGTCCGTCCAGCAGATACATCAAAAAAATAAATATGCAAGCGAAAATGTTTTAAGGAAGAAAAAGCAGACGATTTTGGGATACACAAAAAAAAATGATTGGATATATAAATTTATGTCAAACAAAAAAATAATTTTTTGCAACAATAAATTTTGTTTCATCGCTCAAAAAAAAGGACATCAGAAACAGGAAAAGCCTCGATTAGGTAAACCTATTCTATTCTATTCGACACCCATCATTCTTATTCCAGACAACGATGAAAAAAATAAAAGCCAACAATAGTAAAAGCAACCAATCCAGCCCACTTTTCTATGTAACTCCAAAGAAATTCGGCTGATGTTGGTTGGAGTCGAGTAAAAACACGCTTGTGTTGTTTTGTCGTCGTCGTTGTCTCATGTGCCTTTCTATCGACGGTAGATTGATGGGACTACGACGACTGATTGAAAAATAGAAGAAGTAAAAAAAGAATAATAGGTTGGTTGCCTGAGGCAAAAAAAATTTTTTTTAGGCCATTATAATGGTTAAAGTTAGGTAATACTATGGAGGAGGATGGACTCCATTTTTTCTTGGTGATCACATTTTTGACTAAAAAAATGATCAAATGCGATCTCTGAGAAGACGAACAAAAAAAATTTTCATGATCACATTAAATCCAAAAAATTAACTTTTTTTGATGATCAAATGTTAGCCATGAAAAAAAGGCGTAGAAGGACTAGGAAGGATATATACATATAAAATATTTGGAGAGAGGTATGAGAAAAAAGAATAAAAAGCAGAAGCCTAAGCAATATAAATTATAGTATTTTAAAACATTAAAAAATAATGGAAGAAGGACAACGAAAAAAGAGAAGAAGACGCAAGAAGAAGAAAACCGGTTTCATCAACAACAAGAAAAAAAATCTTCTTCTTTTTCGACGGCTGATGGCTGCTGCCTGTTATTGTTGCTACTACTACAACCAACTGCGGCAATCGCTTTTTTTGAAGACGCCATCAAACATATATACACACACGTATGTATGCGTGAAAAAATAAAAAAAAGGAACATCTTCTTTCTTCGCATTTTTTTCGAAGTGGTTAGGAGTAGTAAATGAAAAAAAAGCAGCTGAGCGATGGAAATAAGAAGAAGAAAAAAATGATGGCCTCAGGCATGCACGTAGCAGACATATGTATGTAATGGTCCCAAAAAAATTATTTCTTTTTCTTTTTCGAGATCTAATCAGACTTTTTGAATCCGGGCATGCATAGTTTTTAAAAAAAAAATGGATGGCCAAAAAAATTATTACGTGATCAAAAAAGGGAGCAACCAGCAATCACGTAATAAAAAGAAGCAAAAGCAAATTTTTATTTCCATTGTCTTTATCTTCTTTTTTTTTCAAATTGGGAAAAAGAACAGGCCTTTGAATAATTGAGAATTTTAAAAAATGCCTGAGGCAATGTGATTTTTTTTTCCTGCCTAATGGCTGCTTCCTACACAACCTTGGAAATATTTCTGATTGCTGCTGCAGTTGCTTCTGAATGATTTTTTATTTCTATTAAAAAGTGATCAGCAAAAGCAGCAGGAGGGAGCTCCAAAAGAAGCAAGCAAGGAAGGAAACAATATTATTTTTTACATTGTCCGCCTGCCTCTCACATGTTTGAATTCTTCCATTCCATCAATGGAAAAAGGAAGAAAAAGATAATGACCATCGATGATCGCGCAATAATAAAAATGCAAAAAAAGAAAGAAAGACATGACTAAAAAAAGCTAACAAATATAAAAAAACATATGTGTTGTTTATTCTGATAATGCAAAAACGTAATAAACAAAAGAAGAAGAATACGAAGATGCGGCGGCGCCCAACCCTTAAAGAATAAATAAAATTAAAAAATCAAGAAAAAAGATTGCATTTATTTCAAGTTTTATTTTATTTTTGCGCCTCCAAAAAAACCTTTTTTATTTGTTTCTGAAACTTTTTTTTCTTCAAAAAAAGTGTTGCGCAAGTGGAAGAAAAAAAGGAAGAAGAATTGAAACCTTTCTAACCAACAAAAGCAACGCAAACTTAAGCTTTATGCAGCAAAAAAAGAAAAAAGAAAAATACAAAACACATAGCAAAAAATGGAGAAAAAAAGGAACCTCTCAACGCCGCTGAAGACTTCCGCATCAGCTGAAAAAACTATTCAATGGGAGAAAAAAAGAAAGAAGAAAAAGAACTGGACTGATCAAAAAAATATTGCTTCTATGTTTGTTTCTTGCATTGCAGCAACAGCGACGAAGGGGTGCTTGCGCAATCTATCTTTTTAGCCAGAAGCAAGCAAGCAGTCGTCGTCAATCAGCCGCAATCGTCGTTTTCTTCATCGTTGAAGTCTTCCGGTAAAAAAAAATTCGTAAAGAAGAATAAGCGTCAAACAAAACAAAAAAAACTAAAATAAAATAAAAAAGAAAATATACTTTTTTTTTCTTTTCTTTAAGTGTTTGAGTTCTTTTTTTTCTTTCCTGGAGCCATAGGTAAATAATAAAAAAAATTATTCTTCTAGTGAAGGAAAAGAAAAAAAGAGAAGCAAAGCAATGTGGGGGAGGCGCGTCTTGAATATTCAATGCAAGGATGGATGGAATCGAAGACGTGAGAAGTGAGTCCTAGAAAAAGAAATAAAATAAAAAGTCAAAGTCAGAGACGACTGACTTCAAGAAAAGGTAGGAAGGAAAGAGGCTTGAAGAAGAAGAAAAAAGTGCTGATGGGTAAACAACAATCAACGACGACTGAATATATTTTTTTTGTTCAACAGTTTTTTTGTTTCTTGCCTGTTGCTAAAAAAATGAAACGAGTGCTTGAAAGAGAATAGAAAAAACGCTAAAATAAAAAGGAGCAAAGGTGTGAGTCCATTTATTTCCTTTTAGTTTATTTTTTGGTGTCTGAGCAAATATAAATAAAGAATATAGTATTATATTGTATAAAAATATATTTTTATTTATTTATTTATAAAGCCTCAGGAAGCGAGTTTTATTAAAAATAAATGAGCAACAAAAATTCTAAAAAAAACACCCAAATAAAATTGTAAATTTTTGCAAAATATACAGTTTCTCAGGGAATCCTACTTTAAAGCTTTTTTTTTACCTTTTAACAAATATCCCAAAAGCAAAAAACTCCAAGACCTCCCTCAAATTTTTCTTAAAAAGATTAACAAAATCGTAGTTTATGTTTTTTTTCTCCTCGAGCTTTATTTAAAAAAATTAACTCTTGCCAAACAAAAAATAATATTTAAAAAAAGAAAAAAACAAACAAATACAAAATTTGTTTTTAATTCAAAAAAATATATTATTGGAAGTAAGTGAAGGGAAGCATTCCGTTGAATGTTTTCAACATTTACTGTAATCCTTTAAAAATAAGAGAAATCCCACTACAAAATTTTTTTAAATTAAGTCGTTTGGTGGGAGCAAAGATGAAGGTGGTGGTGGCATGGAAAGGTTTGAACTTTTGTTTTCGGTGCAAAAATACAAAATTTGGAAGTTCATAAATTGGATTTTCGTTTTATTTAAAATTTATGCAAATGAACTCTCAAAAATTATTATTAAGAAATTTTAAGCATTGCAGATCTTAGACACTGAATAAAATATCCAAGCTTGAAGAAATAAAGAATCAACGTTAAGGAAGCTACAAAAGAGTTAAAAATAAAATTATGTTATTTCCGATTTTATTCATTTTTATAGAATTTATTTTAGCAGCTTTTTGAAATTTACATTTTTCTTAAAGTAAGCCTCAGTTCATTCAAACTAATGTACTCTGCTGTAAAGCTATAAAATTTTGGTATTTGTGACTTAAATGTATCCAAAATAGTTCAGAAATCTAAAGCATGACTTAAATTTTTTTCTTTAATCAAAAAAGAAAAAAATGTCTTTGCACCGACAACAAAAAAATATATATCTAAACTCAAAGAAGAATACGAAAAAAGAGGCATGCAATGCAGCAAGCACGTTTTTTTTATTACACACATACACCTGCAATTCTGATAAAAAGTTTTTTTAACTCTCTTGCTTGCAAAAAAAAAAAAAAGAAACGAAAATTCTTTTCATATTTTTTTATCCTATCTATCCGCCCTCAAGTTTTAAGCAACAAAAAAGAATCACAACGAAATAACACAGCAGGCAAAAAGCTAAAAAATGTGAAGAAAATAAAAAAATGCACACGCATTTTTTTTTGTCCGCTGCTTGCCCCTGCCAGCCGATAATAATTTGAGTGAAAAGGAGAGATATCCGAGGAAAAGGAAGATCTAAGAATAAAAATGCATAACAACAAACGAAACTAAAAAATTCGAAAGACGTAATAGAAAAAGAAGAAAAAGAGAAATTGTTACAGCAAAAATAAGGGAAGCAAGCATAAAGGTTAAAAGCAGCTGGAAAGAAAGGGTTTTTCCTGGAGACTTGAGTATTTTTTTTACTCTTCAACAAACAAAAAAAGTTAAATTCCGTCAAACATTAGCGAATGATGAGGTAAGAAGAAAAAAATAGATAATATATATTTGAGTGATTTGCTGCAATAAAACAAAAAAAAGTGTGAGTGAGAGCAGAAACTTTTTTTGGAACCCATCGATATTGGAGAGAATTGCTTTGACTAAAGAACATTGACAGAATACAAAGAAAAAAAAGTTCAACTTTTATTTTTCTTTTTGGAACTTTTTTGTTTAAAAATCACGTTTTTACAAATGCATACAAACATAAACTATAGTATTTTACTTTACTTTTTAACATTGTGGCTCTGAGTTTCTTCGATATAAAAAAATTGATTGAAATACAAATCAATGATTTTTTTTCAACAATCATTCTTTTTTTTTTGCCAAGAACCTTGAAAGAAAAAGAAAAACTATACACTTCTTCTTCGATAATTTTTTTTATTCGATCGAAAAAAGAAGGAAGCAAGCAAAAAAAATTTTGCTTGCTTTCTTGCTTCTTTGTGGCTGCCTATGGCGATCGAATGATGCCATATTTTTTATTTCGTTTTTCTTCTTTTTTCTTCCCTAAATTGCTTGCTTGATTTTTTTTGGATTAAAAAAATTGTCACTGGCTTGACAGAAAAAAAAGAAGAAAGAATATATTTTACATTATTTTTTGTGACAGGATAAAATTAAATGATAGAGGGCAAAAAAAATTCTGCCTGCATGAATTCCGAAAATCAGCTGTTTTAAATGAAAAAAAAAATAGAAAGAAGAAAGAACAAAAAAATAAAATAATATGAATGAATACAAAAAAGGGCGCGGGTGGCAGTAATAGCAAGAGCATCAGCCAGCCATCCCCATCAGCTGGCCTTTTTTTGAAGGACGATAGACAACGACGACGACTTCGATGATGATAGTTCTTAGTTATTTGGCTGCTGGCTGTTTGTTGCATGTAGAAAAGATGGAGAAAGAAAAAAAGAAGGAAATGAATGAATGAGACAGATGCCTTTCAATCTTTTTTTTCTTTTCTTTTTTTTTGTCTTTCAACAAAACAAAAGAAAATAAAAAAATTAAATGAAAAATTAAAGCATTTTTTAACATTAATTTAATGACTTTTTGAGAGACAAAAGAGGAGGAAGAAATAACTGAAGTTGTTGATTTCCTTCAAAAAAAATTTTGGAAGTAAAAGTGCAAATATAATAAATTCCAGGGTTTTTACAAAATTCAAATATATAAATGGTATTAGAAAATAAGTAATCTAAAATATGAACCTATTTTCAAATTTAGTAAATGGAATTTTTGGTTTACATGGACTTAATTTATGGCTCTGAATAAAAAACACACCCACTCCATTCACTAAAAAATTGAACAGAAAAATACCACAAAAATATTTAAAAGAAGATTAATTTAACAAGAACAATGATAAAAAAAATATAAATAACTGTAAATTTTATGATTAGTTTTATTTTTCGCTTGAATAATCTTTTCATGTTGGAAGATTGATAAATTTAGAAAAAATAAAAGCCACTAAGTGATTGTAAATATATTTTTTGCAGTTATTAAGAAATTAATTACCATACATAAATTTCTTAAACCAAAAAATTCTTTTTTTACAAAATGAATGAAAGAAAAAAAAGTCAATCAAAAAGTTTTAAAAAAAACTATGAAATCAAAGATACTTTTTTTGGCCCATGAAACAAAAATCATGCAAAAACATATGGAATCATTTAAACTTTTTCAGCTGACTTTTTTTCAAAAAAAAAGAAGACCCTATTGTAGTCATTTTCGGGAACACCATAAAGAATAGGAAATGAGTTTGATGCGTGTGCTTTGTTACAGAGGAGACCCTCCCTAAACGAGCGGTAGTAGTAGCGCTCATCTTCCTTCTCCCAGCCAAAAAAAAGTAGTTGTAGAATGTAAAACTAACTAACTAACTTTTTTTTCGCAATTCTATTTATTTTTTTTTACTTTCATGTTTTTAAAACTTTGTGAAAATGAGAAAGAGAAATAGAGAAGAAGGAAGTTAGTTACACCATTACCAATATACACTACTATTTTTTTTTTTTTGGACCACCACAACCACACAAAAAAATAAGTAAGCGAACGAACGAACAACAAAACAAAAAAAGATGGGAACATTCAATTTTGGGATAAACTTGTTTGACAAAAAAAAAGATAAATATTTTTGCCACAGAAAATTATTATAAACAGCTAAAGAAAGCGGTGGTAATTTTATTTTCTGGTGTAACAAAAAAAGCAAGCGACCGAAGTGATTGCTTATTTTTTTTCTCAAGTTCATTAGGGGTAAAAAAAAGTTTTGAAAGAAACTAATTTTTTTGGGGAAGCTGCTTCTCTTTAAAGAAAAAAAATTGTTATGCTTTTCTTTCGCGGCTTTTTTTTTATGGAAAAAACACATGGAAATGAAAAAAAATAAATAGTACAAGACGACCGATTAGCACTAAAAAGATAAGGAATGAATGATAGCAGCAAGCTAGAAAAGAAAAAAACATATGATCTCGTGACAAAGTAAAGTAAGGCAAAAAAATAAAATTAAAATAAAGATGGTCAAAAAAAGGAAGTTTATTTGTTTTCTTCGATGATCAGTGAGGTTTAAAAAAAAGAGGCAATGAGCCAAAAAAAGTTACATCAAAAAACAGTTAAAATAATTTTTATTCCGAGACTAAATCGAATCCCAAAAATGGTGCATTTCCAAGGAACTTTTTATTTATACTTTTATAGTCTAAAAATTCTTGATCAAAGGTAGCTACAGTATTTATTATCTAACCATTTTCTGGTAAATATCGCATTCTTTAGTGTCAAGACAAACAACTCATCAAAGAGCCAACAACTTTCATTAGCCATTAAAATTCTTCACACTGACCAAAAATCCCAAATTTAAGGTAACTTTTGAAGCAAAAAAAGTTTCGTCTATCTTTCTTTCTTGACGCCTCATGGAAGAAAAGAGATCCATCCAGAATCAACGTTATGACGTCAAGGTAAACAAAGGAGTGTGAGCAAAGTCCAGTCAAAAATTTAAAAAAAAACGCGTTATGTGTATTGGCCAGTAACGATTGACGACTGTCTCATAGTCTCCATCATCCCCGCAGGGGAAAAGGAAAAGAAAAAGGATAGTCTTTTTTTTATCCATCCATCCATCCTCCTTCAGAAATATATAATGGGAGAGACTAGAGACTCGGAAATGTTTCGTCTGATCAAAAAAGAGACACATACATTACTTCGACGAACGACGACGACATCAAAGCTTAAAAGCGCTAAGCAAAAAAATCTGCATTCTTTTTTTTGGACGACGAAAGAAGTAATAATAAAAACTAAAGTGGCTGGGTTGCTTCATCTCTCTTCTTTCTTTTTTGCATTAATATTTTTTTTTGCGCATTGGAAAAATGAATGAATCTTTTTCTTTCCTTGAGCAAAGATGAAAGACAATATAAATATTAAAAGATTCGGGAAAGAAAAGAAAAAAATAAAATATGATTTTTTTAAACTTGAGATAAAAAAATCTTTATTTTATTTTGTTTTGTTTGATCACTTCCGGTTTCCGGTGATGGTTGCTTAAAAAATTCAATTTTTTTTCTTAATTTTTCTTTGAGGCAATAGAATAAAAAAACCCAAATGCAAACAATTACAAATGGACAAAAAATGAAGGGGTTTGTCATTTTTTTAAGAAAAAGAATATAGTAAAGTTTAGTTAGTTTTTGATTGTTTGGAGACGAAAAAATGGTCCAAGAATAAATTTAAAAAAAAATATACGTCCGCCAACCAACATAAGATGAATAGCCAAATTTAGAAACAAATTCATGGCTAGAATCGTTGTAACATAATTTCTTGAGGCATAAAAACTTATATAAATCTTTTTAAAAAATTTAAGAAAAGTACAGTTAAATAATTTCTAATTTTTAAGAAATAAAGTTAATTTTAATCCAAACTATAATAATCCATCTTTAAAATGAACTTTAGCTAACAATCTTTTAATCTCAGAAATCCTAATTCTTTATTTATTTTTTTGGTCTAAAGGTCAGCTTTTGGGAAACTTCCATAAAATTGAATTTTATCATTTTTAAAGTCCATACAAAAATAATGAATAAATACATTTTTAACTGTCATTCAGAGAAGGGAAATAAAAAGGAAGAAGAAGCACGTGAGAAAAATGTTTAAAAAAAGGAATCACTTTTATTCAAAAAAACCATATACTTTTTGAACAGCTGATTATTTTTTATACAACTATATTTTTAATCATAAAAAAAATAGGAAAGGTTCCGATCATCATACTTTTTCAAATAATAAAAAAAAATTAAAGCACCCGGTTTTTATATTTTTGATTAAACTTTTTTTATTTTCAAGGCCAAAAAAGTGGAAACTCACGTGTCCCTCGTTTTTTATGTGCAACAAAGCCCCAGCAAAAAGGCGGTTTTTTTTTTATGGAAAAAAATTATTGTTGTCATCGTCCTTTGCTTATATTATTTTAGTTTTTTGCTCCCTTAGAAAAAAAAGCAAGTCACCAGCTGACTAAAATAAAAAAAGAGAGGGGAAATGTTAAAATGCATGAAAGAAAAAAAGAGCTCTTTTTCTTCGCTCGCCGTCCATCAGCTGTTTTGAGGGAAAGGCAATGTCCGTTGCTTGCTTTTTGCTTGCAACCAAATTATGCAACATTAAAAAAGGTAATAAAAAAAAAGAGAAAGAAAGAAAAACGAAACATTACAAAAATGTGAAGAAAAAAAGAATGGGGAAAAATACAGTAAAAATGGGTTTACAAAGCTAAAATTTTGTCAAACAAAAAGAAAATTTTCATGAATACGACAATCGAAAAATGTTTTTCAATAAAGTAAAAAAGCTATTTTCGCCATCAGCGCCATCTTTTTTTTTGTTGCTGCTGATTAGTGTTAAATTCCCGATCCGACCGACAAAAAAATCGGGAATTCGTATAATTGTCGGAATAGAAATTGCTACGGTCGGGAAAGTCGGGAAAATGTCGGGATAAAAATTTTGTCGGTCGGGAAGTCGGGAAATAAAGCAAGTGACAAATTTTTTTTTTAAATTAATCCCTATAGCTTAATTGTATATAAATAAGCTATTAAACGTATCAAAACTATAAATGAAAGATTTTTGGTTAAAATAAAGGTAGTAAAACATGATTTTAATATTTAATTTTTATTTTTTGCTTATTTGTCGGGATAAAAGTTGAGTCGGTCGGGAAAGTCGGGAAAAGTCGGGATAAAAATTATTGTCGGTCGGGAAATCGGTCGGGATAAAGTCGGTCGGGAAGTCGGGAATTCCCGACTTTTCGGTCGGGAATTTAACACTACTGCTGATGCTAAAGATCAAATCAGAAAAGCAAAACAAAGATGAGAAAATAAAAAATACTGAAACCTTTCAAACAACAGCCACGACCATCAAAAATGAACGAACGAATAAAAAAGTTCCATCTGTTTTTTCTTTCCTTTTGGGGCAGCAAAAAAAATTAAACACCTTTATTGGAAAAAAACTGCCACAAATGAACTAAAAAATAAATACATTGTTTTTCATATTTAAAGAAAATGCAAAAACTAAAAAAGTGGCAGTTTTTAAAAAAATAAAGAGAAGAAAAAAGTAGTAACAACAAAACAACAACAAACAAACAAGAAAAATTGCGTGCATTATTTTTTCCTGAAAGTTTAAAAGTTTTTCTCTCTTTGAAGTAGAGATCAAAAAACTCTATGCAAGCTTAATTTATTTTTCTTTGGCCTTGTCTCGTCTCTCATTCCCATTTTTAGCTACTGCAATGTCATATATATACATTTTTATTTTTAAAAACAAAAAAACTTTTTTTGCTCCCAAAAATGCTCAAAGGCAGCTTCAGCGCATTATATGTTTTTGTTTGTTTTTTAAAAGTTTCATTTTTGGCTTTTTAAAAATATAATATATCATTTTTGGAAGTCGAAACTAAGCTTAAAAGCTTCCTTTCGGTGTAAAACTTTTTTTAAAGAATATTTCGCGGAGAAAAACCTAGTGAAAATTTTAAAAGCTTATTTCCAAAGAAAAAAAAGGATAAAAAGTAATTACGAAAAGTTAATAAATTAACTGAATGATTATTCCTTTAGAATGAAAGCTTCCCATATTTTTTTCCTCGTGGCCATTACTCTGCTCATCTTTGAACATGGAAATGAAAAGCAAAAATGAAAACCTCGAGTGAGGGAGAGAGGATGAAAAAAAAAACGGATTAAATATTATGAATTCCGTTTAGGATTAAAGAGATACAACTAACTACATATGGATTACAAAATTAGTTTTTAAAAAATAAAAAACAAGAAGATATATGTATATTAAAAAGCATAGAAAAAGCTAGGGCAAAAAAAAATAATAAATGTTTTTTTATTCATTTTTTTGAATAATTATAAAGGCTACTACTACTACTTAACCTTTAGAAGAAAAATATCATGAGAGATTAAAATCTTTGAATGAAAGTGTAAAGTAGAAAAAAACCATAGGAAAATGGCAACAATAATTTTATGATAGAAAAAAAATATTGCCAAATGTGAAGGTGTGGATTCGGAAGGGAGAAGCCATAAATAATAAAAAGAATAAAAATTTGTTTGTTACTGTTTTAATAAAAAAAATTACTTAAGAAATATATATATTTTTCTAAGTTTATTGGAAATAATAATTATTGATAGATAAAAATATCGAAAAACTAGCAGCTTCTATAAAAATTTTCGATCGCTAACAAAAATCGCTTTAAACCCCGGAAAAAATCGTTAAACAGTTGCTTCTTCTAAAATCACATCTTCAAAAGCAGGCAAGGCAATAAACGGAGCTATTCCGAAATGAAATGATGGGAATGAATTATTGCCATCCGAAAACAAAAAATAAAATAAAAACCCTTAAAAACTAAATAACGGTGCCATTGATTCGTTTGTCGGAGTTTTTTTTATCTAATACGAAAAATGCTAAAATCTTACTAACCTGTGAGAAAAATGGTAGAAAACAGTAATAAAAAACAAAAATACCATAAAAATGGTGGTTTTCAAAAGTTCATTGACTTTATATGTTTTCTTTATTTTCCCAAACCTTTGAAGAAATTAATGTTATTTATTTTTCTTATACCTTTTTTTTGCCTTTTCTGTTAAACCCTTTCTTACGCAATTTTTTTTCTTCATCTTTTTTACGATTCTTTGTTACAAAAAAAGGAATAAATAAATATAAATTTTTGCAAATTTTTGGACTTTGTGAATCAAACAACTGAAGAAAAAAAGAAGTATAAAAGTATGAATGATTGCATGTTGTAGCTGCTATTTTCCCTTGCTATTTCACTTTCCTACATGCTCGCTTTTTATTGTTGTTGTTTTTTGCTTTGTTTTGTTGTTACAAAAAAAATAAAGCAATAAAATATCGCGTGGTTTTTTCAATCGTTTTTCCTTTTTTGCGTGTTGAAGGACGCGCGAAAAAAACAACCAAAGCAACAACCAAACAAACAAAAAAAGAATTTTGAATTGATAGGATTGAAAAAAAATCTAGAAATTGAATCACACCGATCACGCAACCAAACACAGGAAGGCAATTTTTAGCCATTCTTATTTAAAGAAGAAAAAATATTAGATAATCACGGAAAAGAAAAGAACAAATCATTGTGCAAAAAGAACCGGATGATTTTCCCTTTCAAGTTTTTTTGTTATTATTTTTTAAATTAAAAAACATGAAAAAAAGAAAAGAAAAAGTAAGAAAAAATAAATGAAATTTCTTTCTTGATCGAAGATCGTAAGTACATATATCATCAACATCATCTTGGCAAAAGAAACAAGGAAAAATAATTGACCTTGAAAAATCATAGGACTTCTGGAGTCAAAATAAAAAATAAAGAAAAACCGAAATTATGATCTTCAAAGGGAAAATAAAGGGAGTAATAAATTTGAATAAAACAATAAAATTAACTATCATTAAAAAAATTAGAAAGTCTTACAAAAAAATAAATAAAAATCAGTTGTAAAAAGTTTATTTTCTGTAAAAAAAAATGAATTTATTTTTAAATTTTCTTTAAAAAAAATAATAAATTTCAAACATAAAATGAACCAAGAACAAAAAAACAAATATTTGTGCGTTGTATGTGTTTTTTTTCTTCATCGTTCTCCTTCAAATTTGTAGCAACAGCCAAAATAAGAGTGTGATGATTTTTTTTGATCATCAAAAGTTTATTTTTTATTTTTTGCTTCTTGCATTTAAAAAATAGTAGTAGCCAAAAAAAACTTGCAAGCAAAATGGAAACAAGATGAGCAACAATTTGCGGAAAGAAAAAAAACAGATTACAAGCTTGCTTGCTGCTCCTGCTTCTGCTAATGCAAGAGGCGAGAAAAAAAAAATATGTAGTACTTTCCTCTTTTTTTTCATCGATAAAAAATGAAGAACGAAGCCAGCAAAGGAATTTTTTGATAGTCGGTAGTTCGAAAAAAAAAATATATAGGTTTTTTACTTTCTGAACAATAACGACGACAACGACGAAGACAACAACAAGGACATCCAGGATAACAACCACCACCAAAGAGCAGTCAGTCGATCGAAGAGAGGTGTAATATAGCTTCTTCTTTTTCTTTTTCTTGGATGAATTATTTTTTTATTTGATGGCGATCGATAAAAAAATCAAAGAAGAGGTGAGTTGATCGAGAGAGAAATAAATAGACTGATCGAGAGGAGGAAGAACAAGAGAGGAAAGAAGACAAAAAACTAGAGGAAGCAGCGATAACAACAACTGGTTTAAAAAAATTTGAAAGATGTTTTAATTTTTTCTAATTTTTTTTGTAAGTAGGTAGTAAGGTAAGTAAGGAAAAGTCTTGAAAGAAAAATGTCTTTTAAAAAAATTTTGGAGGAAAGACAAACAACAAAAACAAGGATGAGTTTATTTTTTTTTCTCATCGATGTGTTCCATGTTGTTGTTGAACAACTGCACTTTTGTGTGTTTGCTTTAGGGTATGCTATTGCTGTGTAGCTGGCTGGCGGGAAAATTGATAGATAGAGAGATGAATGGATACTTATAGCTGCTAATGAAGAGTATCTCCCGTTTTTTTTTGCAAGATAAAATCAAATTTGAAGCTTCTTTTTTTCTTGCTTTTTCGAGATCTTCAAAAAAAAATATGAGGAATAAATACATAAGTATTTCCCGAGGGTTTCCGTTTTTTTCTTCTTTTTTTACACTGCGTCTGTCTGATCTTTGTCCTTATTCTTCTGATACTTGTATTTTTACTTTTTTTTTGTCTGATCATGCATGGACGCGCAACTTTGCAACATTTTTACAACCATATTTTTTAGGCTAACAAAGAAATAAAAAATAAAAAATGAAACTATTTTCTTTTTTGCAATAAAAAAAACACAAGGAATTTTAACCATTTTTCCACGATGCTCTTTCTTCCATCCTAAAAACACCAAAAAAAAGAACCCAGAAGAAAGAGGTCTTTGTGCTCTTTCTTTCTTTTCTTTCCTTCGACTTCCATAAAAAAAATATGTACATATTTTCTTTTTCCCTTTTTACGGGTATACAAAACAACAAAGTTCATTGTCTGGCATATTGCCCATATATTTTCTTTATTTCATCATTGATGGCTGTGGAAGAATGGCAGCAACCGATGGAAAGGGGAATGCGCGAAACTTAAGTTACAATGGTTGTAATATATATATGTATTTGGCTGTTCAGTCCTTTCTTTCTTTCTTCCATTATCATAAGGCAGGCGGCACATTACTGCTGTTGCAGCAGCGGCAAAAGCAAAAAAAAAATTACGTCTATTTTACTTTTTTTTTATTTTAGGGAAAGAAAAGAAAGAAAAAGAAATAAAACATGTTTTTTCTCTTTCTTTCTTAGATCATAAATGAAACAACGATGAGAATTTTTCTTTCTTACTCCGCTGGGTGATGTTATTTTTGGCAATTGATTTGACTGTGGCGGCAGTAGACAACGACGACATCAAAATGGACTTTTAGAATTCTTTCTGTGGAGAACAAAAAAAAACGAAAAATAGGGACAAAAATAAAATAATTGATTTTTTTTATCTTAATTTAACTTTGAAAAAAAATTTGTCAGGATGAAAAATATTTGGTTCAGGTATACCAAAAAATAAAATGGGTGTGTTGCCTCATATCAAAAAACAGTTTTGCCTGAAGCAATTCGTTCGGTTCTTTTAAGTGGAACATTCAAAAAAAAAAACACATTGCAAAGTAACAACACGTGAGAAATAAAAAAAAAATACGTATATCAAAAATATCAAATGGCCGTTACAATCTCACCTCTACCGCCAATTAATTATAAAAGTGTAAAAAAATATTATTTGCAAAAAAAAGGAATGCTGCTCCTCTTGTTTGTAGTGAGTTTATCAGTCAATCAGGCGGTCTGGAACAAAAAAAAATATGATGTTCTTCTAAAACTATAATAATCAATTGCAAAAAGCGCTAAAAAAATAATTTGTTTCCGGGTTTCATAAAAACATTATTTATTCAATAAAAAAATTGATTCAAAACGTTTGCAAATTTTAGTAACAAAAATTAAAAAATAAGCATTGAACGAAAAAAAGATACAAATTTAAATATTAAAAGGTTATTAATTACAAAATAATATTAAATATTTCTTTGTGATTCATAAAAAAGATGAATGAACGCAATTTTTGTTCCATCAATGTTAATTCATTAAAATTAATGATGGCTGAAAAAAAAAATATATAAAACCTTTCTTTTTGCGATTTTCAAAAAAACAAAAACTTTTTACTTACAAAAATTTGAAGAAAATTGTAATAGCAAAAAATTGAGTAATCATAACTCCCAAAACGTTATTTCCATAATTTTTAAATGCAGCTGATGCCAAATTTTCACAATCTTCATTTATAAGGCACACACCTTTGTGATTACTTTTTAACATCCAACAAGCAATTTTTTCTGCATCAATACCACAATTTTCTCGATAAAAATTTAATAAACATCTGAATTCTTGTTTTACACCACTGAAAAAAATAATAAAGCCTTTTTAATGAGCTTTGAAGAAAATAATGGATTCATTCATTGTATAAACTTACAAACAAATTTCACCATTTTCATTTTTACAATATGCAGGTGGAATAGTTTTTCGAATGCAATCAAGATTTAGTTGGTAGGCTAAAAAAATGGCAAAAATTATTTTTAATTAATGAATCTTTGCTAGGGTCAAAAAAATTGATTAAAAATTCATCAAATTTAAAACGCAAAAAAATGGATTCGAAAAAATATGAAGGGCATCTTACATTTAGAACCTGGCCCACAAGCATAAGTCATTTGTTTCATTTCATTAAAATAATAATCAACAGCGCTGCTATTTCCAGGAAGGCCAAGAGCTTCACCAGCAAATTGAGGATCAAGACATTCTTCAACTTCCTTTAAATCATGTTTGAAATCATTAAAATAATGACAAATGGTTGCGGTTCCAGCTAATCCATGAATTTCAAGGAAATGTTTCACAGCTTTACCATAACCAAGATGATCGCTAACATCGGTGACATTAAATTGGGTTAAATATTTTTGAAATGCCATACCAAATGTCTGAAATGGGTTTTAGAAAAGTGGGAGAGAAAAAAGGTTGAGGAGAAGAAGCTTACATTTCGATCAGCTTCATCACATTGAAATCCATTTACTGGAGTTAAAAGGAATGAAATTGCAAAAATAACGAAGGCAACTTGAAGGTAAACATGTTCCATGATTGCCTGTTTCGTATCTGCTTCTATTCACTTTACTCTCAAAAAATTGAATAAAAAACGAAAATAATTGTAAACCTAATATATGCCAGCGAGAAGCTTTTATATGAGTAATTTGGCACCCGCCTTTTTGCTTTTGGGTAACTGTAGACTGGCACCTTTGTTAATGGTCAATCAGAAATAAACACAAGCTTGAAGAAGAAGAAGAAAAATTGAGCTCTAAATGATTTTGTTTCATGGTCGCTTGATTACAACAAAATCGTGAAGAAAAAAAAAATTGGACTATCGATCCGTTGATTTTTTTAGTCGTTTTGCTTCAACAACAACCAGACATAGCAGGAAAAAAATATTTTGTAAATATATTTTTTTATGTTTCATAACCTAACTGATTGATAGCTGGAAGAGATTGGGAAATGTGTAATAATAAAGCAAAAGTAAAAAAAAGTAGTGAATAATAAAAAAGAAAAAAAAGCTTGGATGGTTGTTGTGAATCACAAACGAAAAGTGGAATATCAATGTTTGAAAATGAAAGTAAAAAATTTGTAAGAAGGGTTATTTCTATTGCTTCTTGAAGCCATGGTAGTTTATTGAAAACAAACACTTTTAAAAAAATCGAGAGAATTGGAATTAAATTTTGGAAGAATCCTAAAGCTAAAAATATTCTGTTTTGGTTAAAACTTTTTTGCTTTACGTATTCCAATTTTCTGAAGTATTTTTTCATCAACTTTTTTGGCATGATATAGTTTTATGCTTGCTTTTTTTTCATCAACTTCTTTATCAAAATTCTAACCGATGTATCAAATAATTAAATAAAAAATACTTTGATTTTGCAATCCTTCATCATCCAATAAAAAAAAATTTGAAAGTTTCTAAAGCAATATTTTTTCATAAAAAGAAAGCTTCTGGCGATTTGACCCAATTCCGCATCTCGTTATGATACTCTCTCGATTCGGTCATTGTCTCTCTTTTTTTCATCTGCAATCGTTTTTTGAAACATTTTTTTGGTGCTTCATCATCAAATCGTACTTCTGCTATTTTTTTTACCTTTTCCTCTTTTCTTTTTTTCCATAATCGTTGATGATGAATAAGCTACGCTCTATTCGCAAAAAAGAACCAACTTACGTTTATGTTGGTCCCGTGTGTTGTAACTCGTTGCTTTAATCTTACATTTTCAGGACTTTCAATATCCGTATGTTTATGATGAATCAATTCAATACTTTCAACCTTCTGAACTTGCTGATGATCCTTCCAAAAATGCTCATTTCATCAATGTCAATGAAGAAAGCGAAGTTCCATCTGATCGTGTGAAAGAACGTTTGAAAAAGAAAGCCTTGAATGCTCGAACCAGATATCATAGCATGTCGCCTGAAGAAAGAAAAGCTACGAATCAACGACGATGTGAAGCTATAAAACAGAAGCGTCTAATGGTTGAAAGATTATTGGAAACTCCTGCAAGTCAATGTACTCCTGAAATGTTAGTAATCATCCAAAAACACATGGCTTGGAATCAACGTCGATGTGAAACTGCTAAACGTCGTTATGCTAATATGACACCTGATCAACGCAAAGCTTACAATAGCAAGCGATATGTCAAGAAAGGGAGAGTGCAAAAGAAAGAAAAATCTGAAGATGCTTGATTGCTTTGTATTTATGTTCTTGTGCTTTTTGCTATGTTTTTTTAGTTTTGTATTCTTTTTGTTGTTTTATTTATAAATTTGTATCTTTTTTATTCCTTTTTGGCTAAAGCATTAGTTTTCACTTCATCGTTATTCATGAGGAGTTTGGAACTTTTTTTGTGATTCATATACGATTACTAACATTCTTTTCAATCCAAGAGCCTTAGCTCCTTTTTTAACATGAAAGATTCACTTTGAAAAAAGCTTCAATAATTACCATAAATTATTTTCAGCCTCATCGAAACTTTATAAAAGGAAAAGCAATGAATGAATTTTGAATCACTTTAATGGAAATTTCTTCCTCCATGAAAGACGACGACGACAACCAAGTGTATCTGCTGATGAATAACAACAAAAAGTTGAATGATGATGTAATTGATATTGAACGTTTGGATGATGATGATGCCGATGAAGATACTACAACAACATTGTCTTCAACTTTTGATACTATGGAATCAACTTATGCTTATGAATCATTTGATGATATTGAATTACGTGAACTTCTTGAACGTTTTGAACGTGGTGGTCATTTATTATCTTCAAGTGATGAAGAAGAAGAAGAATTATCTGATGATGATGATGAAGAAGATGTTACTGATGTTTGTGATGTTTCGGATATTGCTACTACCACCATTGATGGAGATGATGATGATGAAAGTTTGAAACAAAAAAGATCCATGTTCGATGAAAATGTTGGTGGTGGTGGTGATGCTTGTACTGCTGCTGTTAAGCCTATTGTTAAAACTTTTCATGCTCAATTAGTTCAGGTATGTTCTTATGTTTACTTGTCTGTCATCAATTATGTCCATATTACACTTTTCATTAATTTTGCAGCTTGTCAACTAATCTTGCCCTTTTTTCAGATTCGTATTCGTCCTCAATATATTGAATATCTTCGAGCAAAGCATGGATGGTCTTCAACTGTATCATTCAAACCAAAATTTTCGCAACAATATATTCAAAAAATTCGCTATGCTTTACCATCGCCATCTCCTTACATTCAACCATATCCTCCTGTTAACTATCAATATGCTGATGCTTCTTCTTCGCCGTCTCAACAACCTTGATTAACTCTTTTTCATTTGTGATTTTGCTTTACTAATAAATGTTATAATCAATAAATAAAATAATAAAATAAACAAGTCATGTACAAACTAAACCAATAAGGACAAGATTTGAGAGATTGGAACTAAATTAAAAGAATGATGAAAAATTGGGTTGGGTTGAGATTGAAGCAAAAGATTGGCTATGGAACCACTAAAAATACGAAATAAGGTCAGAAATATAATTTTGTTTAGTAAATTAGCTCAACAATTGACATGCGGTATGGTTCCAAGGTTGATATCATCATACAAGCGGCATCTTCAATTATGTAAAAAAAGAGATGAAGAAAAATAGTTAAAATTGAAAGCAATTGCATGAAAAAGACCACCCGGAGTTTTTAAAATATTCAGAGTCAGTTATCCATGTATTTTTATAAAAATACTTTGAAAAATATTCATTTGTCAAAGAGTTGTAAGTGCTGATATTAATGATTGAACGACGTCTGTTTGAAATTGAGAAACTCCGTCGCTCAGAAAGTTTCATAAATTCATTTAGTACTATTTCTTGATTATCCCTAACTGCAAAGTGAACGCTGAAAATATGTAATGTTTTTAATCATCGAACATTCTTTAAAGCTCTCAATGAATGTATTTTTCATTTAAAAAATATTAGAATATTTTTAAAGCACTTACAAAATTCTTTCAACATTAATTAAAAGTTCAACAAACATTTTAAGCTTATTTTGAAGATCTTCATTTTCAATATTCGGAGGAAGTCTAAAAACTATACGACAATCTTTTAATTTTGGTCCAAGCAAATGTTTAATAATTTCCATGTCAAAATCACAGTAAAAAGTCAATTTTGAATAAGATTTTAATATTCCTTTGACACGTTCTTCAGTAATCTCCCACGTTCTAATATTTAATTCTCCAAAAACTTCATAAGATTTATCAAAATTATCTGAACATATAAAATTTTTATTTTGACATCGATCAGTACAATACCATTTATGAATTTTGATATTTTGAACTATTTTTCTTTTTCGAGATAACCATTTTGTGCGGTGATTAATTTTTGAAAAATTCAAAAGAATTTCTGCATCACATAATTCAGTAAATCGTTCTTGAATCAAAAATGGTAAAGTTAAAAATGGAAAGGTTTTGAATTTAAAAAAAAGAAGCATCGTTGATGATTAAGTTTAAAATTCAAAAAATTAAAATGACGACAATTACCTCTAAAAAAAGAAATTAAAAAGTTATATAGGAGCTTAGCAAAAAATGTATACTTGAATATTTAGTTAACCAAAAAAACTTTACATCCATTGCCTATTTACTAAAAAAATCAGCAAAAACAATAATGAAAGTGTCTTTGGAGAACTCTTAATCACATACTTATTTTCATCTTATAAAGTGACCTAATTAGTTGCAAGGTACAAGTAACATTAGCCAATGTGTAAACATAATTTATCATTTTAGAGCTTTGAAAAAATTTTCTTGTTTTTAAGTTAATAACTAAATTTCATGAGTAAAAAAAATGTTATAAAAAATAAGTTAAAATAATGAAAAAAGAGTTGCATTTAACAACAAACAACAGTGATACCGTAAAATAATATAAAAAATTTTAAAAATAAAGATAACAAATAATTTGACAGTTTTATAAATAAAAAAAAATAGCGCACGTTTTCTTTTTTTGCTTCTTATTAATGACTTGATTTCTTTCTTATTATATTTTGTTTTTATATTGTTGTAAAAAATAATTGACTTGAATATTTACGAACAAATTTTATTGGCTTGCTATCAAGTTTGAGAGGATAACAAATTAAAGACGCAAACGATTAAAAATGGAATAATAATGAATCAAGCAATGCAAAATTTTAGGTTATGGTTTTCCCGAAGCTTGGTCACTGATTCTTATAATGCCAATCGTCTCGCATCAGCCTCTGATTATTTCGCGTTGAATGAAACACTTCTTTTTAACATCATCAAGAACTTTTCATTTTCAGATTTTCTTTGCTCTATCAAACGTAGAATCATCTTTTTTGTGTGGAAGATTTCGCTTGGAAGTAAAGTTATTTCTTGTGGTCGTCGTGGTTGGGTTCGCACTGCTTTGACATAAATTCACGCTTTTTTTTTAAACACTAATCATGGTTGAGGTATTTTTCGCTTTCTTTTTTGTTTGTTCCTTTGTTTTACTAATGATTTATTTTTTAGTTCGACAAGATTGACAAACAACACGAAGACAATGAAGGAGAAAAATGCTACACAACGTTGAAAACTGCTTATGATTCTGATCCTTCTGCAAAAGAAAATGTTGAAATAATTTGGCGGCTTGCTCGTGCCTGCCATCTTCAAGCTAGTGGATTTCCTCAAAAGCATCCAAAGAAGAAAGAATTACTCGCTGAAGGTTGTTTACTTTTTTGAATCATTTTCTTTAATTTATCATCAAATTTTAGGTCAAAAGTATGCCCAAGCTGCTTACAAAATTGATCCTAATAATTTCAATGTTCTCAAATGGTGTGCTGTACTTACTGGATCCCTAACTGACTTCTTGGGAACTAAAGAAAAAATTCAACAAGGTTATCAATTTATTGACTACTACCCCGAAATTGATAAAGAAATTTTATCAAATGAAGATATTGCACTCTTTAAACATGTAAGTTTGTATATAGTTGTGAAAATGTTAACAACTCAAATTTTTCAGATGCGTGGTCGGTTCTCCTTCAGCTTCGCAAGTCTTTCATGGTTTGAACGTAAAGCTGCTTCTGCTTTCTTTGCAACTCCTCCAACAACTATCTATGATGATGAAAAAGACGCATTTAACGAAGTCCATCAAAATTGGTTCAAGCGCAACTCCACTTCTGCATTCTTTGCAACTCCTCCAACAGCAACATATGATGACGCATTGAAGGATTTTCTTGAAGTTGAAAGGCTTCGTCCTAATCAATGGATATTAAACCTTTTATATGTAGCTCGATGTTATGTTGCCAAAAGTGATAATACAAATGCTGTCAAATATCTCCAACAAGCTTATGCAATAAAAGGTCAAAATGTAGCCGAAAATGAAGCTCTTGATGAAGTCAAACAACTTTTAGCTAAAAATGGATAATGATATGGAAGAAACTGATCTCGTGAAAATATTATGTAATATGTAATTTTGATTTGTCATGTATAAAATTCTATAAATGTTTATTACCATTTTACTTGTGTATTATTGATATCTTATTTCATAGTTGTTTGTTTGTCAAAAAGTATGGAATATTGGTGCATTTTGTCGTGCTCAACTTACTAGGTCATGTTTGCATTCTCGAGTCATGAACATTATTTGCATTAGAAGCAGATGAGGTTTTTAGCCTAAGCGGCAGGTCAACAAGTTTAGGAAGTAATTATAAGATAATGTATCATAAAGTAAGAATTTAGGCAATGATGAATAACACCAGCCTCACTGAATAATACTTTGTTGTGTTAAGAAACTAAACTACCAAAAGAACATAAAGAGCAAAAAAAATCAAAATCTTCCGCATTTTTGGCTTCGCGCTATTGAACAACTGTTGCGAAAAATGTTTTAGTAAAACAACCTCTGCTTACCCATTATCAAAAAATCGGTTCAACTCTTTTCTAGCATTTTTAGACTGTTTGATAAAGAAGTTAAAAGGTAAAATAATGTAAACAAGTTTATTATATAACACAACAATGAATAAAAATGAGATCAACAACAAAACTTTAAACAATTATTCATCACCATCAGAAGATGCTCCACTACTGCTTGATTCACCACTGATACTTTTTTCCTTTTCCTTCTCTTTTTTCTTTTCGCCTTCTTCTCCATCACTAGCTTCATCGCTATCAGAACTTCCATCGGAGCTACTTGAAGAAGATTCAGATGAAGAATCATCACCGAAAATATCTTTGACCGTTTTAGCTGTTTGTTCATCTCCTCCTTTTTCTTCTTCTTCTTCTTGAGGTTTAACTTCTTCATCTTGTCCAGCAGTTGTGGGAGCTTCTTCCTCTTCTGGTTCACGTTCAATAAGTTCCAATAAACGTTTTTCGAATTCAGCTTTATCATGATCATTGAGTTCATCATTTTTGACTAACATTGTTTCAGAAATACCACTTTTTGGCCTTCTTGTAAGCTTGACTCGAGTATCCATGCAATTGTAATAAGCTTGACCATCACGATAACAGAAGAAGTAATTAGGTTCAAAATCTTTTGTTGCTTTATTTCGAATTGACCAATTGTATTCTCGACCAAGTTTGAATTCAAGACGTTCTTCAGGATCAAGAGGTTCGCCAGTTTTTTCACTATGAACTATTTTTGCAAGAGCTTCATCGGTTGGTGCATAATAAGCAACAAAGCCAACACCTTGAGCATCGTTTAAACCTCTGAAAAACAAACAATTAATTTGAAAAGATAAATGAAATCAACTTACTGAATGATAGAGCGCTCCATAATTTGTTCCTTATTTTTAGTTCGAGATGGAATAGGATCAGTGTCGAAGAGAACTTGAGAAAATGGTAATTGCCAATAATCGAAATCAGGTAATAATGGAAGTTCTTCAATTGGATGAACTCCTTTCTTCGTTGGATGTTCTTTGCATGGAGTTTTCGCCTGAAAATAACAACTTCATTAATGTCCTATGCCAATAAATGAAACTTACATCTTCAAATGTTTTGTTGATGGCTTCAATTTGAGATTCACGAGATTTATAAACTTGATCAGTTTCACCAGATTTGAAAAGTTTATAACCAATTTTTGTTTCTTGTCGATCGGCACCAACACCAAATCTTACATTATCCACACCAAGATACTGTGTCTTTCTCATCCATGAAACAACTTCATTGTGATTTGCTCTTCGCTTATCAGTTTCTTTGACTTCTTCTTCAATCAAGTATCGATCAATAGGATCCATATTTTCTGGGATTCCAACATCATCGGTATTATCAGCAATATATTTTTTTGCATCAACGAGATCAACATTGATATCAAGATCACGTTCAGCTGTAAGTTCGAAGCGATAATTCCTTTCAAGTTGAGTTGTTTTATATTCAGCAAATCTATAAAAGAAAAGAAAGGTAAAGTGATGAAAATATAAAGAAAACAAAAGCAAAGAATGATTACCTCGAAAGTTTCATGAATGGTAATTGCAAGAATTTTGGTTCCATAGGAATATCAGGAAGTGTATTCTTATGTCGGACCTTTGTGTAAATATCAAGACGCCTAAAAAGATAATGGATAAATATATTTAACAACATTTCAATGAAAAATAAACTTACTGTTCAGGCCTTTGAGTTTGATTTTTCTTCAACAATTGAACTCTTCCACTTTGACTCATGATTAAGCAAATGAATGAATTAACTACCAAAAGTTATAAACAAAAAAACAATTTACAAACGTGGATTCAATACTAAAAAAAATATTTTTAGCAACAATGTTCAAAGACGCAAGTATTTTTAAATTTTCAAAAAAAAAATTCCTCGCTCGACATTTTTTTGCTTGCAAACTGCATTCATCATTCGACTGCCGCCGCTCATATTCGTGTGTGCGTTCGCCTCTCTAGTATTTCTTTCTTCTAAAACTTTCCTTCTTCTTTTTTTTTGTTTCTTTGATCTCCTTTTTTTCATTTCCTTTTTCTTCTTCTAATGAGAGTTAAAGCTTTAAAGAAGCAGCTATAAAGCCTTCTTTCGTTTTCAATCGATGATTTATTTTTGCGCAAATATTCTTTTCATTAATGTTTTTAAACGTATTTACTCAAGAATAGGAAAAATGCGTTTGGTTAGAATATTTGGCAGAAAGCCTATCTTTTTTATTGCATTTCTATCATGTTTGAATTTTGTCATCATCGCTTTTTTTTCTCCTCATAGCGTTTACCCAAAAATTTTAAACCATTCCCATAGTGTTTTGACCGATATTACCTATAACGAGGTGGAAATAAAGTTTAAATTGTATAACGTTTTTGTCATTTTTTTGTTCTTTCCCTGACTTCGTGATGTAATCAATTTTTTCCCTAGGGAATTTTTTTTTCAAGTACCATTGATTGATTTTCTTTTTGTTTTTAGATAGGCAATGATGGGTGATCGCCAAGAAAGGATTTCAGATGAACGTCGTTTGCAGCTTGAAGAAAAGAAGAGAGAACTAGCTCGTCTACGTCAACAAAGAACGCAACATAATATGAATCGGCTAGGTGCAAATGGTTATCCCAACGGTATGTTCAAAATCTCTCAAACTGTTCTTAATCATTAATTTATTTAGGTGCTCGTCCATCCACAGCAGCTGAAGAAATGCGAAATATTTTGGCAACTGTTGGAATACAAGCTACGCCAGAAAATGAACAAAGAAATTTGGTTAATGGCACAACTGAACTTCCTAATGGTACTGCAAAAGAACCGTCAGATGATAAAACACCCACAGCGCCACCTCCTTCAAGACCAAATCGATTTATTCAGAAGTTAGAAATGGCTGAACCTCAACAAATTTACAGTATGGCTCCAAAGGAAGGGATGGCTTACAGCAAAACAACTCAAACCGATGATGAAAGAGTATCCGTTGGAGAATTCAGCATGGGTTCACAAGAATTTGATGATGATGAATTTTCTATGGGTGATAAAGTGGACATCAACTTTGATGAATCGCCATCCAATGAAATTGCAAAACTTTTGCCACATCTTGGTATTCGTGGTCTGCAAGATCGTCGTATGGAAGAACCTGAACCTGAAGAAAGAATTCCTGAGTTAAGCGAAGAAGAAAAAAGACAAATTTTACAAAGTGACGAGTTTCAATCGTTTTTCTCAAAAGCTGGTAAAGTCTTAGAAAGAGAATTGGCTGAATTGGTAAGTTTTTTGAAACCATTATTACTGATATAAACATTCCATTTTTAGGTAGACACTGGTATTGATTATGCACATGATTTTTCATTGGATGGCAAAGCAAATACTGGAGAGCTTCTTACGTTAACTCGTGAATTTATTGATCAAAACATATATGGTCGTTTTGTAAGTGCCATCGATTTTTCAACCTTTCATCCAGAGCTTATTGCAACTGCTTATGATCAACGTAATGATGGAGCTTTAACTCATGCTGGAATTGTCAATGTATGGAATTCAAAATTCAAAGTTGATCATCCTGAATATACTTTCCATTCACCAAGTCGTGTAACATCTTTACAATTTGCTCGTTTTCATTCAAACATAATCGTTGGTGGCTTATATTCTGGTCAAATCTGCATCTGGGATAATCGTGTTAATAAGAAAACGCCTGTACAAAAAGTACGTTTATTGCTTCTTTTTACTATCTGATTTATTTTCAACTTTTTTAGAGTCCATTATCGACATCAGCTCATACTCAACCCGTATATTGCATGAACATTGTTGGAAGTCAAAACGCTCATGATCTTGTTACAGTATCTACTGATGGAAAAATATGTTCTTGGGCATTGGATAACCTCTCACAGCCAATAAGTGGTGAAAATCTTGCATTCAAACAAAAAAGAAATCTCTCTGTAACGAGTTTATGCTTTTTACATAACAACATTACAAGCTTTGTTACTGGTAGTGATGAAGGTTCAATGTATTTTGGTGATCGTCATGGACAAAAAGGTGAAATGGTCAAAGGTTATGATCGTAAGTTTATATTTTTTACTTTTGCAAGTTTATTTCTTTCATTGTTTTAGTGCATAAAAGTCCCATTTCTGCTGTTGATACTCATCATGCTTCTGGTGCAACAACTGATTTTTCTTCACTATGCTTATCAGCATCTTGGGATTCTACCATCAAATTGACAAATCTTGATGATTCTAAGCCTATGCTTTCTTTGGAACAACACCGTGATTATGTTCTTGATGTTAAATGGTCTCCTGTTCATCCAGCCATCTTTGCTTCTCTTGATTCAGAAGGTCAACTTAATCTTTGGAACCTTAATCAAGATACCGAATCACCTGTTTCTTCTATTTGTATTGGTGAATATGTTTCTGGAACTCGTCTGCTATGGAATGCATCAGGTTAGCATTAAATTTTCGAGATTACTTTATTATCATCTTTATCTTTTTAGGTCAGCAGCTTGTCGTGGGTGATGCAAGAGGTCGTGTCTTACTATTTGACGTCAATGAAAGTTTATATAATATTCGAAATGATGAATTCGACAAATTTACCAATATTCTACGTGAAATAAAGTCTGCCAGCAATGAAGAACTTGTATCGGATGCTCTTTAATAGGAATGATGACAATGTTTACGGCTTCTTTTGATTCGTGTGCTTCTTCCCTGTTTTGCAAAGCCTATTATTTTTTTTGTAAAATTGTATAATTTATTTCAAGAAAAACTGCTTTATTTTCCCAAAATTTGTGTTTATGAACAATAAATTATTTAAAACTTGTATTTGCTTCTTTGTTTGTTTTCACCTTGGAAGTCATTTGACTTTTTAATACTTTCGAATCCTTATTTGATAGCTGTTTTTCTGTATTACATTAGTTGTTTTTTAGGCAAAAAGCATCATGGCTGTTGTTGCTCAACCTCAAGGCCGATATGCTTCCCTTGATAGTAATCTTGGGTTACTTCAAGAAATGGTTAGAAAAGATCCTGAATCATACAAAGAAGAATTTGAAGAAAGATTTTTTCGTTTTGAACAACGTATGAATCTTTTTAACTTCAATACACATTTTCATCGACAAGATATTAATGTTTTGACCGAACTTGTTACATTTGTTTCTGGTGTGGCTAACAATTATCCTGGTAAATCCTTTGTTTGCTCCTTTTTTAGACCTTTGTTTACATTTCGTTTTGTTTTTCAGAGTATGCCACGAGATTTTCAAAACAGCTGACAAATGTTTTAAATACATCTGGGGCTGGATTGGATCCTGAAATTCGTATGTCATTTTGCAAAGCAATGGTCACATTGAGAAATAAGAAAGTTGTATCAGATATCCAGATATTTGAGCTCTTCTTTGAGCTTGTTAAATCTGAGGATAAGAATATTAGGTATGTTTTATTTTTATGCACCTTTTTATACCCTCGTATCTAAAAGCTTTTTTAAATAATGTTAGCCTACGCTTTCCGTTTTTTTTTATGATGCGCTGCATCACCTCTTTCTATTTACTCTTTTCTCTAACCAATCTCTCATTTTTCAGGAAGTTTATTCTTGGTGCACTTGTCTCTTTTATTAAACAAGGCAGTCAAAAATGTTCTGATCGTAAAGCTGAGGCAAGACTTCAAAACTTTGTTATTTCAAAACTCAAGGACTCTCGCTCTGTTATTGCTCGAACAGCTCAATTGGTTCTCATTGATGCATTTAGAAAGAATTATTGGCGTCAAGCTAAAATTGTTAATGCAATCGCTGAATGTGTTTTTAACAAGTCTTCACGAATTCAAATTGTATCAATGAGATTTTTCTTGGGTTCGTTAAAAGATGAAGAAGGTGAAGAATCAGATGGAGATGATAGTGAAAATGATAATGGAAAGAAGGAAGAAGACAAAACTCTCAAAGAAGTCACCCTTGCTTATCGATTTGCTAAGAAGACTAAGAAGCGTCAAAAAGCTTTTGAAAAAACTAAAAAAGCGTTAAGCAAAGAAGAAAAAGAAAAGAAGGAAAGTCGAAGCAAATACTGTAATCTTGAAGCAATCCAAATGCTTTTCGATCCTCAAAATTTTATTGATCGTATCTTTGGTCTTTTGGAATCAAAGAAGAATGAAAAGTTTGTTATTCGCCTTCAACAAATTGCTCTTTGTGCAAAAATTATTGGTGTTCATCGACTTCAAACTCTTGGTTTTTATTCTTATCTTCATCGATACCTTACTCCTAAACAACGTGAAGTTACTCGTGTTCTTCTTTATGCTGCTCAAGCCTGTCATGATCTAGTTCCACCAGATATCGTTGAAAATGTTGTTCGAGTAATTGCAAACAATTTTGTTACTGATCGAAATACTCCCGAAGCTATGACTGTTGGAATTAATGCTATTCGTGAAATCTTTACAAATTGTCCTTTTGCTGCAACTGAAGAACTTTTAAGAGATCTTTCCGAGGTTTGTTTATACTAACTTTGTTTTTCTTATACTAAACTAACATTTTTTTAGTATAAAACGTACAAGAATAAAAATGTTTCGATGGCTGCTCGTGGTCTTATTACACTTTTCCGTTCAGTCAATCCAAAATTATTAGCTCGCAAAGATCGTGGTCGTCCGAATGAAGATAAAGAAACTGTTACTGGTTCACTTGAATATGGTGCAAATAAAGCTGTTGGATTTATTCGTGGTGCTGAAGTTCTTCGTATTGAACCTGACAGCAATGAAGAAGCTGAAGAAGATGAAATTGATAGTGATGCTAGCGATGAATGGATCGATGTTTCTGGTTTGTAGTTTCTATTTCTTATTTGCACTTTTAATTCGTTATTTTTTAGATGGTGAAGAAGCTAAAGGAAAAGATGATAGTGCTAATGTCGATGAAAGTGACGACGACGAAATGGCCGAAGATGAAGATGATAGTGGAGCAGAAGATGAATGGGTTACTGATGACGATGAAGAAATGGAAGAACTCTCCGACATTGAAGAAATGGAAGAACTTTCCGACATTGAAGAAAATGACGTCGAAATGGAAGAAAGCAACATTGAAGAAGAGACACCTGAAAAAGTCAAGAAACTCACCAAAGGTCAAATGAAAACATTACGTCAAAAGCAAAGAAAAGAAGAAGCTATTGCAAAAACTGAAAAAGCTACACTTGTTAGTGAAGCTAGAATTTTGACTGATGCTGATTTCACTAAAATTCGTGCGCATAATTTGAAGCAACAAGCTGGCCTCAAAATTCCTCAAGGAAATCGAAAACGTACCAATGATGATGAAATGCTTGATGATGAACTTGAAGAAAAGCGTGCACGGTTCGTTTTCATTTTTTGTTTTGTTATTATTTTCTCAACTAACTTTGATTATTTTTTTAGACGTGATGGTGGCGGTGATGGCTTACCTCGACTTAATGACATCCTTCATTTCCATAAAAAGATTCGAAAACAAACTAAACAAGAACGTCTCCAAGATGCTCAAGAAGGACGAGAAGGCCGTGAAGAATTCAACAAACCTAAGAAGCGTGGACCTCATGTTGGTATGACTAATCGTGAAATGGCTAAACACAAAGATTTTCGCATGGTTCGTCAAAAGATTCGTGGAAGAAATAGACAACGAAGTTTCCGAGATCGTCAACAATCATTACGAAAGTATCTTTCTCGCCAAGCTGGTAAAAAAACTTAAGCTTGTTATTTTTACCATTTCTTGTTGTTGAGTTTATTGTTGTTGTTTGTTGGTTTATTTTATAATAAATTTTAATAAAAAATATTAATATTGTTTTTTTGATTATCTTTGGAATTACACATGTATCTTTTTGAGGTTTTTTGGTCTTTTTTTCAAGGAATAAATTTCTTTTTTTGACAAAGGTCGAATTTCAATAGCTTTTTTTTATTCATTTTTCTAAGATTCGATTACCACTTTCATTCATTGAATTTTTGGCTTTGGCGTCATTTATTTTTTATTTTGGATTGTTTTTTTACATAGTTTGTGAGATGATGAAGAAGAAGTATGTGGAGTTGTAATAACCTTTTTTTAAATAATAATATGAAGAAGAAATTGTTAGACTAGAAAAGTGAGGTATGTATTTTGGTTGCTTCATTTAAGGATTGAGGAAGGAAGTCTTTAATTTGTAAGCGATTTGGAAGGTTTCAATTATGCGTTATTTTCTTCACCTTTTTTGATACTTAATTGTTTGTGTTTGAATTGGATTGCATTTTGAATATTTCCATCATAAACTTTCACCAGGAAGTGTATCATCATAAGCTTAACTCCCTATTTTTTTAAATATGACTAACCAATTCTAAAAAAGGTGTCAATAACACCTGTATGACTGATTAATCCAATTAATCATTTACACTTTCATACAAAAAAACATACCAAAATTTTAAACATCATTTTCAATGCATTGCATAGCTTTTTTTGTCACCAAAAAAATAAGGAAAAAAGATTGAAAAAAAAATGGGAGAAGAATTTTATATGTATTTTTATTTACACACTTCCACTTCACAATGCCCTATGGCACGAGAGGCTAACCACTATTTTTGGTTTACGTATTTTTTGCAATTATCTTTACAAAAAACATTTTTATTATATATTTTTTGCACAAAAACAATAAACTTTTTATTCTCTCATTAACTTTGTTTTTTTTAAGGGAAACTTTTATGGGATGAAATCCAGCGAAATACAAGAAAAGTAAAAAACAACTTTGACATTGACTTTTTTCTTTATTTCGTTTGAAAGTGTCTCCTCTTTGTCTATTAAAGAAAAACTATTACTTCCGTTAAAAAAAAAAGAAGAGATAACGAAAAAAAAAATTTAATTTTGTTAAAATAAAAAAAGGAAGAAAGAATTGACACAATATTGTCAGAAGATGAGGAAAGCCTAAAAAAATTTGACAGTAATATGTATTTAGGGAAAAGTTCAAAAGCCTTGTTTTATTTATTCCTTTCTCAATACCGTTATTTTTTATTTATTTTTTTGATTCTCATGTAACTTATATTAGCTTGCTCTACATAGACTCCATGCGTTATCATAGATTATTTTTCATAAAAGAAAAGCATGTATCTATCAATCGAGATAGATAGACTCAAACACAAATACAAATTTTCACACGCGGCGTAAGAAAACAAATAAACAAAAAACATTGGCAAAAAAAATAAAATTTGTTCTTTTGCTTGCTTTTTATTTATTTTATTTTTTTGTCTCGTCTGTGGTTTTACTTTTTTTTAGGATGGATGAAGGTTTGCTTTTTTTTTGGTTTTCTTGGACAACACAAAAATTTTTTTTATTTAATCTTCTGTGTTTTTTGACTTTTACTTTTAACAACTATGAAAGTTAACTAATAACTAAATGATGCATATCTCTTTAAGAAGAAAAAAAAAGTGTCTATTTGCTTCAATGATTTTTGACATGTTTTAAAAAACTTGAAAAAAAGTTTAATTTGGCCCAAAAAGAAGATGAAAAAGAAAAAGAAAAGCGTGGGAGAAATATTTTTTTATGATTAGTAGTGGTTAACTTTTATTTTTGGAAGTCTTTTTAATTTTTATAGCATGAGTGCAAATTTGCTGCAAGTATGTTTTATATAGTTTAAAATAGCCATCATGGAAGTTTATTTTTTAAAAATAAAAGCAATGAATCGAGATTGCTAAAACTCAGTGTGTTTATATTTTTTGGAAGTTTTTATCTTCTTTTTTTTGAGTTATTCCAGCTTTAATTTATCCCAATTTAGCGCTAAAATAAAAAATAATCTATGTTTTACTATTTTCAATTTTTTTTGGGATTCATTGAAACAATAAAACTCTGAAAAATGCAAAAATAAATACGATTATGAAAGAGAGGTACAGAATACTGTAGCGTCGTCATATTTGTTATTATTTATTCACACGAAATTAATTTACAAGTTTTTTACTAAGAGTGGAAACGGGACGGGACTATTTTCAAAATCCCGTCCCGGGACTGGAAAAAGTCGTCCCGTTTCCACCCTTATTTTTTACCAAATAATTCCGTTGTTTTGTTCATTTCCGGGTTTTTAAACCTCGATTTTGTGACCGCCGCTGCTTTTTTTATTTGAACCTTAAAAGACTAAAACCGTGAGAGAATCATTCAAATTATCATTCAGCTTTTCTTTTTTTTAGTTCATTTAGTGTGAAAAAAAAGAGAAGAAGATAAAAATGTGATTACATGTGAAGATTTTTATGCGGCCCAAATTTCCTCCTTCTTATTCTTCATCTTCGTGTTGCTTGCTTGCTTGCTTCTCACTTCATTGAACAAAAACAACATTTTTTTCTTGTTCCTCCTTCTTCCTTCGTTTTTTTTATACCCTCAAGAAACAATATTCCATCCATCGAGGAAGAAATGAAAGAAAGTGCTAAAAACAAGAAGCCGCTGATGAGGAAAGCAAGAAATGAGTTAACCCATATATATTATACGAGTATATGCAATATGGGGCGATGTTGATGAGGATGATGAGTGGATTCATGAAACTAAACTAAACTAAAAAAAGTCAGCATCACTTTGCTTTGCTTTAGTTTTTATAATATTTTTTTTCTCCGCCACAAAAATATGGTAACCTCTAAAAATGAATCATCTAAACTAAACTCTTTAAAAAACTAAAGTAAATGCATTTATGTTTTTTTTGTTTTTACGAAAATTTAATAAAAATAGATTCTTGTTTTTTTGGGGAATATTTTTTGTTTTACTCAAATCTTTCATCGTTTTTTCTTTAGGGAAAATGTTTGATAAATGGAGGGACAATTTGCCGTCAAAGTTAAATAAAAAAAAAATAACTTTTTTTTAAACAATAAAAATTGCTTTAAACGTTTCCTTTTTTTTGTTCAGCAGCTTTTTTAAAATCAAATGCTTTTTTGACTTTTTTTTTCGTGCATTTTTCATTGTTTGAAATTTCCGGAACCATTTTACCTCACCCCAGGTTGCTGCTGCTTGCTTCAGAAAATCTGATGGACTTTTGGAACCTCATGTCGTCGTCAATGTCCGTGTCTTCATCTCTTCCTGTTTCTTTCCGATGAAGTAAACTTATTTTAACTTTAGCTTGTCAGTTTAAAATTGCCATTTTTTTATTTTTTGTCAAAAGTATTAAAAAGTTTTTTTAGACCAAGTTTATTTATTTTATTTTTTTGCGCGACGTTGACACAGAAACATCTGGGTTTCATTTTTTAAATTGGTTTTTTTCGTCTTCTTTACACTGTCATTTATTTAGAATCCTTCTATTCTTCCTCCTCCTTGTCTGTATATTCAATTTATGCTATAGCTAGCATACGTAAACTTAATTTCCTGTTTAAAAAAAGTTTAATTTTAAAGAGTTCGAAATATATTTTCTTTGGTGAAGCATTTGACTTATTTTTTGACTTTTGACCGTGAAAAGTTAGTTCACTTTTTTGGCGTCCTAAATTGTTTTTGCTCTTTCAGTTATCACAAAAAATATTACAACAATAATGAATGTGACGATAACTTATTACGATCACACGACCCACACTTCTGAAGCCGAAATAATCAGTGAAGTTGAAGAAGAGCAAATTTGTGGCGATGGAGAAACTTACACTTTAGCTCGATTTCTTTTCCTTTTCTTTAGTTCATGGATAGCTTTAATGGGAATTGTGGGAAATTTATTATTATTTTATATTTTTATTAAACATAAATATCCCAATACTCCACCAACATTATATCCATCAGCTTTAGCAATATTGGATGCAATCATGTGTTTAATGTATATTTTACTTTTTGGTGCCGATGCTATGGTTAATTTTTGGCAATGGCATTCGCTATTTTTAATTTATCATATTTATATTGTACCTGTATTTGTTGTTAGTCGAATAACACAATTAGCTATTCCATATATGCTCATTTTTGCAACATTGGAAAGGCTGGTTTGGATTGTTGGAGATTTGTAAGTTTTTTAAATAGAATCCAAAAAAATGATGGAATACTGTAATATCGAATAAAGAAAAAAAGAAAAAATTCTTTAATTTGCAAATTTTTTGTTTCACTTTTTGATAAAAAAAAATGAGTTCAGTTGTCTACCGTACCCTTTTTATTGTTCATCGGTCTTGTGTAAAAAAAAATTACGTCAAACATCAATGGCATACATACATTTTATTTTTCATTTTACAAGTTCTGCAAAAAAAAAACCTTAAATTAATAATTAGCAAAGTTCAAAAAATGCTTGACAACTTTGGTTTTTTATGTTTGTTTGTTTGTTGCAAATTAACTCTTTGAACCGTGGAAAATAAACAAAAAAGTTTATTTGAAAAAAAAGTTGCAAAAATTTTGCTTCCCTTTTTTTTTGTGCAAAAATGCTTTTGTTTAAAATTCTTTATAACTTTTAGAAGAAATAAATTATTAAAAAAGATGTACAGTCATCGAGGGAGAATGGTAACCATGATATTATCCCTTTCCATTTGCATATTATTAAGATTGCCAACATATTTTGCTTTGGAAGTTTATGAATATCCCAAATGTGATGATTTCTTTCGATCCAAAACAGCTTCAGTTTCTCCATGGGTTCCTGAAAGTTTAATATATCATATTTATGATTTTCATTTACTTTCCATTGCTCAAACTGTTATTCCATTTATTACTTTAATTTCTTTTAATTTTGTAAGTTTTTTTATTTGCAGAAGAGCGAGCAAGTGTCTTAGGAGCCAGGTTGTTGTATCTAAATTTTATTTTATCAACTTTCATTTCCATTTTGAAAAGCGCACTTTCAGATAATTGTTCGCCGTTTATATGTTATAAAATACAATGATCAACGAGAAATTTCATCATCTGAAATTCCATTAAAAACTGATTCCATTGATTATGGTTTGACTGAACATCGGCCAAGCATTTTTCCACCAGATAGTAAGTTGCTGCATTTAAACATGCTTCCCAAGTTTTAGCAATAATAATTAATGCTTTTTTGCTTTTTTTTTAAAGATAATGAATCGAATTTGGTATATTCTAAAACGCTTATGCTTTCGGGTAAATTAAAAAAGTTTTTTAAAAATTTAACTATCCTTGAAGTGTGTGTATCTGTAACAACTCTATCCCATTTTTTGTTTTTGCGTGTTTTGCTTTTTTGATTGACTTTTTGGATTTGCAGTATTTGCTTTTGAATGTGGTGGAAAAGTTATTTATGAGTTTTAAAAAGTATGTATGTAAGAATATTCGCAGTTTGATAACGTTGTATCAAGCATCTGATAACCATCGAAGCCCCGGGAAAAAAACACAGTGTCACAAATATTTATTCCAAGTTTTCCATAAATTTATCGTTAACCATTTACACGCTTTCCATTCCCACAAAGTAGCACAAACTAATTTGCACAACTTCCTCCTTTTCCCTTTTGTGAAATCCCCATAATCATTGACAAGTTTTAGATGTAAGCATGATATTTCCAAAGCGTGGAATGAATTCCGCAGTGAAATCAGCAATTTACACTATGGTTGCTATCGTTTCAAGTTATCTTTTATCCAATTCTCTCCACCTTATTTTAACTGGTCTTGAAAGATCTCAATCCGTGTTACTTCGACATCCAACCGATCCAAATTTAGCTTCAACCTTTCATACAGTATTCTCAGATATTGTTTCATTTGTTTATATGTTTACTAGCGCAATTCGGGTAACTATTTATTATATTTGTAATTCTGCTATTCGAGCTGATCTTAAACAAACAATTAAATCATTTTTTGCTAATCCAAGCAAAAATATTAATGGTTCCGTTGCAATTTAGTTTATTTTTATTGTATGTTGATATAGCTTTGATGCTTGTTTTGTTTTTGAGATTGATTTGATACATTTTTACCAATAAATTGCAAAAACTATTCATAAGTAATGTTTCAAAAATGACATGTAAAGGCTTTATTAACACTTTATTAAAGTGGAAATAACAAAAATACAATCTTTGAACTAAACTAATGCAACTAATGATGCACTTATTGATACGCAAAGATATCATATTTTGGAGATGTAAGAGCAGCAGCAGAAGATACAGAAGCAGCAGCTTGATGAAGACGAGAATAAATGAGAGGGATTTCATCTTGAATGCTATTCGAGATAAAAATCTTACTTACAAGCTGCTACATATAAGGCTTCCTTGATTCAGATAAGACTGTCGTAAGTATCTAATCAACTTTCGCGTTTATAATGTCAAAATGTTGTGCCACACATTTCTACGATTCGCTGTTTCATATGTCAAATAACAAAAAAGATAACAAGTTACTCACAATTTATTTACAATAAAGAATAAAATCGGACGATTATGCAAGGTTAAATAAAGACAAAAAAAATAATAATCAACATGAAATAAATGATCTTTTAGTAATCCATATTTGCGAGATAAAACAGTTAACATATAATAACAAGTTAGCGTATCCAATAGTCGTTTTTCACTTGAAACAGGTTATTCCCATTCACTCTCCATTCCACGATCATCTTCGTTATCTGTAAGAAAAACAAAATTATAAGTTAAAAGAAAATAAAAATTAACCTGATACAAGTATTTGGTTTCTGCGACTTTCCAAAGCTCGAGATAAAGCACCTGCTAAACCACTCATATTATGAACATCAACCACCGGTTTACGATTTTCTTCTGATTTATTAACCTAAAAGTATGAAGTAAAGTTAATGATATTGCTAAATAATCACTCAAAAAACTCACAGGTTTTAACATGGCACCTTGTTTAATAGCATTAATCATATCATTTCGAGCATTACCAGTATTACTTTCATTTTCACCTTTTCCAAGACCAGTGGGATTGTTTTCTGGCCGTGCACCAACAGGTTTTAATTTTGCTCCAGCTAGAATTTCAGCTAATAAGTTTGCACGTGGTGATCCATTGGTTTTTGGAAGAGAAGATGTTGAAGCAGCGGATGACGAATTTCTAAACAATGGTCCAGGTGGAGGCGGAGGTGGCGGAGGAAGTTTAGCACCGTTTATTTTTGGTGGAGGTGAATGACGAACCTAAAAGTGTAAAAGTTAAACAAGTTATAAACAAACAAACAAAAAAACTTACAGGTTTTAACATGGCACCTTGTTTAATAGCATTTATCATATCATTTCGAGCATTACCAGTATTACTTTCATTTCCACCTTTTCGAAGACCAGCGAGATTCTTTTCTGGCCGTGCACCAACAGGTTTTAATTTTGCTCCAGCTTGAATTTCAGCTAATAAGTTTGCACGTGGTGATCCATTGGTTTTTGGAAGAGAAGATGTTGAAGCAGCGGATGACGAATTTCTAAACAATGGTCCAGGTGGAGGCGGAGGTGGCGGAGGAAGTTTAGCACCGTTCATTTTTTGTGGAGGAGGAGGTGGAGGACGCGAAGTTGGTCGACCAGGTCGAATTGGAGCTTGTTCTTGCCTTTGATCCATTGGAGAAGAATTTGAAAAAGGAGATGATACCTAAAAGATAACAAGAAATAGAGAAAAGCAAAAGTTAAAATTACCTTAGGAAGAGGACGAATATGTCTTAGTTCCACACTTTTGGTATTATAAGCAGGAGGTAATGGAGGCGTCGGTTTATTTACAAAAATAGGAATTGGATTTGAAATTGTAATACGAGGTTGAGGAGCTGGATTGCGAGATTTGATATTCTTCAAAGAGCGAAACATAGTTGTAACAGCCTCCAAAGCACTAAAAAAAGAAGCAGATAATCTAGAATCAAGCAAATTAATGAAATTACCCAACGCTCGTTCGTCGAACCCTCTGATTATATTCCATGCTTTTGTTCCGGTCGATCTGTAGTAATAACACCTTTGTCTTGTAGTCGTCTCTGAAAAAACCATGCACCAATAAAACCAGCTTGAAATGTAAAAAAAATACATACCCAAAGTTGGTTCAAAATGCTTCGAAAGAATGATGATTAGCTGCTCGCAGTAACACAACAACCTAAAAAAGTATCCATAAAGAATAAGTAAGTCTTTTTGGTATTAACAGTTAAAGGAAAATTAAGAACAAAAAATAATAGGGAAGATCACGCAAATAACAATATTCAATCTTTTTCTAGAGTGATTATTATTGAACAACCAATAGCAACGATTGCAAAGATATCATATTTAGCTGATGCTTTATGAAAGCTAACAGAAGAAAGAGATTGACGAATAAAATGACGACCAACAGTAAACATAAATTTAACGAGCTTCAAAAAATGAAGGAAGAAACAATGAAAGAAAAAAACTGAAACTTTCTCAAAAAACACGTTTGCAAAAAATTCAAAGGATTCTGAATCGAATAAAACGCCAAAATTTCAAATTCTGATAGCTTTTTTTTGTGGGGAGAGAGAGAGCGATCAACTAACTCGAGCTAACGACTGAATTACACATTTTCATACTCCTCCACCTTATTTGATGGTTTTTTCATTATAACTTTTCCAGCAATGCCCGTGTCACTTGCCTATGCAACCTTTTCAAAATGAGTAATACCTTTTTCTTCTTCTGAGGCTGCACCAACAACAGGTTTTAATTTCCCACCCGCTTGAATTTCAGCTAACAAATTTGCAAATTCTCCATTAATTTTTGAAGGTGTTGTTGATTCATTAAAAGTGAAGGTATTAGTAATCAAAGATGATTTCAAATATTGACAAAGATCTTGATAATTTCGTTAGTGGCTGTTCAAAAATTGGAAACTTTTGCTGAACCTTTGATAAACTCATATCCAACAACACAGTACTTCGGCATAGTTGCACTTTTTTTTTCACCATCATAAAACGTTAAAACCCATAACAAACAATGAATAAATATTATTAGATTTATTAAAATTATTATTTATTATTAAAGCAAAATCACAAATGAAAAAGAGTTAATCAAGGTTGTTGAGACGGCGAAGAAGAAGCATCAGCATATTGATAGTTAACAGGAGGATATGGTTGAATGTAAGGAGATGGCGATGGTAAAGCATAGCGAATTTTTTGAATATATTGTTGCGAAAATTTTGGTTTGAATGATACAGTTGAAGACCATCCATGCTTTGCTCGAAGATATTCAATATATTGAGGACGAATACGAATCTGAAAAAAGGGCATGGTTAGGTGACAAGCTGCAAAATTAATGAAAAGTGTAATATGGACATAATTGATGACAGACAAGTAAACATAAGAACATACCTGAACTAATTGAGCATGAAAAGTTTTAACAATAGGCTTAACAGCAGCAGTACAAGCATCACCACCACCAACATTTTCATTGAACATGGATCTTTTTTGTTTCAAACTTTCATCATCATCTCCATCAATGGTGGTAGTAGCAATATCCGAAACATCACAAACATCAGTAACTTCTTCATCATCATCATCATCAGATAATTCGTCTTCTTCTTCATCACTTGAAGATAATAAATGACCACCACGTTCAAACCGTTCAAGAAGTTCACGTAATTCAATATCATCCAATGATTCATAAGCATAAGTTGATTCCATAGCATCAAAAGTTGAAGACAATGTTGTTGTTGTATCTTCATCATCATCATCATCCAAACGTTCAATATCAATTACATCATTCAACTTTTTGTTGTTATTCATCAGCAGCAACACTTGATTGTCGTCGTCGTCTTTCATGGTGGAAGAAATTTCCATTAAAGTGATTCAATATTCATTCATTGCTTTTCCTTTTATATAATTTTGATGAAGCTGAAAATAATTTATGCTAATTATTCAAGCTTTTTCAAAGTTAATCTTTCATGGTAAAAAAAGGAGCTAAGGCTCTTTGATTGCAAAAATGTGATTTAGTCGAGACTAGGCGGGTGGCGCGCCTACGGCGCGCCGAGTAAATGTTACTGTTTCGAAAATATAATGTTTTTTGATTATAGTTTATAATACGCAGTTCTTAGTAAAATAAGGTCATACATGCTACTATATCTGTGAAATCTTTGTGCATTTTACTTTTCAAAAATCCTTCAAAACTTAATCAAAAATATCCTTAAGATTTTCAATAGCATTTTTATCAATTTTGGATTATTTCATGATATTTTCTCTTTTTTGGTTGTCGGGAAAATTCATTCTACATGTTTCAAAAAAAAGCTTGCTATCAGAGTTTTTTCTTTTCTTTTCTTTGAAATCCTCAATCCATCCTTTCTAATAAGACCTTTAAATGTTTAAAGCGTTTCAAAATCAACAACCATCGTCATTGCTATAACATTCCTTGCAATGCAAAGTCGATCTGCATTCGTTGCATTCATGTTTATGTAAATTTTATTGCACAAACTCAAGCCATTTTATGCAAATTTGTTATTTCGTTTATTTTGTTTTTTTGGCCATTGAAATCTTCGAATGATATTGGGTCCTTGGATCCTCGAAATTAGGTCCTTGGATCCCTCCCTTGATAATAGCTCTACTGATATTATTTCATTGGATCCTTTCTCTGAAATTAGGTCTCTACAATTCGGATCATGTGCCCTATCTCGATCCCATGCTTTCTCTGAATCCTATCATCTTTTTTTTAGTTAACCGATCCTTCACTTGATTTTGGTCCTTGGATCCTTCCCCAGCTATTATCTCTACGGATCCTTGCCTTGATATTAGATCCCTAATGTTTCATCAAAAGAAAACAGCCACTCATCACCATTTCATTTCCATGAAATGAGAATGAAAAATCCTATTTTGCGCTTTCATTCATGTTTATGCACATTTTTAGAAATGTTTCCTTCCTTTAGTTTTCATTCTTTTGTAACTTTCCCATGAATCGTTTCCAGTTACGGAATCACAACCTGTTTTAGAAGAAGGGACATAAAAAACAAAAATCTTTATTTTCACAAAACAAAAAATTACAGCAAAGTACAATATTCAATCAATAATTTCTAACGAACTTGAATTAGATGAAGATGATGATGACCTCGATCGATGTTTGTGCTTCTTTCTTTGTTGTTCTTTTGATGACTTCTTAGATTTCTGAAAACATTTATTGAAAACATTATTTTGATAATCCCTCAGAAAAAACGCTTACCTTATTTTCTTTATGCTTTTTCTTATGCTTTGATTTCTTCTCTTTATGTCGCTTTTTGTGTTCCTTTTTATGTTTCTTTGAAGAACTTGATTTACTTCGTTTTTCTTCTCTTTCCGATTCAGAGCCAGAGATATCATGTTTTGAAAGAGGCGCCCTTCTTGAATCAACAAATTCTTCTTCTTTTATTTCAGCTTTCACTTTCGGTTCACCATTTTTGAATCTCGCAGGAATCGTAGGACCATAAGGTTCTTCTTCTTCATCATTATCAAAGACAGATTTAAACTTTGATGGATCCACTGGTTCTTTAGCTTTAGAAGGTGGTGGAGGAGATAATTGTCGAGGTTTAGTCACAGGTTTATTAAATTTTGGCTTTTGATATTCTTTTTCAAGTTTTTCACCTTCTTTTATTTCTTCTTCGTTTGTACCATAAACTTTATCCATAAGATCCAAGAAATTCAATAAAGGTTCAGGATCCATTGTTGAATCGGCTTGAATTGCAGGCTTGTCTTCTTTTGGTTCCTAAAAAATGGTAAACTTAGTTATCAAATCATAATCAGAAAATGTTTACTTCTCTCGAATGACGATGTTTATCGTGTCTATTTACAAGTTCTTTCTCCACTTGTGATTGGGTAAATTCATAAACACCTTTAGACATTTTAATTTTTGATTTTGCACCAAATACTCCCTCCATAGTTGAATCAGGAAATGGATCAGCAACTTTTAGCCTTTTACAGAGGCGTTTAGATGGATACCATGCAAGTTGGGTGAATGGATCAAGAGCAGTCTAAAAATACAATAATAAATTACCAAAGCGTTTTATTGAAAAAAACTACAGGTTTGACAGCTGTAACTTTATTATCATCGGTTGTTGTAAACTTTGATTTCATTTGTTCCATAATACTTTTAGCAAAATCTCCTTTATAAAGCGGCTGCTTTCTTTCTCTAACATCGGGTAACAAATATCGTAGCTGACTTGGAATGGCATTTTGAAATTCCACTTCTTCTAATTGCCATTGAGATGATGTTAAACCTTCAGGCTGGCCACATGTAACTCCTAAAAGAAATTCCATAAGTTTTTACTACCAATAAAACAAACAATCTAACCTCGCTTCAAACATTGAATGTACTTTTTGAATCTGTATGACTTTTCATCATCTTCAATAAACGGATCTTCTTCAATTTCTTGTTTCACTGGTTCTTGAGCTTTCTTTTCTTCAGCAAGTCGGCGAGCATTACGAAGTTTTTCACGATCTTCTTGATTCAGCATATCCAAAACAGAGGTGTTCTTTTCGCCGAGAATCATGGCTCTTTCAAATGGAGTCATCGAAGAACCATAAGAAAGTACAGTTGTTGGAAGTTTAGAAGCATCAAATGGAATCGGTTTATGTGTTGAATTAAATCCTGGTGGAACATTTAATGTTAAATGTGGAGGCTTCTTTCTTGGATGTTTTGCTGGGACAAATTTAGTCGTGACTGAAAAAGAAGAGGATAAAAGTCCATAAGGTGTCCAAAAAGGTACTTACACGATGGTTTTCCACTTGTAATAGCTAACATAGGATCAAGATCAGCTCGTTGCGCCAATGCAAAAGTGTAATTGGACATATCATCTCTTTCATAAATATCTTCATCAGAATCTTCAAATACTCCAACACCAAAAGCATCACTTCTTTTAGTCTTCTTTTCGGTCGAAGTCGATTGATTACCACTTGAAAACCCTTTCAACGGTTGATAACCTAATCCATGGTCGTTTTCTTTGCAAGTAAAATACACAGCAGGAATATCTTCTGGAATAAATTCAAATCCAGCAGCAAATTCTTCAACTTCTTCCACAGCTGTTTTATCAAATCGAGATTTCTTTCCACGAGCTCGTTCTTCGTGTAGTTTTTGAAGTTCAAGTTGCCTTCGAGTTAAAGGTGCTCCAATGCCTTTCCCTTCTCTATAACCCATCATTTTCATAATTTGAAATCCCATTGATGTTATTGTTTCAGCCTTGGTTGATACTTGAAAGAAGTCGTTTAAAGCTGCAGATGTCGCTGGTGCAGTTGTTTTTGTTGCCAAAGATGTTGTTGATGGGCGATCCCATACAGCTAAACCTTCAGGTTTTCCAGAATCAGTATACATTCGTTTGACATGAAATGATCGGGAAGCAATACCAAATTCACCAAAGTCCTAAAAATTATTGAGATGAACAACATAAATATGAGAGACAAAAACAAACTTCTTCATCCATAAAATCTTCTGGTCGAAATTGAGAAACATCAGCTCGTTTATCCTTTGAACTTTTATAAGTTTGTGGTACAAATCCTGAAAACGAATATCATCATTACTAGTACTTTAAGAAAATGTAAACTTACCATGTTTAGATCCAACACTATTAAAATATCCAGCAGAAAAGCCACCAGTAAAAGCTCCGTGAAATCTTCGCCTTCCTTTTTCATCTGTTACCACTTCTTCATGAACACGTTTGGGTCGCTTTTTTACAGGTCCTGATTCATCTTCAATTTCTTCAAATGCTGTACCATATCTACCTGCTTTACCCATAAATAAATAATAAAACAATACTTTTATTTATTTTTTTTGTTCGAGTAAAAAACTTGTTTTATTTTGTTTCAGTGAAAAAAAGAAAGAGGTTTCAAAATTTAGTTGTTCAAGGGCGCGAAGCCAAAAATGCTTGAATGGAAGATTTTGATTAGCTTTTTTTTTTTGCAATTTTTTGGTGGAAGGTAATTTACTTTTGGAAGAAAATCTAACTTCATCATTTTCAAAAGGCTTTCTTCATTCGGTAGCAGTAATTTGGATTTTAGGGACGAAATTTCCTTCATCCAAAAGTTTGATAGTTTCCACTTGTTTTAGAAAGTTTAATTCCAAAAGTCCTCGAATTCTTGCCATGTAAAAAAATCACTCAATTTATTTTTCTTTTTAGGTATTATTATTTCATTGCCAAAATGAAATATTTTTTTATTTTATTTCTTCTTTCTTTTTACAGTTGCGTAAAAACGGAAGAACAATGCGCGACCGTTAAAGGAACACTAGAATGCCTATCCGACCCGTCAAAGCATGCAAATGTCAAAGTTCAAATTTATGACCGCGATGAAATTAATCCTGACGATCTTATGGGGTAAATTTTATTTAATATAAAATCTTATTTAGTAAATGGTTAATTTTCAGCGCAACCTTCACTGATAGCTTTGGAAGATTCGAAGTTCGAGCATGTGGCGAGGATTGGAGATTTGGTTTCGGGAACAAGCCCGATCCTTATATTTATGTGACTCATAGATGCAATTCTTTATTTGAGCATGGTTATGAAATGGACGAAGTAGATATAATGGAACCACTAATTTGTCGATTTCGTCCCCATATTCTTGATGGAGGAAAGCCTGAAGAAAAAGGGCTTGTTTTATCTTTAACTCAAAATTTCGTTCAGGATGACGTATCCATATATTATTAGCTAAAATTCTTCACTTGTTTTCTCCATTACTGATTGAATTCCAATGTACTTGAGATTGTTTATAATAAATAAAAAGACTTACAGTTTTATGAGTTGCATCACATAAAGGAAGAGTTTTACTTTTTTTTTTGCAACCACACAAATAATATTTATCTGTTTTATTTACGAGCAAAAAAGGATACTAATGTTCTTTCGTTTATAATCGTCGTTTTTTGAATTAAACTAATCTAACCAAGCACCAGAAAGCTAGCTAGCTATAAGGAAAAGAATTGCTTCGTGAAAGCTAGTTTGAATAAAAAGTTTTGATAGATAAATAAATCCCGCCGCACCCCGAGCGAAGCGAGGGGTGCGGCTGTTTTAGGAATGAGAACGCCCGATCTGCTAACCGAAATTTATGATTTTTTTTATTTCGCGTGATTATGTTGATATTAGAGGGCTCTCTAGGATCAATTTTTCGTCGCATTTACGAATTTGAAAAAAAAATAGAGAGTTAGATAGCTTAATTCCATCAAACCGAAAATTTTCGTACTCCTCGAATGTCCCGCTGAGCGATGCAGTATAGTTACCACATATTTTGGCTATAAAAATCGTTTTCTCCACCCTCAATTACCTCTATGAGTAAGCTAACTTTAAAAAACACCACATAAAAATAGATGTATGCCGCTATGGAAATTTAAATATTCTGATTTAGAGTAAAAATATCATTAGCTTAAGTTTCGTATCTTTTGTTGTTTGTGTGGTGTAGGCGTCTAAGGCGGAAATTTTATGATAGTTAAGTCATAAGTTCGAATCACTTTTTTGATTTTTTAATGAAAGTTTATTTTAATTAATAAAGGGCAATAATATTTAAATAATTTATTATGATTTAAAAAAAATGTTTTCATAAAATAAATTATGCGAATTTTTAGGGAAATATTCATAAATTTAAATAAAAAATTAATTTTGAAGCCATTTAACTATAAAATGATTGGGTAATTTTTTAAATTACATTTATTGATATTCAAAAATATTTTTGCCATAAAAAATATTCAAATTTTGAAAATTTACTTATATTTTATTTTTTTGGGATTATTACGTTGCTTAATTATGAAATGAAAGCGTATGATTTTAACGGTTTTTAATGAATTTTTTGTTTTTTAGTTACATAAACTCTGAATCATATAATTTTTTCTAAAACTAATTGGATTGGCATAAAAAACTTTTTAGTATTCTAAATGCAAAATTTGATTAAAAGTACGCTTGCACGCTAAGTTTGAATAATAAAAACACAAGTGAACTTTTTTATTTTATTTTCGTTGATTTTAATCGAAAAGTAACTTGAATATTTCATTTCTTGTAATTTTCATTGTTTGTTCTTCGTTTTCAACTGCTTTTGGCAGCAATCCCTGGGAACTAGATTTCACAAATTCGCATACATATTATTATTTTTATTAATTTTTTTTATATCTTATCTTGTTATCTTTTGGAGTAAAATAGAAAATGTACCAAAACAATTTGCAAAAATGTAAATGAAGCTAAAATTTCTTTTCAAAGCGTGTTGAAATGATTTTTGTAATTTGCATATATATAAAAAATCTGCAAAAACCTGATTTTGCTGCTATTAAACAACTTTTGCTTTTTGTACGGTACCATAAAATAAATGTCAATTTTGTATTTTTCAAAAAAGCACGTAAGATCGCCGACCGGAGGCCAGCACAGCTTCTAGTATTATAATTATTGTTGCAGACGGCTCAAGAGATTAGTGCACATCATTACTTTGTAAAAAAAGACAAGGCTGTTCAGGAGAAAAAAAACTGTAGACGGCGGAAGAGATTTAATTTTAATTGATTTGACTTTTAGACGGCTAATGAGATTAAATTTCTTATTAATTTCAATAAATTATTTTATATGTTACATACACTGAAACAAACAGCCGCACCGACAAACAGCCGCACCGTCTTCCATTTTTATTACCCCATTTCTTTATCAAATATTTATTATTAAAAATTATACTTTTATAAAATTAAATATGAAAAAAAAAATATGGAAAGATTCAAAATTTTGTTTTATTTTTGATTAGATAAAATGAAAAGCCCAACACGTATGTATAGTCGGCAAGGTTTTTATTTTTCAAATGTTAAAAATGGAAGACGGTGCGGCTGTTTGTTTCAGTGTAACATATAAAATAATTTATTGAAATTAATAAGAAATTTAATCTCATTAGCCGTCTAAAAGTCAAATCAATTAAAATTAAATCTCTTCCGCCGTCTACAGTTTTTTTTCTCCTGAACAGCCTTGTCTTTTTTTACAAAGTAATGATGTGCACTAATTATATCTTTATTTTTATTCGTATTTTTACACAATAATTTAAAAAATGATAATGTTAAAAAATAATTTTGGTTGTTTATAAATGTTCAGGAAGAATTTTTTGAATAATGGGATTAATCTTTTCGTTCCATTCTTTCATGGAATTAGTGAATTTGTTTGGATTTGAAATTCCTAAAAAAGGAAAAACACTTTTTATTCAAAGTTCTAAAAGTGTTTAAAGTATCCAACAAAAATAATAAAGGCTTATAAATTAATTGGATTCAGAATCATAAAACTTTGATGCAGATCAAAGTGATAAAAATTTTATCAAACAACAAATTACTCACTTTTTTGTTTACAAGGGCCAGCAAGAAGTGAAAACTTTCTTCGAATTTTTGAAATGGAAGTTTTGGAAGATTTATTATTGGAGGAAGATGAACTTGGTTTTGTACGTTGCTAAAAACCAAAAAACTTTAGTTCATTTTCACCACAAAAAAGAGTAAGGTTTACTTTTAGTTTTCTAATTGGGGATAATAAAATTGCAATTTCTTCATTTCTTTTTTGTTGTTGCTTTTGCTGGATTTTATTGAAAATGCTTTCGGGGCTTTGGGATCGAGAAAAATTATCACAAGATGATAAGTTTTGGGATGGTTGTTGAAAGTTTTGATTTAACACTGGAGTATACGGAAAATTATGGAAGGAATATTGGTCATCTTCAATGTTATCAAGATAAGGATCAAAATCAGGACCATAAACATTTTCGTCAGAATGAAAGCTTGGATAATTTTCAGTTTCTAAAAAATCAACAAGCTCAAGTTGATGAAGTTCAAATCGACTTTGAGCATCTTCAATTTTAATATTTCTTCCATAAATTTCCCAAATTTTAGGCGGCTGTTCATTTAATTTTGCAACCGATGAAGAACAATATTTAATTAGATCTTCAAGAGCATTAAATTTATTATTTTGAGAATAATCCATTATTATAGCTTTTAAATTTTATTTCTGTAAACTAATTTATCTGAAGACAGTGTCTCCAAAAAAGGTACATAAAATGATATAAACGTCAAATCAAAGAAGCTCTTAAAAAAGTAAAATTTTATTTGATAAGACTTGAAGCCAGTTTCGAGCCTTAAAGCAAAACCTCCTTTTTATGGTTAAAAAAACTTATCATCATTAATGCGGCGTCAAAGTGTCAATGTCAACATTAAATTGAAAAAAGGAACGAATGATTTAATCATGCCGCAATAAAAAAAATACTTTGGTAATTTATAGTAGTTCCAATTTTTACTTCAACAAAAAAGACTAAAACTCATAACCAACAAAAAAAAGTCAACAAAGCTACAAGAAAAACAGAAAAACACAAATGCTTTGAAAGAAAACTTTGCACATAAACCATCACCGATAGCTACCTAGACTGTCACATTCGCTTTAGCCGAAGGCAAAAAAGTTGTTTCTTTGTTGGCTTTAAAAATTCAAACATCAATGGATATTTTTGCTAAACAGAAACTTAAGCTTTTTCTAATGTTCTCTCAACTTGGATTACACCAACTAAGTAGCACCGTGTCTATTAACTTTAGTTTTATAAAAACTTTTTTGACAAGTTTCAATAACTATTTAAAATTTTGTATTCAAGTATATTTTACAAGAAATATGTATGTTGTTGGTATGTAAAAATACTGTATTTTTATAAGTTTTCAAATTGCCTTCAAAAAATAGGCAAGCATCGAGTAAAGAACATTCGCGATAAAACAATTTTTTACCGCAAAAGCCGCATCAAACATTTGTTTCGTCCTTTTTCAATGCTTAGAACGCTTCTTCGATTTCCATTTTCATCGAATTCATTTTTATCATCCGGTAAAATGCAGAATTATATTGGAACTCATGATGGTAAATTTCATTGTGATGAAGTTCTTGGATGTTTCATGCTTCGACAACTGCCAGATTTCAAAGATGCTTCGGTTATGAGGTGCGTTTGCTCATTCATTAACTATCTTTCGTTTACTAATAATTCGTGTTTTAGATCTCGTGATCCTGACATCTTATCTCATTGCAAAGTTGTTCTTGATGTTGGAGGAGTTCATGATCCAGAAAAATTACGTTTCGATCATCATCAAAGGTTAGTGAGTTTCATATATTCTTCAAGATTTTTCAAAGCTTATCTGTTTCAGGGAATTTACACATACTATGCGAACACTCAACACTCTACCATATGATACAAAGTTAAGCTCAGCTGGACTCATCTATCAACACTTTGGTCGTCAAGTCATTGCAAGCATTCTTCAACTTGATAGTACAGAATCTCCTATTGTTGATAAACTTTATGCTCGAATGTATGAAAACTTTGTTCATGCTGTAGATGCTATTGATAATGGAATACCTCAATTTGATGGAACGCCAAGGTAGCACTCTTTTTGCATTACCAACTTTACCACTTTTTGTTTTAGATACAAGCTTTCAAGTACTCTTAATTCTCGTGTAAGCTGTCTCAATCCTGCTTGGAATGAAAAAGATGTTGCTCCTGATGTTCAATTTCAAAAAGCTATGGATATCGTTGGTGAAGAGTTCGCTGATCTTTTGAAATATCTTTACAACTCATGGTTACCAGCTCGTGAAGTCGTTGAAAAAGCAATTAAAGAACGTCGTGAAAATCATCCTAGTGGAAAAGTTGTTGTTCTTGCTGATGGTTCTTGTCCATGGAAGGAACATTTCTTTGACATCGAAAATGAAGAAAACATGCAAGGAGATGAAATGCTTTATGTTTGTTTTCCTGATAGCAACGGAAGTTGGCGAATTCAAGCCATTCCAGTTGATACTCATTCAACTTTTCTTAATCGGTATGTTTTATTAGAGTTATTGATTGGAACTTAATCTTAATGTTTTAGTGCACCATTACCTGAACAATGGCAAGGATATCGTGATGAAGCCCTTTCAACTCTTACTGGTATCGATGGATGTATTTTTGTTCATTCAAGTGGATTCATCGGTGGAAACAAAACTAAAGAAGGTGTCATCAAAATGGCTGATAAAGCCTTACAAATGCTAGGTAAATGGAAGCCTGAATCTTAATTTACTTATTATATCTATGTTAAATTTCTTGTTGATTTTTGTTTCATATACTTGTTAAATAAATGTTTTTTTGTTTCTATGTGTTTCTTTGCAATTTAATCAATGGATGCCTTTCCATGCGTTCTTTTGACACTTTTTTGGTCTCCTCTTTTCTTAACTTCTTTGTTGTTATCAGTCATACATCGAATGCTCTTCGGGTTTGAATCAAACGTTGTCATTTTTGGAGCTATCTCTGGCGCCACATTGGTTAATATGGCAATTGGATTGTTTTCTTGGCGATCAAATCGAAAAAGGTTGAAGCGGCTTGAATTTGAGATTGAAGAAATGAGGTTTCTTTGTTGATTACCGTATTTGCTTTCTCATCGCTACATATTTTTTAAGATTGGAAGTTAGGAAGCTGCATGAAAGAATAAACCTTTTAAGACAAGCGGAAACTACCAAACTTTTGGATGAAACGAATTACGTTCCTAAAATCCATATTCATTCACTTACTGCTCCCGATTCAATTAATGAATCTCCATCAAGCACATCAGATTATGTTGATGCAATTGATGATTGGTAAATACCATAACTTTTCCTTCCAAATTTTTGGACATCCACGAACTTTCAGGTCCACCGCAGGGAATTTATTTTTTGATCAAATCGATCAACATAATGAGAATGATGAGGCATCGCCTTTATTAATCATCAAAAACAAAAATTCAAGTTTTGCAAACAATTCAATTCAGGCTTGTTTTCTTTTCTTCTCCTTTTGCTTTTTCTCTTTTTTTTTTGTTGGTTGTGTGTTTTTCTTGTTCCATCGTTGTGGTGTTCGTTGCTGCTACTGCACTGCCTTAAAAAGCGCTATTTTATTTATTATTTATGTTTATGCTTTTGCTTTATTTTCTTCCATTTTTCCTGAAAAAAAAAGGAAGCAATAATTGAGACAGAGCCGTTTTAAAAAAATGGTGAACGTGATTGTTTTAATTTTCAAATTTTGTAGACAAAAAATGAACGCTGTTTTGTAATGCTCAAATAATGTGTGTCTTTTGTTTTGTTAGTTAGTTATTAGGTGGATGAAAGAAGAAGTAATAATAACACGTGGTTGTAAAAAGTTTCAAAGGAAGAAGGTTTGATGAAATAACAGACGGGCTTTAAATGATGTGGCTATTTCGTTTATTTTACGAATACGACGATGACATAGTCTGGTTTTCTCTCATCGCTGACTCATTTTCACATTTATAAGCAGAATAAAAAAATGGAGAAGGTTGCATCAAAATGCAGTTTTACAAATTATAAAACTTTCATTCAATAAAGAAAAATTGGAGATGAATCCATCTTGAAGGTTTCCATCGTAGTTGCTAATAATGTGTTTTTAATTATTTAGTCATTTTTCTTCCTCTTTTAGTATCTTTGTATGCCTCATGTTTGCAATAAATGAAAATTAATACTAATGTTTATCCGTCCAAAACTAGAATGGGTTCATTTATTTATTTACCATTAAATTATCCAATCTTGCTCAAACTAATACCACCCATGAATTTTGTGCAAGTTTTTGTATCTCGATTTGAGTGAAACATTAAAAATGTTGCTTCCATCCATTCTTCTTCTCTCATTTTTTTAAATCCAAATTTACTCACTTTACTTTAACTTCATACAACTTTGCTTCATGTTTGATCTTTGTTTACTACTTTGCATTATTTTATTTTTTGGTGCGTGATAAGGCAACTTTTTGAATCAATTAACCTAATGAAAAAAATGCAACATTTTCACCTACATATTTTGTACTCTTTAATTAACCCAATTTGACTTTTGATTCGCTATGTTCTCTTCCGATGAACCGACGACGTTCGATCAACCCATCTTTTTTTTTGTTTCATTTCTTTTCAGATTTTTCGTTCGCGACGTGCTTTCATATTCACTTGAAAATATTCAGTTATCATTAATTTTATTTGTCGTGATGAATGAAACTTTTTTCCTTTTCAACCTTCAAACATCAATTTTTTTTTTCATTTTTAGCTCTTTTTTGCTCCAACGAACATTATCATCTTTTTTTTTGTGGAAGATTTCGCTAGGAAGTAAAGTTATTTCTTGTGGTCGTCGTGGTTGGGTTCGCACTGCTTTGACATAAATTCACGCTTTTTTTTAAACACTAATCATGGTTGAGGTATTTTTCGCTTTCTTTTTTGTTTGTTCCTTTGTTTTACTAATGATTTATTTTTTAGTTCGACAAGATTGACAAACAACACGAAGACAATGAAGGAGAAAAATGTTACACAACATTGAAAACTGCTTTTGATTCTGATCCTTCTGCAAAAGAAAATGTTGAAATAATTTGGCGGCTTGCTCGTGCCTGCCATCTTCAAGCTAGTGGATTTCCTCAAAAGGATCCAAAGAAGAAAGAATTACTCGCTGAAGGTTAGTTTGCTTTTGTTTTGAATCATTCCATTTTGCTTATCATGAATTTTTTTTAGGTCAAAAGTATGCCCAAGCTGCTTACAAAATTAATCCTAATAATTTCAATGTTCTCAAATGGTGTGCTGTACTTACTGGATCCCTAACTGACTTCTTGGGAACTAAAGAAAAAATTCAACAAGGTTATCAATTCAAAGAATATCTTGATAAAGCTCTTGCAATGAAAACCGAATATTCACTTTTTCATGTATGTTTTTTCCATTTTCGTCTTCTTTCATCCATTCAATCATTCAGATGCGTGGTCGATTCTCCTTCAGTGTCGCAAGTCTTTCATGGTTTGAACGTAAAGCTGCTTCTGCTTTCTTTGCAACTCCTCCAACAGCAACATATGATGACGCATTGAAAGATTTTCTTGAAGTTGAAAAGCTTCGTCCTGATCAATGGATAGAAAATCTTTTATATGTGGCTCGATGTTATGTTGCCAAAAGTGATAAAACAAATGCTGTCAAATATCTCAAACAAGCTGCCGCAATTGAAGCTCAAGATGATGCCGATAATGAAGCTCTTGAAGAAGTCAAACAATTTTTAGCTAAAAATGGATAATGATATGGAAGAAACTGATCTCGTGAAAATATTATGTAATTTGTAATTTTTATTAGTCATGTATAAAATTGTATAAATATTTATTACCATTTTACTTGTGTATTATTGATATCGTATTTCATAGTTTGTTTGAGAAAAAATATGGAATATTGGTCCATTTTGGTCGTGGCCAACTTACTAGGTCTTTTTTGCATCCTCGAGCCATGAAAATTATTTGTATTAGAGGCAACTGATTGCCTAAGCGGCATGTCAGCAAAATGGGAAGTAACCATACGCTAATGCATAATAAAGTAAGAATTTTAACAATGATGAATAACCTCAGCATCACTTAAAAATGCTTTGTTGTGCTATGAAACAAGTATCAAAATTAATAAAATATTCTACCTATAAGAAATTTGATGAACACAAATAAGCCCGCTTCAAAATATTGTTAACCAAAATCTATCAAGGTTATGGTAAGTTCAGGCAATATTGGATTCAAGCATGCTAAAGCAACCAAATAAAAGCTTAATTGAAGGCTTTATGATTCTTTCACGCATTTATAAAAGCTTTTTGATTAGATGCTATTACTATTATTTTTTTATTACTAGTTTTCTTTTAAAAAAGTTTTAAAAAAAACTGGATTTCAATTGCTGAGAAGCTGAAACAGCATAAATCTTGAAGTTTCAATTATCAAAAAAGGAATGAAAAGAAGCAAGCAAAATTTTTTTTCAAGTGGAAGCAAGCTTTTGAAGCGATTTTACCGTACCCATCCATGGCTCTCGCTTGTGTCAGCTTTCGTCGAAGATGTTTGACAAAAAAGTTTTTTAGTCAAGCATCACTTTTTAGTGTTTTCAACGTTTGGTATCTTTCTCACTTTTGGTTGTGCTGTTCGTCGGTGTTTGAAATTAACCTTAAAGGGTAGGTATGTTATTTTTTACTAATATTATTAACCACATTTGTGTTCCATATTTCGATATTTTTCTTGCTAGTTTCAACCTTTTTATTATTCCACTTTTGGTGTTATTACAAGTTCTTGAAGTTGTGCAAGCGTCTTTGCTAGTTTTTCTATTTACTATGTAAACTAACAGATAAAATCCAAATCCCTTCTTTCATATTGTTTACTAAATCGTTGTCTTTTTTAGATCAATGTCATCATTTGCTCCTAGTGAAATGTTTGTTCCACTGCAACAACAGCCATCAAATTTTCAACCTCCCATGGGTTACTCGTATGATATGGTTCCTCAACAAGCTCATCATTATCAACAGCAACCAACAAATCTTCAAATGAGCTCTTCGTATGATATGGCTTCTCATCAAGCTCATCTTCAAGAACAGCCTTCAAATCATCAACTCCCAATGGGATACTCATATGATATGGCTGGTCAAATGGTTCATCATCAACAACAACATCCACCAAATCTTCAACTTCCTATGGCTTTTCCATATGATATGACATCTCAACATGCTCTTCTTCAACAACAGCAACATGAATCATTGTCTCCTTCGGTTTCCTGTGAATCACCGGATGGAACTTCTTCCTCCGTCGTTAGCCATCGGGTTTTTGTTGGCAGTTTGCAAATTGAGGTCTGTATTTCTTTGTTTAAAAATGCTTCTCTTTTGCTTATCCGTTTACATTTTTAGGTTGATGAAGAAATCGTCAAGAGGGTCTTTGAAAAGAAGGAACCAAACTATGCTATCCGTGATGTCAAAGTACTTCGTGAATCTAATGGTCAAAGCAAAGGCTTTGGATTTGTTACATATGCTAACATCGAACATGCTCAAGAAATTTTAAAGAAGGAACCTGGTACTTTTACCTACAAAGGTCGTGCATGGAATATTGCTCCTGCAATTCGTCGTTATACTCCTCGTGGTATGTTTCCTTCTTTCTTTGTATTCCTATTGATCTGGTTGTTTTTTAGCTTCTCCTCTTCCTCAAAATGTTGGTTACTATCCATTTTCGCCTACTTTGGGACCATATTCTCCTGCCATTCCATTTTCCCCTGCTATGTTTCAATATCCCAATGGTACATCATACTTTTTCTAAAATTGTGTATTGTATTGTAATATTATTATTATTTGTTTTCCCTTTTTTTGAAATTATATATTATAATTTATTAATGTTTTTACTTTGTAAAATTAGATAATTTAATGTTTGTTTTCTTTTTTTATTAAGTAAAGACTTTGTTGTTTATTGTGTTATGATATTTGTTACATCTTTAATAGATGGAAGGATTGTGAGCTTTGAAAGGCTTTAAAGTTTTGTCACAGTTGTTGACTCATCGTTATGCAAGTTAAGATGAATGACCGATGTTTGAATTGCTTTATGATTATGATGCCACGCAGATGTTAATAGTAAAGTACTAGAAACGAATACTTTGTGCTTATTCATCGATTCTCGTTTGACTCTTTCTAATAGTATTGCAATGTTTGTTCAATAAAAGTGAACAATGTTTGTGTGGATTTTTTCAAACGTTTATTTCATTCATAAATGACAAAACCAGCAAACAAAAGAACAATAACAAAAAAAGAAAGAGATGTAAAGTTATAATTTAAGATCTGAAAAATTAATCACGCCGTTTTCGGTCATCACGTCGTTCACGCTCCCTGAAAAGTAAGTACAACAATATTAGGAGCAACTACAACCAATAAAAAAGCTTACCGATAACGATCACTGCTTCCATTTCTGTCGCGAGATCCATTATGGTGATCACGATCACGACTATGATGCCGATGCGAGCTACCTATATCCCGATCACGTTCACGAGATTTTTCTTCACGATATGATCTATCATCTCGATAGCTATCACGACTATCCATATCATCAGGTTCGGCAACTCTGGCTTTACGAGCTTTACGAGTATCACCTTTACCTCCACCTAATCTTCGAGGAAGCCATGCTTTATTAGTACGTCCACGTTCATAATCAACAACGATGCGACGTCCATCAATTTTCATTCCATCGGCTTTTTTGTAAGCTTCTAAAAAGCAAGAAATCAATGATTTTGGTTTGAAAAGGGATCAAGCAAACCCGACAAAGCCATTTTTGAGAGCGCTGCGTGTCATCCGGAGATATCCAGAAACTCACCCAAATAACAAAAAAAAGTTTATAAAAATGTTACAAGCAACAAAAAAAAGGTTTACCTTCGAAACAAACCGATCGTAAACTTACACCCAAAACTTGTACACTATTATTACCCTATTTTCGAAAACAAACTTTTTAGCTATTTACGAAAAAACCATTCAACATCCAAAAACAAAAATGCTTTTTCGGATATCTTCAGTCCGAGAAAGCAGCATGAAGCATTACAAAAAATTAATTATTTTTACCTTGCGCGCTTTATCCATTGCATTTTTTTGATAACAATGCAAATGCATATGATCATCGGATAAAAATTCCAAAAAAGGGGATAACTGAAAAATGGGATAAAATTTAAACTTACGAGACATTTCAGATTTATGTGAATATTCAATAAATGCATAACCGCGTGGTTTACCGTCTTTATCTTTGGGAATAACAATTTTTGTTATTTTACCATATTGTTCAAACTCACGGCGTAACTTTGATTCAGTGGTTTCATAATTCTAAAAAAGAGAAATATGATTGTATCTTAAAGAAGCTTGATGAAAAAAAAAGTTAGTACCAGCCGAGCAACAACCAAAGTTCGATATGCATCGCTTGTTGCATTTTCATTATCAGCTGGATTCCACATAGCAATTTGCTGTTCAATCTTGTAAGCAAGTAGCTCTTCCTTCTCTTTACGCTAAAATTATTATAAATGTTATTTATAACCTCATACATATATTCAGAAATTGTTACCCATCTTTGCCGCTTTTCTTCTTTAGTCTCGATATGAGCTTTAGGTTGAGGAGGTTTAGTTTCGGTTTCAAATAAGCTCATATATTGAGCAAGACCTAGATACTTTGGGCGCTTCTTTTCTACCGTTAATTCATCCACTGGAGGTAAAAAAGGTATGGGCGGACGTGGAGCAAAGAGTTTTAATAAATTATCAGGTAAAAATTGTGTCATAATTAAATTTAATTCCTAAAAATTATATTAAGAAAAGAGATAGATAGATAACCCAAGTATATTATTATATTGATTAAAGCAAATGGTTGAATGAGTGGCATTATTGAAAGAAAAAAAATTTCAATCGAACAAATATGGAGGAGAAAAAAGCGCATAAAGCAAAAACATTTTCTTTATAAATTCTCAACGAGAAAAGTCCTGAATGGATGAAAATGGAAAAGGTTAGTTGAGCTTTCTAAAAAGGAAGGAAAGAAAATTTCGAATCAATAAATCCACCGAATAATGCCAAAATTCATTCATAATTAACAACAGTAAGAATTTCAGAATACGATACACATTCATATCAAAAGATGTTTAAGTCTCTCTTGCAATACTTTTGAAGCAACTTTGATTGTTGTTCAGTTGAAACTCAATTAAGTAGTCGTGATCGCGATGTCACAAAATAAAACAAAGAAAGAAGGTTTATTCAGAACATTTATTGACAAAAAATAAAACAACACAATGATAAAGAAGCAAAATGAATTTATAAAAATGAATAAAAATACATAAAAGGTTTTTACATTATGATGCTAATTCTTGATCCTTGCGTGATGAAGGTTTACGATCTTTCCGAGTATCACCTTTTCCACCACCTAGTCTTCGAGGAAGCCAAGTTTTTTTAGTTCGCCCACGTTCATAATCAACGAGTATACGACGTCCATCAATTTTGATTCCATCAGCTTTCTTGTATGCTCCTAAAAATAAAGGAATTGTTGATTTAGGTAAGAAACAACAAAAACACAACAATGGCACAAGGATAACGAAAAAATTGGATTAAACTCAAACTTACTTGACATTTCAGATTTGTGTGAAAATTCGATAAAAGCATAACCTCGTGGTTTACCGTCTCTATCTTTAGGCATGACAATTTTTCTAATTTTACCATAGCGATCAAATTCACGATGTAGCTTTGATTCGGTAGTTTCATAGTTCTAAAGAAAAACAGCATTAATGTGGAAGAAAATTTTCAGTAAGCAAACTTACCAGGCGAGCTACAAACAAAGTTCGATATGGATCAGCTGTTGCATTTTCATTATCAGATGGATTCCACATAGCCATTTGTTGTTCAATTTTGTAAGCAAGTAGCTCCTCCTTCTCTTTGCGCTGAAATTATTAATATAAGTATAATCAAAAACACAGATTTAAAAGGAAAAACATACCAATCGTTGCCGCTTTTCTTCTTTAGTTTCTACAGGAGCTTTAGGTGGTGGAGGTTCAGTTTTAGCTTCAAAGTGATTCATAAATTGAGCAAGACCATGGTACTTTGGACGCTTCTTTTCGATTGTTAATTGATCAACTGGTGGCAAATAAGGTATTGGAGGACGCGGAACAAAAAGTTTTAATAAATTATCAGGTAAAAATTGTGTCATGATTAATACCTAAAAAATAAATTATTAAAGTAAACAAACGAATAAGGGAAACATTATTGACGAAAATCAACGGAGCAATTTTGAAAGTATTAAAATAACGATGAGCAAAGAGCTTACTTTAGAAATATATGTACAATACAAAGAATAAAAAGCAATGAAAAAACGAATGACAAAAATTAATGAATGATCGATCAAACATTTTTCAAAATTTAGGCTGAAAAAGTTTTCGTCATTTTCTTTTTGATATTCGTTCTTATTATGCCAATGAATGGTGTCTAACTTGAAAAAGTGTAATTTAGAAAAATTTAAAAAACGTTCGTGAATCATAATTTTTAGAGATAAAAGGTGGTTGAATTGAATTCATAAATATTTTGTTAATCTTTTTTTAAGTTTTGTTTTTCGGCTAAATCGTCTTCTTCATTGTCTAGCGAACGATGGTTAGAAAGTTGACTTTGTTTTGTTTTTTTGTATAATTAAATTTTTCGTTAAAATAAAATGTTTATTAATTTATGTTTACACATACATACAATTTATCGTTTATATTATATTACAAATAAAAAACATCATTGGTTATTTCCGTTGATGAAAAAGCACACACGTTTGCTGCCAAAAAAGTTGGTTTTGAGATATAAGGAAGCAATGAATGACTGATTTTAACGTGTCACATCGAGACTTTTATTGCTATCTTGATTATCCATGAGCCTATAAAAATACTTTTTATGAACAATTGTTTAATCGAATCAAATATTTTTTACCTCAAATTAGATTCTGAGTTTGCCAATGATCGATTTAGAGTAGTTTGAGATCGGAAAAGGATCCTTCGAGTGGCAGCATTGGATCCCAAAAATTTTCCATTTAATGATATTCTATCATCTGATGATGGTGGTGGAGATTTCTGTTTCTTGTTTCTCATACAGGATTCGTCCGGAATTAGAGATAACTCAACCGCTCGGTGACAAGCGACTGCTGTAGTTATTGCAACTCGATTCATACGTTTTCTTTGTTCCAAACCAAATAGGGCTTTAACGATGTTTCGATATTTCGAGGAGAAAAGGAAATAAACGATTGTGGATGTCGAACAATTAAGTGTGATTAAAATATTGGAAATTTCTACAGATTTTTCAAACATTTCTGTTCCTTCTGTGCCTATCTTATGATTTTTAGCATATGTGTTTATAAGAATATCCACGATATTATTGCAAAATGCCAATCCATTGCATACAAGAAATATTCCAACGATGGCTAATAACATCAAAGTAACTGAACGATCTCGAATGGAATTAGTAAATTTTTTCTTAAACAATTCTGAATTTGGTTTAAAAATGGAAGCATTGGATAATTTAGATAATTTTTGAAACATTTCTGAATATTTTGTACGCTTTAATAGCTCAAATTTTTTTAACATTGCTTCATGCGTGTTTACACTTGATCCACCTATTTCAGTTTTAGTTGAATAAGTATGTAATGTTCTTAAATTGGTTGATGCTCGTAAAGCTATGATAATTTTCCAATTAACCACAATTAAAATAATAAATGGAATTATAAACATTACTGCTGTATAAGTTATAACTTTTTTAATTAAATTGTAATACCATCCTTGTTGAAGTGGAGTGAGAGATATGTGTCTGAAAAAAAAGGATTATTTAGTTTAAAATAAAATAGCTTTTCTTGATAAAGTTTCTTTGTCCCAACGAAGCTCAAAAAAAACTTTGAACTTTTCACAAATTTAAATTCAATTTTGCGCTATATTTTTTTGCAAAAAAACTCAAATTGAATTACTTTTTAAATTTTTTGCAGCTGATATCAAATTCTTGGCTATAAACCATCTCTCTTCTTTACCAGCTTTTAAAAAATTGTTACAAAATATACATATGTAGCTGCTTTTTTATGAAAATTTCGTAAAGAATAATATCTGCTTTAACTACACGCGAAATAAGTCTATCTGTTTTTTCTTTGTCAGTAAGTTTGAAATCACAAGTTCAAAAAATTGGTTAATTAGACTAACAACAACAACAAGATAATTTGAGATTTTCCTTTGTATCAGGAACTTGCATTTTCTTTTAAAATGGATTTTAAATAAATGACGCAGGTGTCACATATTTATTTCTACGTGAAAAAAATGAAGGAATCAAGGAAGTTAATTATGGTGGCCTAAGATTAGTTAGTGTTTATGAGCGGATGTTGTTTTGCGCTGGTTAAAAAAGAGGAAACCCTCGTCACTAATTCCATTCACTGGCAAAAAATCTCTCGAAAAAATACAATCTCTTTAAAAAATTGATTGCTTTTTTGGAGTTTTAGCAAACCTCAAATTCCTTGTCCATAAAAAAGTGAAAGCATACGGTAGGTATTTATCTTTAAAGCCATACATTTAAATGTGCTAACTATTATTCTTTTTCCAAGGTTGCCTTCCCATTGGGGTTTATGTAAGAGACTTATAGTCAAATAAAAATCCAAAAGAAGATTAACCCTTTAATAATTATTTAACTTTTCCCAAGAATATAAAATATAAAATATTTTTTTACTCACCTTGAAATTCGATTAAATTCTTTCGACCAACAATTTTCTGTATCCAATTCTAACCAAGTTGGAATATTTATAACTATACTAAATATAACTGCAGAAATAATTGCATATTGTACAGGTCGACGAGTAACCCATCGTTTAGTTCGAAATGGATGACATACACCCAAAAATCGATGAAATGATACTAAAACTGTGAGATAAACCCCACAGGTTTGAGTTGTTAATGCAAGAGGATAAGAATATCGAACAACAGTGGGATATAAATCTCGAAGAAAAAATGAATCAGAATTTATTGATAATACTGGGAAAAGCAAGAAGAAGAAATTGAAGAAAAGTAATAACATATCTGAAATATTTATTGGGTTTGTTAATAAAAAATTTTCGTAGTGGAAAAATTGTTTTCTATCAAAAAATTTTAAAATTTTGGTGTTTTCCTTCTAAGTGCCCCGATAAAATGTTTTTTATTTAAGCCATAAAATTCTTCGAGACAGAATCAAAAAAGTCTAATTTATACAAACCTGAAATAGATAAGGCCAATAAAAAGTGATTCATTAATAATGTTCTCATTTCGCTATCAGCAAAAACAATAATATTTAAGAAATTTGCAAATATACCAATAATTGAAATAGGCATATTTCCATATAAACGATATATAACTTGATGATCACTGAATACTCCTTCAAGGCAATTGGTTAAATTTACGGTAGTTTTGGAAATTTCCATTATTTTTATGGGTGTTGTAGATAAAATATTATTCATCCAAAAAAGATTCCTTCTGAAAAACCAATAAATATGAAAAAAAAAATAAAAAAAATAAGAGAAAGACACTTTTGCTCGCAAAAAAAATATGTGATAATGAAAAAAAAGAGATTAAAGAAAAATTATGGGAGTGAGTGAATCAACAACACACGCTAGCTTCTTGGAGATGGAATGGATTTCATTGGGGTTGACTCTCATCCATGAAGGAGAAGAAGAAGAAGGATAAAAAAGTAAATCTAAAGCGCGATGATGGCCACAGATGGTAACAAAAAAAAAAGAGCGGAGAAAGCCTTTCAATACTTTTTTTTATTTTTCTTAAGCTCCTTCATTCATTCTTCCGGGATAAATTTTTTTATTATTTAATAATACTTTAAAAAAAGGAGATTTATGCAGCATTCTGTAATATAAGCGGCGATATAAAGATAAATACTTTAAAATATTTTATATGGAGGAAAAATGGAATTATTGGGGAGGCTTTTTCTGGATAAAACTTTATAAAATGTGATAATCAGGTGTCAAATAAAGACATTTAAAAATGTATTTAAAAAAAAGAGTCAAAATCAAAACAAAGAATGGCTGCTTTTTTGGATGAATCATTGTCGATAAAAACAACTCATTGACTCAGCTTTTAAAGTTATGAATTTGATCTTATTCATCAAACCCTGGGTAAAAAAACATGATAAATCGAAAATCAAAAAAATGCTCAAATGAAAAGTAATTTCATGATTTTTGAAGGAAGTTTTTTCCAATACACGGTGATACATGTCTGTCTTTCAAAGCAAATTAAAAAAAAGTCCACGATTCGAGGTAAATGACAAGAAAAAGCGAAAGTCTCTGTCTAGCCAATCCGAAATTCTCGTGTGAAAGGGATTCCTTTTCTTCTTATTCTTATTTAATGAATGTAGGGTTTCACGAAATCAGCGCCACCGAGTCCAACTAAATCCTTCTGAGCCAGATAGACAAAAAAAAGAAGAAGAAATGTTTCATTTATAAATTTTTTTAATGTAATTTTTTTTATTAAAAAACAAAGAAGTTTCTAAGAAAACGTTCAAAAAAGATTTTCCCTTTTTTTATTATAAAAAATTGCATTTTTTGGCATTTAAAGGATAAGTCGAAAAGCAGCTTCGCTTCGCCTCCATCGTGGTTCGTAAAAAACAAAAGGATTTGCCGACAACGACGACGCAGTGTTTTTTCAAAGGAAAAAAAGACACAATCTCTTTGTTTTTTACTTTATTTTTTTTTTGTGGCGGCCATAATATACTAAGAAATGGTCTTTTTGATATATGTTTATGTATCAAAAGTCAATCATATTTTTTTAACATGGAAAAAGAGATGTTGAAGCGAGAGATAACAAAAAAAGGGATAAAGCTAATAAAAAATAAAAATGTTGATGTGTGTTCATGGAATTAGAAAATTTATAGGCATTTTTTTGTTATGAAATTGAGGGAGGCTTTTAAATGTTCCATTAAAAGCTTTCTTTCTTTAAAAAAAAGATAAATGTTTGATAAAAAAAAATAGTGACATAAACCAAAGATTTTTTTTTTGTTGGTCCATCCAAAGTGGGGAAGAAGTAAGAAAGAAGAAAAAGAATGAAGACCATTTTGGAATTCAAATAAATTTAATAAAAGTTTTTTAAATTTGATAAAAACTCCATAAAATTTTTATAAAAAACCATCCCTTTTTTAACATTATTATATTCTTTTTTAAATGAAAATTTAAAAACATTTACATCAAGTATCTTAAGGAAAGATAGTCTAAAAGTATAATAAAACAATTAATAATTACAAAATTTGATTAATTATGAGGGTTAATGGTGCGTCTAGAGCTGTTGATTAACATAATAAATTATTATTTTAAGAACTACAATTAATCACTGCCATAACGCTTGAAGAAAACCCTACCATAGAATAAAGAAGAAAGAAAAAAACAGAAAGTGCTGAAATTTTAAGGTAGCAGAAAAAAAAATTGTTCTTTGTTTTAATAATTGGAAAAAGGGAAAGTAAAGAAGCCATATAAAAGTTGTTTCACTTTACAACAGTGAATATGAGTGTTTTTGGTTATTATTATTCATCTGAAGAAGGAGAAAAAAAATTTGCTCATATAAGCAAGCTTATAAAGCAAAAAATACAGTAGCATGCATTAGACTACATTGGGAAATAACTAAAATGGTTGGAAGTGAAAAATGGAAGAAGAAACCTTTCATGTAAAAATATTTAATGAAGTAAGTAAGTAAATGCCCTCAATAAGTAAGCAAGCAGAAGAAGCAGTTAATAGTTGTTGCTTACGACTTTAAACTTCCGGAGAGAAGCCCTTCATCGAATGCTTTTATGCTTCTTGAAAAAAAAGATAGATAAAAACACAGAAAAAGGAGGATGAGTAATAAAAGAAAAGCAAAGACTAAAAAGCTTTTCTTTCAAAATTGTTATTAATTACGAGAATTTGAGTCAAGATGGTGGTGTTAATCTTCAGGGTGGACGTCGCTCACAAATAAATTCCCCGAATTCGCTATGAGTTTTTATCTGCTGCAAACTCTTATTCCAAAAGTTCAATCCTACAACCAAATAAACTTTGAACCTTTTTAAAATTAGCAATAAATTGTTTGAGAAATCTTTCTTTTTTTTACAAATTGTGACTTTGGTATAAAAAAAGAAACATTCAATTTCACTAATTTCGGGTAAATATACTCCTTCCTACTCCCACACTTTAATTTTGTCCCACTTTTCTTTCTGCAAAAAAATGATATTAGATTTAATTAATGTAAAAAAAGAGACCATACCAATAATTTTTTATAAAAGCGGCGAAATAAAAAAATGATGTTTGCAAAAAATAGAAAATCCAATTTTAGGCAGGCTGAATAGATGAATAAAAAAGGAGAGGAATTATAAAAGCCATTGTGGTGGAAGAAGTTTAAAAAAGGTAAACATAATAAAGTGGTTTAAAATAAAAAGTAAAAAGAAAATTACAAAATTGGTTTTGATAATAAAAAAACCTTTTCTTTCTTTATTCAAGTCACAAGCGACGACGAACGAATAAAAGAAAAAGGTTGAAAAAATAAAAATGATGTGAAAAAAATGAAAACATTTATATTTTTATAGCAGCTTTTCACGATCGAATTATTGAACGAGCTGATTACTAAAAGATGATAAGATAAAGCACAACGATAGCCGGATATTACAATAAACATTTCTGCTTGAACGAAACACATCTCTTTTAAATTTGAACATACTCACAAAGTGTTCTCTATTTATAAGACAATATGATAGTAAACATAAGAATCTCGAATTGTATATTTTTTTGTTAGTCTCAATAAAAATTATTCCATTTTTTTGTTTTGATTATCTCTATTTTATTTCAATCATTAAAACTCGAAAGCTTTAGTTTAAAAAGGCACAAAATGCAAGGAAAAAAAGAAGAGAAAAACGCGTCATCAAATGCTAAATTTTTAATAGCAAAAAATTTAATTGTTTTATTGAGACGACCGCCGCAACAAAGTTTAAAAGACGACTTTTTGAGTCTAGAATTAGTGTTAACACCAACCACAAAATAATGACATGAAAACGAGAAAGGAAATTAGGAAACAAAATAAAATTTTTAAAGCGTTGTTTAATTATTCTTCAAAACAAAATGAAAAAAAAAGATAAGCTACAATAATAAGTGCATTCTCATTAGAGCGAATAAAAAAAATGCATATGGAGAAGAAAAACAAAAGCTTCTTTGAGACTAATGAGGCATCGATAATAATATTAAAAAAAGGCAGAAAAAATGAAGACTTTTTATAAGATTCATAAAAATTAAGAAAGAAAAGAAAGCCAGAAACCATATAAATTTGCGAAGCTTTTTTTGTTATTGTATGCCTTCTTCGAAGAAGTGGGTGAAATAAATGATAGTATAAATATTGCGAAAAGTGCTCATTGGAAATAAATGTCTGATATTTAGCGAAAAAAAGAAGAGATGAAATTAATTATAAGGCTTCGAAAGTGCGTGAATAGTACAGTTTTTAGTTGCACTTTCAAGATTTTGATTGACGCATCAGAAAAAAATGGGTGGTTTAAGATCAAATGAAACTAAATTCAGCAAAGAAGCCAAATAGTGGGAATAATTACTTCCTTAATTTTAGCTATGGTTTTTATTCTAAAAAATAAAAATCATAAATATTCTATTTTCATAGTAATCATAAATTTTAATTTACAAATGTTTTTGTTACTATCATTTGGTTATACCATTAGGGAACACTTTTCACTCCAAAGTTTTTAACAAAAAACTATTTTATTTTTCTTTATTCGGAAGAACTAAATATTTATTTCTTTCCTCAAAGCGTTATTTTCATTTGTTTTTATTTTCAATTTCCAGTGCAGCATAAAAAATGACCAAAGTTTTTTTTCCAAACTTTTATCATCATCATCGTCACATAAATGTCAAAAGTACACTTGCAATTAAAAAAAAAATACATCACACAAAAAGCAAGCAAGTATCAAACTCAAAAACAAAAATTTTTGATACTATGCAATTAGTCGTGTCGGCATTTTGAAAAAATTAAGATTAAAAAAGTTGCAAATTGCAAAATATGTAATTGTTATTCCACCAACAACGTTCATCATCATAAAAAATGCTTAAAAATAGAAATAATAAAAAGTAAAAACTTGCCAAAAAGATTAAACAATCGAAAAAAGCAATTCAGCCATGCCAAAAAAAAACCATAAAATTCCCAAAATAAATAAATTAAATAAATTTGTTGAATCAACCAAAAAAAAGAAAGAGAATGAGTAGGAGATAAAAAAAAAAGAATTATATTTTTAAAAAGCCAAAAAGCTTAACACATTTTTTCGGGATATTTTTTAAATTAAATTTCAATGAAAGCTTAAGTATGATTAATTTATTTTTTCTTTAAGGATTAATAAGATTTATTTGAATAAAAAAAGAGTATTAATAATTATAAAAAAATTAATAAATATTAAAAAATTTCTAAAATTGCCAAAAATAAACTGTCTTTTTAATATTTTTTTGCAGGAAAGTTAAGGCCAAAGTCACGAGAGGCTTCTTTAGTCTCACCTTGGATTTCCGGTGATTACAGTATTTTTTAATTTAAATCCCAAAATTCGATATAGATGGGTTAGAAATTTTAAGGTCTTTGATTTCTATTTTTAAAACTTTAATTCTAAACTTGGAATAAAATTTGAGTTTTATAACACTAACTTTTTCAAAGCACGTAAAAAAAGAACTTATAAACGTTTGAAAGTTATGTAGCATAAAAAGGCGCTTGAGTAAAGCTGACGCATAAAAAAAATAAAAAATAAAATATTATAAACACAAACACATGTTAAAAAAACAAAGATAAAGTTATTACGCCGCCCTCATTGGTAATTGAATAAAAGCGTATTTATTTCTTATTCAATTTTTTTAGTGCAAATGCAGGTTATTTTAAATTATCTAATAAAATTTTAAATAAAAAATGTGACACTAAAACGCGATTACGGCAAGTAACATAAAAACGGGTAAGCGAGTAAAATTGGCAGAAAAGAAAAGAGATCTCAAAAAAAGTTTTAAGATTGTTATAGTTTTTTTCGAGGCAAAAATTGTAAATTTCGAGGAAAATGTGATATTACAAAAAATTTATTATTTTTTAAACAAAAATATGTATATATTTTTTGACAGTAAAAAAATAAACAAAGCAATTAACAACAGTCTATAAAAATTAATGTCACTATTTATTTTCATTTATTTTGTAATAAATCTTCAAGTTTGCTCATTAAAAAATCTCAAAGGGCAAAAATTGTGTTTTTTAAATTAAAAGTTTATTGGAAATCTAAAAACTCGCTCAGTAACCTAAAACACATTGGAAAAAAAAGAAGTAAAAAAGAATAGAGAAACCGATTATCTCCGAATAATTTGTTATAGGAAGTAATTATATTTGGAAGCTGCTTTTGATTCTGTAAAAGAGTTAAATGAACAAAAAAAACGATAATGATGGGTTCAAAGAAGCAAATGAAAAGTCGAAAGTAAAAGAAAGATTCCAAAGCCCAGATAAAAAAAGTACAATGAGTGGTTCAAAAAAACTTTTTAATTGGAAATGTTCGGATTAGAAAAAGCATTTTTGAAAACAGGTCGAAAGATTGCAAAAATTCAACAATATTTGGAAATTTCAAATTAGAGTTAATAATTAATTGTATCACCATCTTTTGAAATGACTTTCTTAATTTTTAATTTTCAATTTAAAAAACTCAGATTTTAATTTTTTTATACAAAATCTCTACAACAAACTTTTTGATTATATTAATCATTAAAACAAGGTCAATGAAGGGAAAACATTTAATGGGTTTTAATTAGATAGTTAGATGGGCCTATGCCATCTTATTCTCAAATTAAAAATTTTCACGTATGGTTACAGTAAGTCTGAGAATCAAAAACAAAAATGAAACAAAACTAACCCTTTCAAAAGAAAAAAAAAGAAGCTCAAAGAATCCAAATCTGAATTCTTTTATTTTTTCATTCAGCTCAAAAATTCCTTTACTACGTAATAATATTTCATTTTGGAGATTATTTTATAAACATCAGAAAAAAACAAAGCAATACAAAGAAGCACCATTTTTTACATTGAAAAGGTTGCTGTTTGTTGTTTGATTTATACATATCTTTTTTTGAATACGATGAAGACAAACAATTATTATTTTTAAAAAAATGACGTAGAAAAACTTGGATGTGGAAGCAAAAAAGCACAAAAAAAATGGAGAAGCCAGACTCTTATCTTTTTTTAATTTGGGTTTTTTTAAGGAACAAAACAAAAATATTTATAATAACATTTTATCTTACGTGCTTTTCTTTAACTTAACATACAGCTAGTTAGTTAGTTGATGGCAGTGCTTTCTTTTGCTTGCATGAAGCTTTTAAAAAAAGAAGATAGGGATTAACATCATCAAAACTACGCCACCACCTTTATTATAAAAAAGTAAGATAATGTCATTGAAGAAAAAATTGTAATCGTCGCCTTCTTTCTCTAAAATCCTATATCTCCTTCATAGATATGAGTCCCGGAAATAATAATAATAATGCGCTTTTTAACACAACTGTTTTGAAGGATTTGAATGGGACAAAAAATTTATTTTATGATGACGACAAAAAAAATCCGTTCCATCCAATTCAACTACGTAACAAAATGAAAAATAAAGAAGAAGAAAGAAAATAGCAAAACAAAAAGATAAAATTTATTTTTTGTTAATGGAAGAGATTAAATGAAACAACAAGTAAAAGTAAGAAATAATGGTGGAACATTTAAAAAAAAAATGGAGGGACTTTAAAAAATTTAAAATTAAAATGTAGCCAGAAAATTACTTACAAGGCTGTAACAAAAGCAAGCGTTGTTGCATGGTTCGAGGGAGATTAATTCAATTCTCTTGGAGGTGTCGAAAAAAAAATTATTTTAAGTCATTCACTTTTTATCTAACTTTTAGTCCCATTTAATTTATTTTTTAGCCTACAGAAACGCGGAACAAAAAAAGAAAAAAAACTATCATTTTTTCTTCCATTTTCTTTTAAAACGTTAAAAACATTGTGAAAATAATGTTAATGAGAAGCAAATTAGTTAAATAATAAGAGCAAAAACAAACATCTCTTTTGCTAATTTTTAAAGACAAAAAATCACATGAAAAAAATTATGTATTTATTATAAAAAATTATAAATTATGCTAAATAGGTTTTTAAGAAATCCTGAAAAAAATTTTGAGAAAAAAACCATCTGACTTATCTCTCTTTCTTCTTCCTCCACCTTCTGGTACTTAACTTCTTTTTTCAAGTATGAATTTGAAGAAAATTGCCGACGGCACTTAAAAACAAAAAAACTTGCAAACTAAAAAGCTATGAGAAAGATTAAAAGTTTGTCTCGATGATGTCAAACAAAAAAAGAAGAATGAAATCATTTTCATCTTTAAATTTTAAACACATATAATACATGCTTTTTATTTCTATGTGTAGCAAACGAGGTGAAAATGTCTTTGGGAATTTTAATATTTCAGTTAAAAATGCATAAAAACATAATAACAAAGTGTTCCCAGGTATATGTCATCTTGACAGTAACAATAAAATTAATTTTTAAAAATATTTTTTACTATCCAAATTCAAAACTCGAAAACTTTGTTTACTATCATTTTGTCATAACGTTAGGGAACACTATTTACTATTGAAAAAAAAAAATAAAAAATTCCTTTTTTAATTAAGTTGTGAACTAAAACAAATAATTTTCGTAAACAAGAATCACGAGCATTGTTAACAAATGAAAAAAGGAAAATATAAAAATTTTAAAAGCGCCAAATTTTTCTGCATCGATGATGCTCAAAATTGTGTTTGTTTTGAATTCAGTTCTTCTTTTTTATAAATATGTATATCGAAATGGAATACAATTTAAACATTTGATGAATAATTAATAAATTTTTTTTCATGCCACATTTGTTTTTAGCTTGAAACCAAAAAAGGTGTAAAACAAATAAAAATGAAAAAACACAAATTTAAAACAAAAAAAATATAATTTTTTGTCATAAAAAACGTTAACAAAAGTTACGTGATTTTACAAAAATTTACACAAAAGAGTTTCATAAAAAATACAAAATCGCAATAAAAAATGCAGAAACCCTTCGAATTACTTTTGCACAAACTTCACGTATTTTTAAGAAATGGAAACTAAATAAAGAAAAAGAAAAACCCGGAAACAATTTAAATTTATTTTTTTTGCTGCTGTAAAAAAGGGATTCAATTTGGGAAACGAAATAAAAAAATTAGTTTTAACTAACTACAACAAGCTTTTTATTCCAACAAAGAAGCCAAAAAGTTTTTTTAATTTTTAACTAAAAATAAACATGGTCCAATCAGGAAGTTATCACATCACGTCATTTGCCGTAATCGTGAGTAAACAACTTTTAGGATTGAAGGCATTTTGGATGCATATTTTTGTGATTTAAATTTTTGTAAATTTTTATGTCATCGACTAATAAAACTTTTATTAAAAAAAGAATATAACAACAGATAATCCAAGAAAAAAAATGTCTAATAACTATTTAAAATTCAAACATAATAAAAAAATAATTATAGCTAAAATTCAAACAAAACATATGTATGTGTGTAAAAAAGATTGAGATACCGCTCGTAAATTTTTTTTTGAGAATTGCAAACAAATTAAAAAACAGCTAAATTATACAAAATATACCAAAATTAATAAAACCGCGTATCCCGAAACAAAAAATATGATAAAAAATAAAACAACCAAAGAAAGAAATAATTTTCCTGATACAAAATATTTAAAAAATTTCCTGGCAGATTTTTACTGTAAAAATTTTACGATAGATGGAAGAAATCATGCTTTTTTTATTCTGCAACTTCAGTGGAAGCAACAGAGGAAATTGGAGCATCATTTGATTCTTCCATGACTTCTTCTTCATCGATGGTATCATTTGGGAAAAGTTTAGGGATATCCTCCTCTTCATCTTCAGGCTCATGCTCGGCTGATTCAGTATGTTGATCGGCTTCAATTTCGCCCTGAAAGTAAGTTTCTTTTATAAAAGTTGTTGAAAAACCAAATCGATTACTTCTTCATCATCGCCATTTTCTCCATGCTCCTCTGCATCCGAAGCATTCTCATCATTTTCATTATCGATTTCATTCTCAATTTCATGTTCATCTCCACCCAGGATGGAATCGGTTAAATCCGCGCTACCTTTAAGCTTTTCAACTGATGCAGCTGTAGGAATAGGAGCATCAATAAAATAATCTGGATAACATTCTCTAATGGCATCCTTTATTTCTTGAGCATATTTTAATCGATTATCAATGGGAGCTTTAGTGGAATTATGAAAATCTTTTAAATGTTTCACAACTTGATCCCTCGATGGATTACCAAGTTGACATTCGGGGCATTGGAATAAATGAATATCCAAATGTGAATATGCATGATGGCTTAAACGCGATTGGGTTGGTTTTCCACATTTCTAAAAATAAACTTAGTTACTATTTTTTGACTGACAGCTATGGGCTTACCTCACAACATGCGGTATCATTAATACGCTTTCTAAAATATTGAGCTCCACCAAGAATTAGCGAAAGTTCACGCAATTTAGCCATTTCAAGTTTTTGCTTTTTTGATTTAGGTCGTCGTGTACCAAATCGTCTCATACTTCTCTTTTTAGCTGTGGATGATGGAGTTGTGGTTCCATTGCTTCCTTCAAAAAGAAATAATAATTTAAAAATGATTTATTTTTTTCTAATTTATATGGCAAAAATCAAAGAAACTAAAATCTCATGAAACAAAAAAATATGTTTACAACTAAAAACTAGAGATATATAAAAATAGGCAGACAAGACAATGTGATTTTTTGAGCAACTTAAAACTTCTTTTTTAAATAAGGCAAAAATAAAAAAATATGTAAAGCAATAACAAAAAACTAGACGATAATAAAAAAAACGTTGAGATGCAAAGGCAGCGTTATTGGCGGTGGTTGTGAGAAGGATTTCGAGGAGGAGATGTGACATCTGAGTAGGAGATTTATGTATTTATATATATAATAAAATAATATAGCCCAACCATGAGAAGCGAGGGTTTTTTCAAAAAACTAAAAAATAAGCAAATAATTTTTAGGCAACGATAACAAAAAATAATTGAAAATTGATGATTTTTGATTTTAGCTTCCCATTATTCGGCTATACTGGATATATAAAAGGCAAGGCGCAATTCTAGCTAGCATTAAAAAAAACTAAAGCAGAAAAAAGGAGAAAAAATAGGATTACAAAACATAAATACGATTCGACTAAATTTTTTGAGGGGTAATAATATCTAGTGCGAAAAAAAAGGTATATAAATAAAAGCATGTGCAAAAAATGAAAAGTTTTTTGGTCATCCTAATAATCCATCCACAACCGACTAACTAGAAGCAAAATCAAAAAAAAAATATAATTAAAATTATTTACTAACCTTTAGGAGTTGAAGAATTTTTCATTGCATCTCCAAAACCAAGTAATGGGTCTTTCATGGGTGAAGCCTAAAAAATTAAGTTAAGTATTTTGGAAAAATGGCGGCTATGTTATACTAACCTTCATAGCTGCTGCACCTTCAGACAATTCACTGTGAGATTCGCCATTTTCATCAAGTTCGGGATCTTCAAAATCTTCATCAAATAATAAAATATTATTATCTTCCATTTTGGCATCCGAATTAGTTTTTCCACGCGAAGTTCGATCAGCAAAAAGTTGTTCAATTCCAAAGCATGCTTTAGACATGGATTTAACTTCTTCCTCATATTTTCCAAGTGAATCTTCCACGCAATCATCGCTATTATGTTCTCGTCGGCCATGAGTGGAAACAGATTGGGCTCGTTCATGTTTGAATGTGCAATATTTGCAATTATATCGAATAATGCCCAAATCATTATTTAAATGCCAAAGAAGATGAAAGCCTCGAACTCGCATCATCATAGTTTTATCACACATTAAACATTTAATATATTCTTCATTTCTTTTAGTTTCAGGTTTAACAAAACTTGGATCTATTTCTCCACCAAGTTTAAGTAATCCTCCATTGCTTCGAGGTGAGGGCATTGAAGAGGTTGAAGGAGATGTGTGTAAAAGGCTTCCATTAGAACCATAATCAGATGGAGCAAAACCAAATCGCTTCTTTTTCTTTGTTGCTGCTTCAGCTTGCTCTTTTTGCATGGTATTATACATCATTTGAGCTTTTTCAGCCGTAGGACCCGGAGTATTTCCAACGGTTCCAAGAAGTTCCATGGATAATTCTTGAACCATATCAGCTAATTCTATGGAACGATCTTCCATCATATCGGGATCAATTCGACCATGTTGCTTCGATTGATGATTTTCCATTTGATCTTTGCGATAATGTTCAACTTCGCAATCATCAAATTTGCATTTAAATCGATAGGTCTAGAAAAAAAAAATGAGAAAATTATTAAACTTCTTTCTTTGAATGAAACAACTTACATTATAATCTTTACCCAAATGATAAAACATATGCATTTGTCTTGCACCTGCGGTAACGGGTTTTTGACATCTTGAACATTCACCAAGTACACGCTTTTTGGATACACAATTAACTTGTCGACTTCCACGTGGAGCTCGAGTTTTAATTAATTTTCCATTTGGAGCAGTATAACTATTTTCAGGTTGAAGATTAGGATTTCCAAGTAAAGCATTTAAATTTTCTATAATTCTACTGCTATCATTTTGATCGATATAACTGCTGCTATCATTTTGATTATATGATTCATATGGATCTAATGGATTTGTTCCAAATCGGCTTAATTGACTACTTGTAAATTCATCAAGTTCGGGAGTTTGTTCATCATTACTTCCTGCATTTCCTTCAGTTACGGATGCCAAACCATTATCCATTGGATCATCATCATCTGATCGAGCAGCTTGAATTTGAGCCAAAATATCGCTGGTATTTGATTTGGGAAGAACCGTAATGGTTGCAGATGCAAGGGGTTGATTATTTAATGATTCATCATCTGAACCACGTAACCGCTTATTTGGAGGTGCTCGAGAATGGGAAGATGAAGAATTAGCTGAACGTTTTAATGCAATGGATGAAGCTGCATCAAGTAAAGCTCGATCAAGCATAGTCAAAAGTTCTCGTTTTGCACTTTGATTATCGATATATGAATAATGATTGAGGGAAATCTAAAAAATGAAATCAAAATTACTAATTTTTTCTAAACTTAGAAAATGATGCTTACGCCTTTTTCATTTTTATGTGCCGAAAACATATGCTCACGAATTTGGGTATCAGAGGCTCGAACGGCATGACATTTCAAACATCTAAATGGCATCCAATTTAGATGTTCAGTTTTGATATGAATCTATAAAATAAAACAATATTTAAAATAATTATATATTCCTCAAACAAATAAACAAACTTCTAATTCTTCGCATGAATTTTTAGTTATTGAACATTCACAACATCTGAATGCAATTAAACCATTTGAACCACCACTTTGAATTCCACCCATCATTGAATATCCATTCATATTGTATCCTCCACTTCCAACTCCGGAATTATTATTAATTGATGATGGAGTATTACTATTTCGTTGCCAAGTTCCTCCGTTGCCTGTACTACTGGAAAATTGAATGGAAGTTCCGTTGCTCGTTTGCTGAAATTTTAGGAGTCTATGAATAAATGAATGAAAGAAAGATAGATAAGAAAAACAGGGGTCAAAAAACAAAATAAAAAATGTGAAGGGCCAATGATGAGATGCGAGCGAAGTGAATGTGAATTGTTTACAGAAATAAAAAAATTCTTCATTGCAAAAAAAAAAATCGAATGAAAAAAAGCAAAGAAAGAATACGTAAACAACAACTTCAGAAGTTGAGAAATTATTGGGAGGAGGCATTTATGAATCATCGAGGTCATGAAAAGCAGGCGATATCCAGAAATTTTCGCTCTTGGGTTTACAAAAAAAAGAAGCTTTAGGACTTTTTGAATCTTCGAAAAATTTTCTTTCTAATTTTTTGGCGCAAATATGCATATTTTATAAACTCAAATCTTACAGTATCAAACATATTTGATGCTCCATTTGAACCTCCTCGAGAAACGCCATTTTGTTGATGGGAATTGTGATGATGAGAATGATGCCTTCTTTGTTGTTGATGTTGTTGCTGTTGGTGTTGCTGCTGATAAAGCTGTTGCAACATTAAATTTGTTGCTCGATCACTCATACTTCCGCTGTTTTTGTTAAATAATAACGAAGCAGAAGGAGATGAGGATAGAGGGGAATGAGTGATAATATGATCAAAGCTCGTCGTTTTGATTTTTTTTTCTATTTTTTGCTTGAAGTCGACGTCGTCTTTCTCAATAAAGAGAGGAGAAGACACCTAAAAAATTTTTTAGATGATTACTATAATGGTAAAAAATGAGAGTTCATAAATTTTTACACGCGCCAAAATATAAAATATAAAAATTAATTTTGCGGTAAATTGATTTGATTGAAAAAAAAAGTCAAACAAAAGAGGCAAAGCAATAAAGGAATGGCAAGATGGCGCCATTGTTGAGCAGCCAGCCATCAAAAGAGAGAAAGAAAAAAAGTCAAAGCGGGAAATCGAAGACAGTCAAAAGGAAGAAGATGGGGATGGATATAATCGCAGCCTCTCATAAAACAGAAACTAACTGACTTCTTCAACATATTTTTTTGTTTTGTCTTTCTCATTTTTTTTTGTTTGAGATAGATAGATGGACAACACTGAGACTATGATGATGGCTCTGCAGAATAATAAACGGTGATGGTGAGGTGGAAAAAAATGAAGCGCGATCGATTGTTTACGCGATAATAGAAGTAGTAGAAGGGAGAAGAAGAAGAAGAAGACAAGAACAACGGGTCGGGGCCAACGACAACAAAAAATATATGCTGCTGTTGCCTGCGCTTTGTGCACACATGACTCCGGGGACAACGAAAACGAAAGAGATTCAAGAGCTTTTTTTCCTTCTTCTCTTCTCGCTGGCTTCGGTGATGGTGGTGGTAGTTGTTCACTTTTTTCCAACATATATTTTGTGTTGATTTGTGTTTAAGAATCAGAGGGAATGGAAGAGACACACAACCAATGTGATCATCACTGCTGATGAAAAAGCTTAAGTTTGATGATGGTGATTGCAGTAATATAGCGACCAACAACTGTTAGGCGGAAAGGAGATAGAAGTTAATGTTTTTAAGTGGAGGAAAAAGAAGGAGAAGATGCAAGCAAACAGGGAGGCATCGTCATCATTCATTAACTTTTGAGTTATTTTAAAAATGAAAGAAGCCTTTCTTGAAGAAGGGTTTTAAAGTCAGAATTTTAAGGCACAAAAAAAGAGAGCAACAAAGAAGCCTAAAATGAATTGAATGCATTTATTAGAAGGAAGGCAAGAATATGAAAATGAAGAAGACTTTTTTGCTTTTTTTTTTTTGCGCGCATTCCGAATAGGCCAAGTAACATCAAACTAGATGATGCTGCAGTTACTGATGACATGTAAAAATGTATGTATGTAAAGGCGCGCAAAAATGTAAGAAATAAGGAGACGCCATTTTTTGCGTTAATTGTTGTCCATCAGCCCTCAGAGGTCGATATGAATGCCTTCTGCTGCCTACCATCATCGTCGTCATTTATGGTTGGTTCATTCACACCGTTTTTTGTTTTGCTTTGTTCCTGTTTGTCCAGGAGTTTTTTTCTGTTGTCGTTGCCGTCTCCTTCTTGTTGATGATGGTGGTTGGTTACGGCCAAAAGTAGCCTTTTTTGTGATGAAATCAAACCAAAAAAAGTTGAGAAACCTTTTTTTTTGAGACGGGACAAAGAAAAAAAGCTGATGGCGCATAGTCAGTTTTAGAGGTGATTGATTTCTACAAAGTTGAGTAACATAACCACCATACAGCACTGAATTTGGAGATAAAAGTAATAAGACACAATCTTTCAAATATTTGAAGAAATAAAATAACATTCGAGAGCTATAGAGAGAAGTCACCGATTGAAAACAGCCGCCATCAACAACAATGAGATCAGCTTTAGAAAATGTCTTTCTCGTTGACTTTGAGACGATGCAAAGAAAGTTTCTAAAATGAAATGAATTGCTTCAAAGCCATTTAATGCTGCCAAAGGGGGTGGAGGAAGGATTTAGAAGAGAAGAAGAAGTTAGTTAGCTTAAAGAAAGAAACAACATTTGTTTGAAGAAAAAAAAAGTTAAGGTTTTTTGATCAGAGTGCAAGAAGAGAAGAAAGTCAGCAGCGACAGCGGCATCTGTCTTGGTGGTGGTAGTGTCCCTCTCCTGTTAAAATCGAGAACGTTGTCGTCGTCGTTGCTTTTTTGGATCATCATCGGTTGCTGCTGCCTAAGTCACCACAACCGCTGTTGTTATCGTTGTTGTCGCCATTTCCAAATGCAAAAGGAAAGAAAGAAAAAGAAAATGGGTAGAATGAATGTGATCTCGGAAGGCATTCATTCCAATATCACATCAGACAAAAAAAAATTTTTGCCAAACAACTGACAAGAACAAAAAAAAGGTATTTCAAAGAGAGAAATGAAAGAAAAATTAAGCGATAGCAAAAAATGATGTAAAGTTTTTGAAACTTTTTTTGGATTCAAAAATCAAAGAAGTGAATGTTCAAAAATTAGTTTTTTTAATTTTATTTGTTGATAGTTGCTTTGGGGTCAAACAAAAGATAGATTGTTTGTTTTTTTGTTAGTCCAAAAAAAGAAGAAGATGATGTTAGAGTTTTGAGAATATACCCTTAAAGACTCAATCTGTGTTGGCGATAATTTTCATAAATGAATAAATTCAGATTCAAGGTCGACTAAAACAGAAAAAGAGTGAGACAGACCAAAAACAGAGCATTGAGGAAAAAAAGGAAATCTGTAACATCGATAACGACAACAAACAATGAACTAACTCTTCTTTCATTCCTCTTCTCGCTTTCCCAAAAATGTTTTTGGGTTGGTTGTTGTTGTCGTGTGTGTGTTCAAATGCTCCTGCTGCAGCATCATCTAAAATTTCTTCTTTCTTCTCATTGATTATTGGAAAATAGAGGAGAGGTCATTCGACGACGACAATCATGATGCTGCTGCTTTCTTTCCTTCTTTGTAACAATCATCAACTTCAGGAGACAACGAAGACAGCACAAAAAAGGCAATGAAACAAAAAAATGGGAGAAGAAGAATCTAGTTTTTTCTTTTTGAAGACATCAAAAAAATTGAATCAAAAATTGAAGCCCACGATTGTGAGAAAGAAATAAACGACGATGATTGATTTGAAAATCAGAAATTGAAGAAATTTTTATTTTGTTGTTGATGGTTCAAAAATAAAAAGCTTAAGATTCTTGGGAAAAAAGAAAGAAAGTTGACAGTTAGAAAAACAGAAGAAGAAAAACAACGATGCACAAAAAAAAGAAGTGAACGATGATGAGATGAGGTGCACTTCAATAATTTTACCTTCTCTTTTCTCTACCTTTCCAGCCTATTTAATGGGTGATGGTAGTAGTAGCAACAACAGCAAACGTTCGCTTTTTTGTTTAAAAAAAAGGCAAAAAAGAAATGAGCAGCAGCAAAAACAAATGAGACGACGACGCACTATTTTTTTCTCTTTCTCTTTTTTTCTGAGATTGAACTAACTAACTAACTGACCACTACTACAGCTGTAGCCGCTGCCGCCATCATCATCGTCGATGCGATATATGGATGTGGCTACGATTAGTGGCCAACCACCACTACCATCGCATCGGATGAAGATGGAAGATGGAAGGCAAGCAAAACCAATAGATGATTGGGGCGCGGAGAGGACATACTTGACACTGAAGTCTCTCCATCAAAAAAAAATTCTCAAACATTGATTTTTGAAATAAACAGAAAATATAAAATGATTTTTGCTTCTTCTTCTTCGTTGATTTCGAAAGCAGCTATAAAAATTTTTTTGTAAAGAAACTACTCTAGTAGCAGCCTATGACTCAGATCAACAACATTAAAAAACAGATTGCGGATATTAGCTTCTTTAGTTTGGCTTATAGCATTCAAAGAAAGTCGCTGGAGATGGATGTTATTGGATCAGGCACGGATAGAAAATAAAGTTTGAAGTGAAAAAAGAAAAGAAAAAAATGTGAAACAGCCGTCGTCGTCGCTTTCTTTCTTTATCTTCGTTGTTGTCCCAGAAAAAAAAAAGTTTTTTTCAATTTTGGCAGGCAGAAGAAAGAAAGTAAAAAAAAGTGAAAGGGAGAAGGCTATGATCATCGATAGCAGCATCATCAACATTCATTCTTTCATTTATTCATTTTCATTTTTGCCCGATTTTGTTGAATGTGTGTATATGTCTCTTTTTTTACGCGTGGCAAAAAAATCAAAGAAGAAGGAAAAAACTAATGAGGAGATGAAGTGGAGACACAACAACCACGGCGAAGGAATGAGAAGAAGTAAACGAAACGACGACAATTGGTAAATGTGAATGGATAGATGGATAACTAACTCTAAATTAAAGCAAAAGTGTGATTTCGTCGTTGTTGTTGGTAGGGATCAGAAAAATGAGACGCTTTAGCTGTTGCTATTATTAAGCGATGAATTTGATCAACGAGAGGCAACTATAAAATGAACATCAAAGTTGAATTCAAAAAGCTTTAAAATAGTGTAATAATAATAGTCGAAAGAAAGACTTTTACAATTCATTTTCATGACGGGAGATTAAAAATTGATGGAATTTGATGTCATTAAAGAATACGAAAAATGTTGAATTGAAATTTGGTTGCGCAACTTTTCAAGCATTTACAAACAAAAAATCCAAAACTATAAATTTGAGAGTTAATTTTTTAAAGTTATTGCAAGCTTTTTTAGAAAATAAATTTAGAGGTTCTGATGATGATTCGATGTAAGGAAGTTACGAAAAACTTTTGATTATCAAAAAGCATTAACTTGCTTCAAAGCATTAACTTGCTTCAAAGCATTAAAAATAACAAAAAGAAAGAGTTAGTCATCAGTCATCATATATCATTCGCTTCAATCACGCGACTATAATCATAGAATCAGAACAATGATGCTACCAATGATGATGAAGTTGAACAAAGCTCGCAACTGCATTAGCAGCAGCAACCAATAACACCATCACATTGCATTCGAGAAGGACGTTATCGTTTTTTTTTAGATTTTATGGAAAATGATGGCTGTATATATATAATACACACACATCTGGACAACATTTTGATGTTGATGATGACGCCGACTATCTTTTTTTTCTCGTTGTTGTTGGTGGTGCTCCGTCGCCATCGTGGTTCTTGTCTTCTTATTCGCTTTCGTTTTTCTCTCCACTCATAGTAAATTCTCTTCTGCTTTTATTTTATTTTTTCTGTTGTTTTTGTGTCTTCTTTTTCTTCTTCAGCAGGTGCTTTAAAGAAGGAGAAAGGAAAGTGACTCTGAAAAATATGCGCAGGCAACACCAGATTTTTTTCTGCTTTCTTTTTTTGTTAAACTGAAAAACGAAAGAACTAAAAAGAAAAGAAAAAAGTGAAGCCGTAGTAGTTAGTATTTTTGTGCTTTTGACCATCTTTTTTCTTCCTTTCTACGCCGACGTTATTTTTTGGCAAAATAAAATAGAAAAAATGAATGCGACGGCGACGACCTATGTTTGAGAGGATGGAAGGATTCGCGCAGTTTCAAAGCATTATTATTGTTGATGATGATGATTTGGCAAAAAAAAAAAGAAGAGAAGAGAGAAAGTCGGGGCACCCAACAAACATAATCAATCGATGATCAGAAAAACGCATCAGAGAAAAAAAAAGAGAGCAACAAAAAAAATGACGAGAGATTAAAGCGGAAAGAAAAAAAGGTTTTATGGAACACAACATTATATTGCAAATCAAGGAGTAAACATAAAAAAGAATAATATATATATATAGAAGTTGGGTGTTTGGGAATCAGATCAATGCAATCAGGAAGCTATGGTAATAGTGACAATAACTATGATTGATAGAAACTCCACAAAAAAGTAGCGTTCATAGCAATAGAATATTATGGTAACAATGATTTCGTGATGGAAATTGTAAAAGCTTGTGAAAAAAAAATGTTGAAAGCCAATATGATTCATTGGATGTTCAATTTCACATATTTGAAACAACCAGAGACAACAAACTTTCTTTTTTCATTATTTATATGCTACTTAAACTAAACGCTCGTTGTCAGTTGTCATCTATCGGCCGCTGCTGTTATCACAATTCTAAAAACATCAGAGCAGCACAAAAAAAGAAAAGAAAGAATTATCGCCACAGCAACAACAGCATCATTGCTGATCTCGAACTTTACTACCACCACGAACGCCATCGAGACATTGATTTCAGTGAATTCATGAGAGAAATAACTTTCATATTTCAATGTTTAAATCGAAGCAATCTTAGTGGAGTATTCTTTTACAAGTGATGTCCACAGTTACCAACCACCACCACCAAAATCGAGAAGGACTACGACGGCAACAACAACGAAGCAGCCTCACAAAAATAAAAAGCTGCAGTCAAAAAACGGTTCTTTTTTTTCTACCCTTTTTTCCGTCCTTCTCCTTCTTCACTTTATTTCTGGCTGCAGCTCCCAACCAAACAACAACCAACAACGCAAAAAAACTGCAACATACCACTTTAAAAATGGAAAGAAAAGCAGACGACGACAACGAGAAACGAAGCGAGCTTGAAGAAGATGCGGGGTCTCTTTCTTCTTCTTCTTATTCCTTCATCTCAAATATATTTTTTTAGACACACTTGCTTTTTTAACTTTTTATTTTATGATTGTTAACAGTAGGCTGAAAGCATAAAAAAAAGAAAGATATTAAACCAGATGCTTTAAGTTTTAAAAGAAGGTCAAAGTGTATAAAAGCACACGATGGAAAAAAGTTCCAAAATTTAAGAACCTTAAAATCATAAACATGCAAACATTGAATTACGGTACATCATTAAAGTCTCAAACGTACATATATGCTTCAATCTCTCCCTTGCTAATTAAGAACGCATTTAAGAGGCGGCTAAGCTATACCTATTTTACAAAAAACGCGAAAGCAAAGTCATATCCACGCACACACTCAAGAAAAACTATAGCAACCAATAAATAAACAAACTTCTGAAGCGCAACATTTTCTTTTATTTTTTTCAATGAGAAGCCATCTCTCTCATTGAGTCTCCATTCTCTCGCTTACATACTACTACTGCCTTTTAAGCTTTTATTTTTCTTCGTCTTCTTCTTTAACAACAAATTCTTTCTGTTTTCTCAAACACATATAAGCACACTTTTTTCTTTGATAAAAAAAAGACCATAGCTACTGCAAATACTACTGGCATCCGAAGGAAAGAAAAAGAAGGAATGTTGAAGACTTCAAAAAATGGTGCCAATGACTTGCGCCAATAACACAAAATATTTTTTTTACTTCTTTGTAGCCAAGGACGGCAAAATGAAGGCAATGACAACATTTTTGGATACCAACAGCGACGACGACGGAAGTGCGTGCTTCCAAGCCAGTAGTTGTTGCTGAAGCTGAAGAAGCACACGAAGCTGAAGCAGTAGAAGGTTTTCAGACGCAACTAAAAAACAAAAAAGAAGCACGAAATACAACACACACATACATGAGTATTTTTGAAAAAGCTTTTTTGTGCTTCTAATGTTAGCTGCTTTAAAGGTGCGTCATAATATTATTTTTTCTTCTTCACCACAAAAAAATAATACAAGAAGAGCTTCAATAATAACATCAACAACAACGACATCATATTTATTAGAAGCACGAACCTACAAATATATAAATGGCAAAATATAAACAAGGTTTAAAGATAGATGGTTTAGATTCTTCTTTAAACTAACAAGCAGCCTCAAAGAGAATGTGAAAGGAGGAAGGACATCTGGGCCTCGTTATAGCTACATACTTTTTAAGTTTAAAGTTTTGCAAAAAAACAGGAGAAAAAAAGAAACGGAACGCAAATGAGAAACGAGAGAGGAAGAAAAAAATTTGTGAGTGATCAACCAACATTCGACCAGTTTTCTTTCCTTCATACATTTTCGGTTGTCTTTCTTTTACTCTGCTGCAACTCAAGAGAAAAAGAAATCGAAGCAAATGTGGAAAACTTTGTTGAGAAGATAAGCGACAAAAAAAATCAGAAAGAACAAAAAAATGCGAAGTACTTTGTTTTTGTTGTCAAATAATTCTTTTTACCCACTTTCTCAATTTATTGCTTCTTCTTTGACTGATGTCTCTCTAAAGGTGCATCTTTCGGTAATATACCACCATCATTCATTGATTCCCTTTTTAAGACTCATGGCGCCAGCACTATGAATGTGGAAATGAATAAATACACTTATAATGAAATGAATTAAAAGAAATAAAATTTCATTTTCCATGTATAGCTATACTGTTCCCCATATCAATGACAAAATGACAGTAATCGAAAAAAATTAAACATAAATTTTTACTTAACTATCAAAAAAAGAGAGTAACAAAAACAAATAAAATACATACATCTGTTTTACTATCACTTTGTCATCGCATTTAGGAACACTATGTTATTACTTTTATATTTAATATTAAAATGTAATATTTTTTTATATCAATTTTAAGTTTCAAATGAAGTAAAAGAAAAGCTGCTGGTTGGTTGCAAGAACAACAAGCATCCTTCCAATTTTTAATGCTTTTTTACTTGAAGACTTACGCTTTTGACGTTAATGTTTCGTTTACTTACCAAAAGACATACATGACTTCATTGAGCTTTTTTTCTCTCCTTCATTTTTTTTCCTTTCTTTTAACTTAAAAAAAAAACTAACGGTCTCTTGGTTTTGTTGTTGTTGCTTTTGTTTCAACTGTGTGTCTTCGCCTAGTTTTTTTTTGTGACTTCAGTTTCCAAAGTGTTGTGTTTGGAAGATGAAGCAAGCGATGTGGATTCGCTTTTTGGGTTTCCCTCTTCAGCTACTTACGGAGATGACGACGACATATTTTTTAAGGATAGGAAGAAGAAGAAAAACAAGAAGCCGCCGTCGTCGATGCTTTTATCTTCATTTTCATTTTATAACGAAAAAGAATAAGAAGGAGATGACTTCTTAAACTCTTCATCCATTTTTCCATTCATTGTTGTCATTGGAATGATGAAAATGAAAATTTTTGTGCCACCACCACCACTTTTTTATGCATTTGGATATAAAATAAAAAAGTGACACATTGTTTCACTTTTCTCCATTAACAGCAAGTCTCTCAAAGAAGCAGACGATGATGACCGCCGCTGACTATCCTTTATGAAAAAATTATTAAATAAACTTTATTTTACATCAAAAAGAATTTAGTTAGTTAAAATATACAAACATTTTTGAGATTATAATTATTTTTAGTTTTGTTAGTGGTTTGTTTTTTTGAATAATAATAAATTATACTGTGTTAATAAGGTTTTTGGATTAATTGTTTGATGATGGTTTTTAAACAGATTGTCTAAAAGCAATGCAAGTTACTTCACCCTTTGAAGCTTCACAATAAAGATTTGAACTGTAAACATATGAAAAATGTCCACGAGAACAAATGACATCAATAGGGCCAGCAAACATTTTTTCTGCGAGGGTATTAATGGTATGTTTAGATTCAGATGAATTTTCAGTGATGTTCTAAAAAAATCAAGTTTTAAATTTTTTAGTTGCAAACACTTTTTTTGGGACAATGCATTAGCTAATTTCTTACTTCAAGCATTAATTGTTTTAAAATATCATTATTACATTTAGCAGCTTTTTCAGCTCCTGTATCCTCCGCGGAAGTAACTTCGGCGGATGTTTTAGTGGGAGTTATTTCTGGGGCAGCAGTGCTATCAGAAATTTTTACAGCTGGTGCACTGGTTGATTCAACTATAACAGCTGCAGCTTCTTCAGGTTTTGGATGTGGAGCAAATCGAGAAGTTTTAGATTGGCGTGAACGATGAATAGCTGCCGCAACTTCAGGGGCATGATCGGATTGTTCTTCGCCAAGTTTTTCAAAATATTTTAAATTTGTTGTATGTGTATCATCTGAGGCAGCGTGAGCAGGATCATCGAGATTAAAACCGGCAAGTTGGGCGCGCTAAAGTTAAACGTTAAAAAAGATACAAAAGTCTCGAATTTGATCCCGTTCCTAAAAGTTTTCTTACCAATTCCAAATCATCCGCAGGTGATACAGACCCAGTATTTTTAGTTCCTTTTGCTTTAGCCTTAGCAGCACATCCACCACCACATGGTGCTGGAGGTGGACAAGCAGGTTGGCAAGCGGGTTGACAACCACATCCTCCACCACCTCCTCCTCCACTGCCTGGGAATAAGAATCCAGTACCACTTGAAATTAATAAAGCTACAGCAATAATTGAAAGTTTATGCATTATTTTCTTTCCTGAAAAAAAGTGTAACTATTGAAATAAAAATTGAAAGTGAGAAATTAATGACGACGTTAAAAAATTGCGCAAGAAACAAATTTCTTTTAATGAACCGAATAAAAAAAAGTGAAAGTCTTTTGTTTTTAATCTTTCTCTCATCCCTTCATTTTTAACACAGCCGCAGGTGAAAATCCTCCCCAAAAATAATTTTTCTTCATTTTCTTCTTGAATTTAATCAAATTTTGGGGTCATCGATTTCTCTTTCCTTTTCTCCACAATCAAATGCGAAACACCACTGTGATGATTGCTTTCTCTTTTTCGAATCTTCTTTAAATCATCCACCATTTATTCTAAGCGAAACAGATCCCAAAAAATTTATTAAACCACTGAAAAGTTAACTAACACTTTTAGATCCCAAAAAAAAAGAAAGAACTAATCAAAAACTTTCAATTTCTGTTAACAAGAAATAATGTGAAAAAGCGAAATAATTTTTTGAAGAAGTTTTTCATTGCCTTTTATATATTTTTAAAAAATTTTATTCCAAAAAACAAAAAAAATATAAACGATAGATTAAAGTGTAATTTTGTCACATTACAATGAACGACGACGAGAAAGTGGATGGAGGAAAAATCAAGATCTTTATTTGAAGGCAAAGGCACTTAAAGAAAATGAAAATGAGGCGGAAAAAAAGGGGATGTTGCTGCTGCGCATAGGCGTAAGTCATACAAACGAAGAATCAAAAAATCAGGAACTTCGCTATACAAAAAAAAACGAAGAACGATTGTATCGTTCCTTTTAGCTTTTTTGATTTTAATTTTAATTTGGAAAAATAGCCTACTAAAATCTATATAGTACATACTTGATTGAAGTTAGCCTGGATATGATGTCAATGAATTACACTTCCGTTAATTTTAATCAAAATATCGTGTATTTTACGCAAATTAATAAATGATTTCATGTAAGATAAACTATTTTTATTTAAAGCAACAATAAACATAAAAACATGGTTTAAAACATTAATTATTATTATAATTTCATTTCTTTAGTCAATTCTTCTACCATCAACATCAAGACAAATTCCATCAAATCCATAAGCAATAAGAATAAGAAAACCACCGATAACAGAAACACCTTGAAAGAAATAATATTTCATGAAATCACGATAGAAGTAATCGGCTGGAAACATCCACCATGAATTGAACCAAAGATTAAGACCGAGAATCCATAAAATAACAATCAAAGTTGAGAATCTTGTTTTGTATTTGAAATAGATGGGAACATTTAAAACCAACATGACAAAAGGAATAAGCTAAAAAAATATATTGGTCAATTTTAATTATTAACAAATTTTACCATTGATTTAGAAGAAAATGTTAAACAATACATTTCTAAATAGCAATACATCATTCCGAGCCAAACACGACCAAGTAAAAGCGCCCGTGTATCTTCTAATTGCAGATTTTCATTATTCGTTTGTAAAAAAATTGCAATAAGAGAATCATCTGAAGCTACATCATATAAAAATAAAGCACCACTAACAGCAATAATTGAAGTAAAAGATTTGTTTGAATAAGCGACAACGTGAAACAACAAAATACTAGTCAAAATGCCACATGAAATACTAACATATTTTCTTGACATGATCAAAATTGCAGGAATAAATTGTCCAAAAACATCATAAAAAACAAGTAAAGTAGATAAATGCCATCCAAAATTCCATTTTTCTTCCAAAATTTCTTTATGAGCATCCCATTTTGTCCATTTTCGAAAACCATCGTCAATGAAAGTTGAAATGACGCATAATCGAGCAACATGAGGCAAATATGGTTTTGTTTTCAACAAAAGCTAAATGAAAAAAAGTTAAGAAAAAATAAAAAAATTATAAAGGATTAAACTTTACATTATTTATTGAAGCTTCAAGCCGGTCTAATAGTTCCACAAAAGCATGTATGACAGTCAACCAAAAATAAAGAAACCTTGTAAAACGAATATCCCAGTCATCATCGTCGAAAAAGGTTGTTTCAAGCATGTTTGATTGAAAACAGATGAATGAATGGAAGAGAAAAAAGTAAAAAAGAAGAAAGTTTTTTAGAAAAAAAGCATTGGATAATAACGCTAACAAACGAAATTATCATAATTTTTACAAAGTTTGTTCAAAAAAAGCGCAGCATCGGCATTATTTAAAGCATATTAATGTTTATAGAAAAATTAGTATTGTTATTTGTCTTTCTAAAAATAACCTTTTTTCCTATGTAATCATGTTCAGTACCAAAAAGAAAATAAAATTAAAGTATCGCTGCGACTTCGAAATCTCAAAAAAGTGAATATTCTGATTATTTTTGAATCCCTTGAATTCCGTACTTTTATTTTCGAATTGTAACAAGTGTTAGTTTGTAAGAATCGTTGGAAAAAAAAGAAAGAAAGTGATAAAAAATTTTATTCAAACATAAAATCATAAAAACAAACAAAAAGGTTAAAACTTTAATTATTATTAAATATTCATTTGTTTATACGCGTCTTCTATTATTATCAAGGCAAATTCCATCAGGTCCATAAGCAATAAGAAGAAGTAATCCACCAATCAGAGATAAAGATTGAAAGAAATCAGATTCTGTGTTATCATGAGTTGAAATAGTGCAACAATAATTAACCCAAAGACTACGACCAAAAACCAAGAGAACAAGAGCCATACACAAAAGTTTTGGTTTAAATCTGTATTCATTGAGCTTAGAGAAAATATAAGCGATAAGATATCCAATCTACAAAAAAAGAGAAATTATGATAAAATATAAATAATAAAAACCCTTACCGCCTTTATGTAAAAACTTTCATTGTCAAAAATAAATACAAAACTAAAAATCCAGAAGCGACTAAAATCGAGCATAGTTGGATTTGGTTCATTATTAGCTAGAGCAACATCACCAGCATTGATAGCACGTTGTTCATATTGATTTACAGCAAATAAAAGTATTAAAGAGCCAAAAGCAAATGAAGTCAAACTACTATTATAAGCAAAAAGTTGAAGTACCAAAACACTAACCAAAATACCACATGAAATTCCAACTCGTTTGTTAAACATGATCAAAATAGCAGGAATAAGTTGTCCAAAAACTTCATAAAAACCAAATAATGTTGATAAATGCCATCCACAATTCCATTTTTCTTCCATAATTTCTCTATGAGCATCCCATTTTGTCCATTTTCGAAAAGCATCATAAATGAAAATTTGAACAATACAAAATCGAGCAACATGAGGCAAATATGGTTTCGTACTCAACAGAAACTAAAATTAAATGTTATTCTACAAAGTTAAAAAAAAATTAAACTCACGTTATTTGTTGAAGCTTCAAATTGGTTAAAGTATTTCACGAAACCATGAATCACAGTTATCCAAAAATAAAGAAACCTTGAAAAAATGCGAAGAAATATATCTTCCCAATCATCTTCAACCATTGTTACAGCAGAAACAAGCACGTTTGACAGAACGAAATTTGATGAATGAAAAAAGGAAAGAGAAAAAAAACAAAATGAATAAAATTTTTGGAATAAAAAACATCGGAAAATTGTAAAAAGAGATTTTAGCATTTTTTTTTTAAACTCTAAACCAGAGCATACTTTTTTCTATTTTATTTATTTACTGCTTTAAATAATTTAACTTCTAAAATTTTTACTATGAAAAAAAAAAGAAGCTGAATCAAGCTCAAGCCACTCACTTTAATAGAAAGATAGTGTTCTCCACCATTATGACAAATGGAGAGTAATCAAGAAACCGTTTGAATGAACTTTTTTGTTACTTCCTTCTGTTAATATCCAATGATATATTTTTTAAAGAAAACTTTATTTATAAATTTATTTCTTAACATAATAATAATATATCATTTTAATAAGGAAGTATCTTTGATTTTCTTTTTTTGTTGATAATAATATAGCACCAAACAATACTGACTGAGTTAATAAAATTTAAATTAAATATTATTTTTTTTGGGAACAAAAACATTGATAAGCATCCTTTTGAAGCATAGAAAAAAAAATTTAAAAGACAAAAACAAAAAAATATATCTTAGGTTGTTGATTGAGTGAGTGAGAGAGAGAGTGATAAAAAAAAGAAACGATAAAATAAAAAGTTTGAGCGACAATAATAATAACAATAAATTTATTTAATAATAATTATTTATTTATTTATTTTATTTTTATGCCCGACGTAAATATGCATTTCGATATAACCCATTTCCAGTTCGATCTTGCTTAAAATGGCATCGAAGAATACGCAAATAAGTCATTCGAAATCTTGTATTACATAATGCATAACATACAGGATTTATTGTTGAATTTATATAACAAAGGCAATATGAGATCGTAAAAAGTATATTTGGTACTGAATGAGGAAAAAATGCTTCCCATACAACGATTACTAAAAAATTTTGAAATTAGAGAAGCCTCAATACGAAATTTTTTTTAGCTTACCGTTATATGGAGTCCATGTAACGATGAATGCTATTAAAATGGCTGAAAGTGTTTTAGCTGCTTTGGAATCTTGTTTTCTTTCATTTTTACGGCGCTCTTTTTCACTTTTTCGCTGAAAAATTTAATTCTCAAATTTTTTGATTTATTCAAATTTTCTTCTTCCTTACATTATCCCTTTTTTCAATTTCTTTAACCTTTCCATTTTGATGATGTGGTTCTGCAGCTTTGGTAGTTGATTTAGTTGATCCTTGTGCTGAAATAGGTTTTTCTGCAGCCATTGATACCCGTTTTATATCATCTGCCGTAACTGTTACATCACTTCTTGATCGCTTTCTCATAGGTGGGCGACAATTTAATCCTCCACCTCCGCCACCACCTTCACCTGATGATGGACTGAAAATTAATGCAATTTTAAAAGATTTATTAAAGGAACATAGCTATTTGATGCCTTTTTTCAAATTTCATTTTCCCGCAATTACCCGCAAGCGTAAAGATGAAGCGAGCTTTTTTCCGTGCAAGTTTACTGTATTACACGGAAAAAAGCTCGCTTCATCTTTACGTTTGCGGGTAATTGCGGGAAAATGAAATTTGAAAAAAGGCATCAAATAGCTATGTTCCTTTAAAGCAGACGATAAAAATTTTGCAAAAAATAATACTCACCGCAAATTTGATGTATCACATGATGAAAGCCTAACAGACGGACGCTTTCCTTCACCATCTCGTAACTCGATTAACACTGTATAATTATGAAGCAATGGCCTTTCTGAAGCATTTCGACTTCGAAATCTATTCCCTGATCCTGTAAGGGTTCGACTTCGAGGTGAGGTAGGTGGATCCGTGATTGTTGCATCCAAAGATGCCGTGTCTTCAGGATTTTCTTGATTACTAATTGTACTTGAAGCTTTTACTGAACGTTTATGCGAAGTTGCATAAACGCTTGATGCAAGTGAAGTTTCATCGGGATTATTTGGAATATCGGAGGATTCTTCTGAAGAATATTCGGATTTTCCTGCGCATGCTCGAAGCCAATTATAACGTCGATGCTTTTTACTAAAAAAATTTGAAACTTTAGAGAAGCAAAAAAATAAATAACTTTTTTAGTGATTTTTGTTTATTAAAGCTTAAAAGATAAAAGTTTGGGATTAAAATAGACTTAATTTTTTATTTTTGACGTCATTTTAAAAAAGGCTCAAAAGGTCAAAAAAAGGGGAAGGATATGATATTACAGAAAATGTTTCTTCAATTTCATTGATTTTTATATTGGAAAAATTTTAAAGCTAATAATTATCATCAGCCAAAAATAAAAAAACACAATGGTGAAAGTGTTCCCTTCTAATATGACAACAAGAGAGTAAAAATAAAAAGTGAATATGTAATTATATGATTATTCTTAATAACCGATCCTTTTATTTTTAAAATTTTACAAATTATGCTTTTTTTATTAACTAACTTCATTCGTGGATTCATAATTCCTTCCATAAATGGAAACATTTGTTTATTACGTTTTATTGAATCCGCATTATTTATTACTACCGCATTGTTGCTATTGTTGGTAGTATTATTTGAAAGACTGGTACGATTTCTCATCTGAAACATTTTTAAAATAATGCGTTGATAAAATAAAAAGGAAACGGAAATAAATAAATAAAAGAAAATTTAAAAATATTTTTTGTAAAGTAAGAAAACTTAAAAATTTGGACCAACAACACACGAAAGAAATGAAAAAAAGTACTAAAAAAAGAGTTAAAACTAAAGGAAAAAAAGAAGAGAAGTTAAAAAAGTTTTGATAGGCGGTGGTTGCTAATAAAAGCTAATAATTAGCCGAAGTATTATGTAAATAAATCCATGTAAATCGCCTGCTTTTATTAACAACAACCATGAAAGTAATAAGAAAAAATCAGAAAACTGAAAAACTTGTGAACTAAAAAGTTTTGCAATTTTGAAAAAAAGGTTTGTGCTGAAATGAAAGAAACGCAAAAAAGTTTTTTGTTTGTTTGTTTGTGCCATAAACAGAAAAAAAGTGGTAGTAGTTTTAGAAACAAAAAAAGTTAGTTAATTTTATTATTTTTTACAAACGGACCAAAAGGAGCGGCACGAATAATTGTTGAAGAGCTGAAGTTGCACCGATTTCAGTCGGCGTAAACATCTAAAATTAATTATTTAAAATCCCAATTCAAAGACACACACTTCAAAAAATATTTGTAAGTTAATTATTATTTATCAAAAACATTTGTTAAGCAAGCGATTAGTAGTAGTAAAAGCCAAAAAAAACATTGGTAATAAAGGGAATGGCAAAAAAATGGGATAACACGATTTTGAGAATTCGATAAAAGAGAATAATAAAAAAATTTAATTTTAAAAAACGGGATTTAAAAATTTTTTAATGGAAGAGTTTTAAAATGGTTAAATAATGGATGCAAAAATTGTGATAGCCGATGATGGCTTTTTTGCTTACCCATTTTATATAGTCTGATGTACACTGCAAATTTTTCAAAAAAATTAGACATAATTTTTTTTAAATAAGGCTCTCAAAATATTTTCTTGTATTTTTTTAAAACTTATTAAAGTCCAAAAATGGAATCAAGGATGAGTTAGTTTATCAATTTCGAAAGACTTGATTTTTTTAGATTTAAAACAACAACCAAAAAAGTTACCTGTCCCGCTTGTAATTTTCTGAATTCTCTTTGACGTCGTTTAGTTTCACAATAAACTCTCGAATATAATATAATCATAATAATAACGGGAATATAAAATGCTGCAGCAGCAGTTCCAACTGTTACATATGGATTAGTTTCAAGGAATTGAACCACGCAGGTTCCAGGTTCAGTAATAAATTTTCCTTCAATATATGGCCATGACACGATCCATGGAGGCCATAAAATTGTTGATATCACATACGTGCATGCAATCATTATTAATGCTTTTCTCGTGGTTCTCCTTGGTCGATATGTTAACGGTCGAGTAACAGAAAAATATCGATCAAATGAAATTAACAATAAATTTAATACTGATGCATTTGACATTAAATAATCTATGCATAACCAAAATTGACATGCAACATATCCAATACCCCAATATCCTGTGGCAGTATAATATGTCATAAGTGGAATTGATATAAAACCTAAAAAATCGCAAAAATGAAAAAAAAGCAAATTTTATAAATTAGAAAAATTTTTATCGGCTGCTTTTCAATAAAAAAAATGGCAGACTTACCAATAGTTATATCAGCTACAGCTAAACTAAACAAAAAGTAATTACTTATTGTTCGAAGTTGTTTATCAACTTTAAATGAAACCATAACCATTAAATTTCCTACGGTTGTAACAAATGCAAAAAATAATCCAAGCGCAAGCTGAAAAAAATTCGTTTTTTAATCATTAAAATTAAATACATCAAAAAAGATGTTTACTTAATTCCTAAAAAATAATATATTTTTTCTTCTTATTGGTCTGGGTTCAAAAAAAGGAAAAATTAAATTATGGCTATTTTGCGGCAACCTTTTATAAAGAAAAGAGTAAACGGCAGACAAATTTAACCGAGCAATAATAATAATTTGATAATAGAGTCAAACACAAAGTTTGTTTTTAATAAACAAATTTTAACATTTTTTAATAGAAAAATTATAAAGAAAGCAAAGTTACAAAGTGTTCTCTAATGCAATGGCAAAGTGATAGAAATTTGGAAAAGTAAATTTTGTATTTTATGGTTGCTATCATTTTGAATTAATTCAAGAAAATAAATTTAATTTTTTTTGATTACTATCCTTTTAAGTTTATAATTTTCGTTTAATAAAAAGCTTACAACAAGTGCACGAAGAGTTGATCCACTTAAACCAATAAAGTCTCCATTATCAGGTTCTTTAAGTAAATCCAATACATCGGGTAATAAAGCGGATGCATTACTTTTGGCTCCAATATCACGAAAAACCGTATCATTTCCAATTGAAGCCACAGAAGTATCATTGAGCATATTGGCTAATGCATTCATAACCACACGTAAAACTTTGGATTGATCCGAAAAACTTGATAATACTGTGGAATCTAAGCGCGGATGATGGTTTGCGCTGCTACGAAAGGTAGCGGATGGTTGAGCTCCAACTACCATTTTTTAATGTAATATCACGGCATTTTGTAATTAACTAAAAAAATTATTACTATCATTTTTTAATAGAAATAATAAATCAAAGCAAAATAAAACAACAAAAAAGCAACCGAGAATTTTTATTATTAAAAAAATGTAAGCGACAAACAGAAACCAACAAAAAAAAGTTCTGGGAAAGAAGAATTATTATTTGGAGAAAAAAAAGAAGAAAAAAAGAAACTCCATCGACGCGAAAGAAATAAACATAGTCTTTCTTTTTGTTTTATAGAAAATTCAACCGTAAAAAAATCAAAGCAAAACGCAAAATCAAAGCCAAAAAAGGGTTTTCCAAAAAGACTTTTCGAACTTTTAAAATATTGAAAAATGTCGTCAGCAAAAGTTTATGAATTAAAGAGTTCGTTTGGTTCAAAGCAAAATAAAAAAAACAAACATGCGTTTAAAAGGGCAAAAGGAATTACGAAAAATTTAGTGAAAAGTGACCCCCAAGATTTGGATGACAATATGAAAATAATAAGAAAATGCAACTATGGAATTGAGTGGGTTACTATCACATGAGAAAGTAACAAACATAAAACTTTTTTTGTTTTGTTTTTGTTACTATCTTTTTGTCTTATTGAAAGGGAACAGTATTCATCTACAAAAAATTTTCTTAAAAATAATACAAATATTATTGATTAAAATTAGAAACAACAAAAAACATTAATTTAATACTGAAGCCATCCTTGAATAGCTTAAAGAAGGAGTTAAAGGATTATTATATAAAAATTTATAAAATGAATAAATATTTTTTCCTTCCAAAGTCTAAATTACAAACATCAAAAAAAGCAATATGTTTTGCAAAAAATAAAAGAAAGCAACTATTTTTTTTATATGTTTTAAAAATTTCATTTACCAATAAGTAAAAATAATATTAGTGTAACGCTTTTGATTAAAAAAATTTGAAGAATTTTATTCAGATTTTTATAGAGTCACTCGCTTGCTTGTAAGGTCGTTGTTTGTGTCTTTGCACTTTTTGAATGGAGTTATTTTTTATGAGAAAAAGTTTAGAATTAATCTATTTTTAAACCCTATTGAAGACATTGGAATTTTTTTAAATTTCTAAATGAAAAAAAATAAGAACAAGGAATAAAACTTGTCATTTGCATTTCTCTATATATTTTTTTGTCCTTAATTTGGAAGTTTCTATCTCGTGCGCTGCTTCTTCAAGACCAAAGAAGAGAAACACAAAAAAAAACAAATGCTTTTTGAATCTTTTATTTTTTTTATTATCTTCCAACAAAAAAAAAGTTTTTATCCTCTGTGCTTATTTTTTTGTTTCAAAAAAAATGCCGTCAGTTGCTTCTTTTTTGAATTTTTACTTCTGAAAAACTCCAATGCTGCCAAAAGTTGCCGAAGAAGAAACAATCATTCCCTTTGCTTTTGCCATTCCTTCCAAAAAATGGATGGAAGAAAAAAAGGAAGCAAAGGTCTTTTCTCAAATGGGTGACTAGCGCGCTCTTCTTATATATGTCTAATCCTCTTTGAACGGCCCCCAAATTGCCAATAAAAAATAATGCAAAGCAAGAAAGACAAAAAATAAAGCTTTCAAATTCAAAGAAAACAAAAGACATTCTTGAACTTGGACGAAGAAGTAGATGATGGCACTTTTGGAAAGAATATTAAAATTAGAAGTATGTATAATTTATAAAAAAATTACAAATAAAAGTTTAAGGGTAAAGAAATAACGGTAATTTTTGCATAAAAAAAAGAGAGTAATCTGATGAATATCCGCGGATGGAGTCCAAAAACAGTACTTTAGTTTCTTACAAAAATTTTATAGATATTCCATGAATATTTTTAACTTATGATTTTAACACAAAAATCTAAAATAATTTTCTTATTGAAGTCGTTAATATCCCTTTTTAAAATTTTTTTAAGCTTCCCTAAAGTTTGCAATCAATGGATTCATCCAAACCACAAATACATATTTCTTTTGCTCCTGCTAAAAATGAATCCTTGACCTTTTTTTATTCAAAGAAATAAAAAAAGGCATGGTGGCGGTGCCAAAATAAGCGTAAAAATATCTCTTCAAAATTCACCTTTCTCCAAACAAATGAAAAATATGTTTCACTTTATTTTAAGAGATTCAACCATGATAAAAAAAATAAATGGGAAGAGAATGAGATAAAAGGTTCAAAAATAGTTGCAATTCTTTCGGCAAAAATTACGACATTTTTTTTTATGAAAAAAGAAAAAAGTGAAATGCAAAAAAAAGAGGGAACAAAAAAATATAAAGAGAGAGACCGAGAACGAAAGATATGTATGACACCTGGTTTACATTATTATATATGGAAAAAGGGAAAAAAGAATAAAAGCTTCCTTCTTTTTTTTCTCTATCATCTCTCTTTTTCAAACCAAAAACTACATTCTTTTTTTAAAAAGAAGAGCAAAAAATGAATCTTTGAAAAACATAAAAAAATATAAAAAAATAATGTTTTTTTCTTTGGCAAAAAAAATCAACAAAGTGATAAAAAATAAATATAACGGAAATGGTCAAATCGGAATTGACAGCTTTCAAAGTTATAAAAGAAATATGCAACAGACAGAAGCAAGCAAGCATTGGCACTTTGCCGTTTATTTTTTTTGTAATGACCAAATTGAAGATTAACAGAAAATGAAGAATAAAAAAACGACGAAGAAGAAGAAAAAAAAGGAAAAATGCAATAAGGAATTAGCAAAAAAAAAAGCAAAGCAAAGTTTTTTTTGTTGTTGCGGGTTTTCAGAGTCTTCCTTATTTTTGCGACTTCTTAGACTTCCTTTCTATCTAATAAATAAATATATATAATAAAAAAAAAACATTAAAGAAAAAATATATTTTTCGATGTTATAAAAAAAGAGTGTTAATTTTTTTTAGTTTGAAACAATCAACATTCATTAAAAAGCCAGAGAAGTGATTAGTTTTTGGCAAAGAAAATGAAAAACACAGAAAGCAACCAACGGAACACAAATTTTTTGTTAAGCTTCAAACATAAAAAAACAAGGGAATAAGAAAGAAAAATTTACCTTGAAAATATAATAAAAGTTCATTTCAGATATGAAAAGAAGAAAAAAAAGGAAAAAAGTGCAAAATATGTATGTATGAAGAAAAAATGGATCTCTTCTTCCTCTGACTATGATTATTTACACTTTTAGAACATTATTATTTAATTAAAGGTGGAAATATAAAAAAAGGGAGAAGTAAAAAAATGAGATAAAAAAAAAGATGATGTGTATATTCGAAATTATTTATATTATTAAAATCCCATGGGAAAATTTTCAAATATGATGAACACACTACTAATTGAGTTTATGTATGGCACCTGAAAGTAATTTAAAACAAAAGTCAATAAAATAAATGATGTAAAATATTACGCGAAAATTTTTTTTAACGATAAGTTAGCTTTGAGGTTATAATAAAATTATTGCTTAAAATTTGTTTATTTAAACCCTAAATTTATCTAGGAAATAGCTCAAAAATAAATGTTCCCTAAAACATGACTTCCGAATTCGGCCGACGAGCAACTATTAGTTACACTATCTTTATTAGTTGTCGAATCTTAAATAGTTTCAGCAGCTGCGTGAAAATTGATACTGAAAAAAAGTTGAGAAAACGAAAATTATATTTATCTTCCAAGAATAGAAGTTTTTTACTGTCACGTTTTTATTAATCCGAAATATGTGCTAATAATAAAAATGTGTTCACATTTTTATTTTAACAACCATAAAACTTTTATTTCATGAAAACAATACTTTGAATTGGCTCCTTTTTAGAGACACTTTCAAAAATATGACTAATTATTTTTCTACGGCAACCAAAAAACATCTACATACTAGTTGATCGATCTTTAACGATACTTAATTTTTTCTTGTTCACTTTTGAAACACGTTTTATTTTCAATGAAAAAAAATACAAAAACGAAGGCAAGAAAAAAAAGTTTGAACGAACGAACTAACTAACTCCACATCACATTTTAAAAGGAGAAAGGCCTTTGGCAGACATCCATCCAAAGCCGACGACGATGGTGGATGAAATCCGATCCCATGAAATGAATGTAGCCAAAATAAAAAAATCCTCCTTCTTTTTTTTATTCTCCTTGAAAAATAGAAGAAAAAACTTTCTTACTTCTTCGTCTTTAAGAAGGGAAAAACTTTTAAAAAACTTTTTAAAGCTGCTGCCACAATAAATAAAAGGAAAATAGGGAAAAATGATGGACCTTTGTTGAAAAATTTAAAGAAAGGAAGTTTTTAACCTTTGAAATTTGGTTGGAGGCTACTGAATGGAAAGAAAAGAGTGGACAATGCTGATGAAATAGAGACATTACCGGCGCTATCAACGATAAAATGGATTTTGTAGGTTGATGAGAGAAAAATTGGAGGTTTTTACTAATAATTATGAAAAGATCGAAAAAAATTTATTGATAACAAAGTGTTCTCTAGTGCGATGACGAGTTGAAAGTAACCAAAAAAACTTTAATCGCAATATTTCAGTTACTATCGTGAATACAAAATAAGTAAATCGAAAACTAGGTTACTCTCTTTGTGAAATTACCATTTTTTAAAGAAATATATTCATAAATTTCTTTCTTTAAGTTCTGACTGAAACTCTAAACGGTAATTTTAAGTATAAAAATAAATCAAAAAGCTCCTCATAAACTTAATAAATAGACTGTGTTGAATATTTTCCCAATAATTTCCTCAATAAATCATTCTGCCTCCAAAAAGCTTCCGAATTCAATCTTTTTTTAAAAGAAAAATAAATAAGCAAAAAACTCAATAATATTCTGTCTTTAAAAAAATGGATGAAGAAAGAAATAGGCAAAAATTACTTTGAGCCATAAACGCTTTTTTTCTTCTTCATCTCTCAATGATTAGTTAGTTAATCCAGGGTCATCAATTACAGAATTTTCTCTTTCTTTCACCCTCTTCAATAATGGGCTCTTTATGTTTGCAAAATGATAGCAAGCAACTGTCAGATGAGTTAAAAACAAAAATCAAAAAAATAAAATTTGCAAAAAAGAAAAGATTTTTGTTGTGTGAAAAAAATAAAGATAAAAAAATTTTCTTCTTCGAAATGAATAAAATTGCTTAAAACCCCTTTGGCACCGAAGAAGAAATGAAAAAACAACAAAAACAAACAAACTGATGCTGTTGTTTTTTTTATTGGTTAAAAAAAATATTTAATTTAATGCCAAATAAATACATTGAGTTGTAAAAAGCACACGGAAGAAAAATATTTGGTAATAACAAAATTATAATTTTTTTTTGCATTACTATAGTAAGAATAATAAAAATTTCCAAAAAATCAAAGTTAATTTAACTCGAAAATGGAAAGGTTTGAATAAATTAAATGCATCTTCTAAGAAAGTTATTCAAAACGGTTTCACAAGTTTTTTGTTGTTGCAATGGCTGGTTGATTTCATTTTCTGCCACACAATCATCACTTACAAATTCTCTAATAACACCTCCTTTAAAAAATTGAGACATTTCCAACAAAGTAAAAAAAAAAACAATATAGGATTTGACATGCAGGAGGCAGATAATAACAAACAACGATGACAACCTCAAAGATTTAAAAATTGAGAAGAAAAGGAGTCGCCATCAAAGATTTTATTAAACAAAGCACCAAACAACCAAATAGCAACAAAAAAAATGACGAGCCTGTCACAAAATTTCAAAAAAAATTTTTTTTTCATTCATTTTCTATGGGCATTTCCGTTACCAGCCTTTTTTTGCTGTTTAACTTAAAACAGAAAATAAAAATAAGAAAAGTCAAAGTTAGAGGAAAGTCGTCAATCGCTTTTTTATGTCTATCTTCTACTTTTTCTTTTTGGTGTTAAGAAAACTAAAAACATCGAAAAAAGAAGAAGAAGATGAAGACAGCTTTTTAGCTTCAAATGTCGTCGTCGTCTTCTTCTTGAAGCTGTCTCCTTTCTTTTCTTCTTTTTTTCCACAAAAGTCAAAGTCATTGTCGGCAAATTTCTTATCCTTCTTTTTTTTCTTTGCTTTTATCCTTTTTCAAAGACTTTTTTTATGGTGGTTAAAAACAATATCGTCGAGCTTTAAAAAGTTGTAACAAACACCAGAAAAGAGGAGCGAAAAAAGATAAATAGCCTCCGGAGTGACAAAAGCGCGAGATTCTGAAATTTTTGCAGACCTCATAGTTTTTTTTGGAAGGCTAACTAAAATAAAGTTAGACGACAAACAAAAAAAACAAAACATGCATTGTTTTGCGACAAATTGCAGATGAAACAAAAAATATGTGAAACTGTTTTTTTTTGTTTTGTTTTGATTTAAACAAAAAAGCATATGGAAATAGACATGATTCTCATGGGAGATCTAAAAAAAACATTTCTTTAAATCTTTGGCTATCAGAATGCAGGGATTTATGAAAGCCTAAAATCAAATATCAAATTTTACCCTAAAATTATTTCTTTCTAAAATTTAATAAATACTTAAAGAAGTTTTTTAATGAGATAACACTTTACGGATAAAGATAGTAACAATAATTTGATAAATCAAGAATGTCCTATTACTGTCATTTTGTCAAGGTGTTGGAGAACACCATGTCTCCTTACTATTTTTATAAACAACTTTCATATTCATCAAAACTATTTATAATCTGTAAAGCCAACAAAATCTCTGACCTCCTTAATTGTGACGACATCGAAAAATAAAATATAAGCTAATAAAAAGTACTTTAAAACATTTATTTTTTTAAACATCCATCGACATCTTCTTTCTTTTTTTTCATCCTTTAAAAAGCTTTTGTTTTTTATTTTAAAGAGTTTTTTAATTAGAAAAAATATTTTTTTAAAGAGATTTTGCACAATGATTAAATAAAAAAAGAAAGAAGAAAAAAAAGTTGTTAGCGTGCAAAGAAGCTGGTTGCTGCAACTTAAAAAAAAGAAGAAAAGAGGATGGAACGAAGAAAGACAACAACAAACAACGTGCTCCGGAAGTGTTAGATATATTTAGTATTTATTTAAAGTTCATCATTATATTGCTAAAGGGCATTTTCTACGACGACGACGATCATCATTCTCATCAAGTAAGAAATTAAGAAAAGAATTTAAAACAGAAAAAAATGCTGTGAGGCAAAAGTAAATAAAAAAATGGTGTGTTTAAAAAAGAGCAACCAAAGAGATAGTTGAAAGTTGAAGGCAAGGGAATAAAGACGTAAATTTTAGAAAAATAAAAAAATTGCGGTCACATTAAAGTAAATTCGAAAGAGAAAAAAGAGATTTACAATATCTGTTTTTTTTTTTGAAAATAAAAAAGACTTTTTTACAACGGTTTTTTTTTGAAAGAAAAAAAAATGTTTGCTCTATTTTGTTGTTATACTTCCGAAAATATTTAATAATTATTTATTTTAGGTTAAACAATCATGATGCTTGTTTGTTGACTGAGAAAAAATTTTTTGTTGCCCACTTACATCAAATATATACATGTGGGTTTACATCAAAGCTGTGCACATAAAGATGATCAAGCTTCCAGATTTTTAATTTTTTTTAAATTTCACATGAGTTTTGAGTATTTAATATCACATCAGATTTTTTTAGCAAAAGTGTTTTAAAGTTAGAGAACAAAATTTTTTAAACGTTCACAAATTTAACTTTAACGTAAAAAAGTAAAAATCCATTAAATTGCATAGTGGATAGTAAATGAAGTAAACGAAAAATTAAAATAATTTGTTACTATCAATTTGTCATATGTAAGAGGAACACTTTCCACTTTGGAGAAATTTTTAATTTAAAAATTACAGTATTCTTAATTTTCATGGAAAAGACAGAGAACCAATTGCAAGACTATGTTGCCGAAAAAAATTGAAACAAATGAAACATTTCCATTTCTTATAATTCAATAAAAAATTAAAATAGATAATAAATAATTTAATTTTTTCTTTTTATTTTTCATATTTTTTAGATTTTTTTGCAAAGAAAGGAGCGTAAAATAAAAAATAAGAAACAGAAGAATAAAAACTTTAAGAAATCGGATACTTTGCGTGTGCCATAAAGCTGTGTTGCTGCTTGCTGCTGTGTCTTGAACATTATTTTTTGATACATATACACCGATGGCAAATTAAATGAAAATCCAATGAGAAATGAAAAATTCAGTAGCATTAATCCGCCACGAGAAAGGAAAAGCGACACATTTTTTATTTTATTTTGGAGCTGCCGTCGTCGTCGTTGGTTGCGCATGACCGAGGGTCATAAATCAGTTTTTTTTGTGGACTTTTTTTTTAAAAATAAAAGCTGCAAGCTCGAACTCAAATATATATTTTTTAAAACAACAATAAAAAAATGAAATAAAAACTAAGAAAGCGTTGGAAGGAGAAAAAACTTTTATTACTTCTTGAATGTGTGTTCTTTTTCCCCGAATTTTTTTAGGAACTGTTTAAGCATCAAATAAAAAAATAAAAAGAATTTGAATGAGTGGGCCATTTTTTTCTTTATAAAATATAGAAAAATAAAGGAAAAAGAATAAAATAAAGAAGCTTATGGCCTTCATTTACATAAGCTTTACGCAGTTGTCGTTGTTGAAGTTTGAAAAATGATGGTGGAAGCAAGAATTTCAGGAATGGGAATGGAAGGAAAAGAAATGATTGAGAAAATTAAATGTCTGAGACTTAGACTTTAGAAAAAGCTGATATCGTTTTTAAATAATTTTTCGAGATTTCTATGAAAACCAAAAAGTAAATTGAATGAAAAATCAATAAACAAATTCCATGACTCTACTACTACCAAGCCCGTCTAACTTAGGTTTCTGAATGGAACCAAAATTATCTAACTACAGTTTTTGAAAACTTAATTAATCTCGACAGTAATGTGTACCTAGCAACTAATTTCAGAAACATCTGAGCCAACTAAATTTCTTTCAAATCCTATTTTTTTTTAATATCATATTTACTCAATCGTAAACTTTTTTGAAACTTCTTCAATAAAACTTACTAACAAAAATATTCCAACTTTGGCGCCTATAAATAAATTTCTTTTTCTTTGTTTAAAATTACAAAGTTTACTAAACACTTTGGACAAGATAAATTACATGTATCCCTTTGTGCATTTTATTTTGATTAATCCTTCGATTCAAGTTGCGCGGTGAACGAAAAATAAAATCATCATTTGTAAGTAAATAAAAAAACAGTAAAAGAAGAAAAGAAGAACGTATTTTTTTTGACCGGAAAGAAAAAAATATCTACTACAATTTTTTGTTGGTTGGCAAATGATTTATTTGAAGTGAATGGATGATGGATACCGTAAAAGAAATATTCAACTACATGTGAATATATTGCAAAAAGGGTTTGTAGAAAATAAATGGGAGAAAGTAAGAAAATGGTAAAAAACAATAAAGGAAATGGGTAAATATAAAATATGTATTTAACTTATTCTAAAAAAGAAAGTCAACTGGGATATCATATTGAGAAACTAAGCTATCTATCACGATAATTATTATTATGATAATCTTTGGTTAAAACCAAAATCAAAGATTACAGTTTTGAAAAAATTGTAGGTAACAAAAGCAATCATCAACAATCCAATCAGTCGACCGCCCTTCGTGAGACAATGGCAAAACTTGAGCAAAAAAGGTTTAAAAATAGCTTCCAAATAAAAAACCCCAAATATTTGCTTTTCAAAAAAGTTTAAAAAGTTGTATACAACTTATTTTTTTCCCGCAAGTTGATGTAAAAAAAAACTCCAGAAAAGATAAAGCAGATAAAACACTTAAAAACATGTATAAAGATTAAAAAAATGCAGCGAGGCTCAATTTCAAGTCAAGTGAAAAACTTTAAAAAAAAAAGAAAGGAAAGAAAAGTAAGAGAGATAGGATATTAGCTCATCGAAAGAAATGATCTCATTTAGTTATGCAACTGCCTACTCGCCTCTTAAATAACATCACCACCGGAAATAAGTGATCGACGAAGAGGAGAAACAAAAGATAGCTAAAGTGAAATAAATAAGAAAACAAGCCAGCAAGCAAGTGAGTGAGTGAGGGGATCAATCCGCCAACTAAAATAGATAGATTGAATGAGAAAAAAAAAATGTGAATGATTATTGATGAAAATAAAAAATAAAGGAAAAGAAAATTGAAAGGAATTTATTTTTCAAATTCTTGGATATAAAAAAGAAGAAGAGGCGATAAATGCTATTTGCCTGAAAAATAAAAAATTAAAGCAATGTTTTTATCGGTTTTTGATTGGAAAAAAGAAAGAAAAAAAGATGAACTTTGAAATGGAGTGGAAAATATAAAATCAGGCAGAGCAATTATTTTTAATTGTTTTCAACGATTCGACGGAGGTAAGTAATGGATTTAAAAAATTCTTGGAATTTTAATCCCCAAAATTTAGCTTTGGTTGTTGTCATGAGACTTCGAATAAGAAATCAAAAGATAATATTTGCTTCAAATTGTGCTCTAAATTTTATTTTGAACATCTCGATTAAGTTTGATTCGATGAAAGCTTGCTTCAACGAAAAAATTTCTCAGACAGACATTTTCCAAGAATTCAACTCCCAAAACAGCTCTAACTCCCTCTCCTTTTCTTTTTCAATATATTTATATTTTCGGTGATAATGGAGTATTTAAATGGCAAAAAAAAAAAAACTTTTCAACTCAAACAACAACAAAAAACAACAACGATATGCTTTAAGAAAAAAAAGTGACATTTTCTAAAACAATAAGTCTCTTGAGGATTAAAACAAGTCAAACAAAAAAAAACGTAGAAGAAGTCATCAATTGGTGTCAAAATGAATGAAACAACAATACACACAGAAGAAGAAGAAAAAAGCATAACCTTGTGATCACACATGGGCACAGGGTGTGTTTGGGTGTGTTTTGACACACCCAGAGGTACCGGGGTACCGCTGAGGTTTTTTAGAAAATGAAAAAAATCCACAGGGGATACCAAGGGAAATTTTTTTCTGTATTCTGAGGGTACCGCTTTTTTTTCTGCTAGCCAAAAAATAGCAGAGAGGGGAGACCCTTTGGAAAATTTGGGGTACCGCTAGCAAAAAAACCTTGACACACTCCCTTGCCCATGTATGCTTGTGATTGTGATGCTTCTTTAACTCTTTTTTAGTTATGTATTTTTTATTTTTAGACAATTTAAAGTAAATACAATATTTTAGAAAACAGTAAATAATGAAGTTTTTGGGTCTCAAATCGATTTCGAAAAGGTGCAAATAAACGTGTGCTAAAATGGTAGAAATTTTTTAATTCATTCAGTAAATATTTAAAAAGACTATTGTCTGAAAATCACGATGTGCCTTTAAATTATTTTTCGGCAACAATAAAAAATTGTTATGTAATTACTTTGTTGGTAGTAATTAAGGTGAAGAGAAGAAAAAAAAGTGATAAAACCACCAAACAGCTGTCTTCTTTTAGATGTCAAAAAGAAAATTCCATTTCATTTAGTTTTTTTTCAAAAAAAGAAAGAAAAGATATTTGGTGATTTCTTTTTTCTTTTGCCTTTCATTCCAATACAAAAACACTTTTTCAAAGTAGTAGTAATAAAAAAAATTCAAATTGTTTGTCCATCAATCTCACCTCTTTTTTGATCAGCAAATGACGACAGGTTGCTTCTTCGTTGAAAAGCAAAACAAGAAAAATATTATTTCCGAATTTAAACTTTTTTTTAAAAACATGAGGCTTTGAAAAAAATAAAAAAACGATTTTAATTAGTGCTAGTTTTATTATCAAACATAAAATTGATATTTATTAAATTTATATGAAAAAATAAAGCATAGCAGGAAATGAAAGAGCATATTTAAATTTTCAAATGGTACAACGGCAAAAAAATGATGAGAGAGAAAATGATTTTCATGTGACGAAATCTTCAATTTAATGTTTGTGGTGTTCAATTTTTGAATATGCATTCCAGAATTTTAGGCTGATCGTTTGTTTTATGATTTTAACAAAAATTTGAAGTTGATTTCAAATGTCAGTGCATTATGGTAATTGTCATAGCCATCTGTAAAAATAACTTCGACTCGTAGCAGTATTTGTCATAATTAAGAAATTTTAAGAAAGGAGTCACCGAAATTCTTTAATTTTTCTAATCATTTTTTTAAAAAATTAAGAAAACAGAGAAATGGCATAAATAAAGTTGTCCAATACAAAATTTTCTGAAACATCCAAGATTACTTTTTTTTTCGTGTCTGAGACTAATTAGTTTTTAGAAAATAATATAAAATTTACTTTAATTTAAATCCTTGCTAATGAAATTTTTTCTTTCATGAGTTATCAAAAAAAATAAAATAATGAGTTTTTTAACTTGTGAAGCTTTTTTTCTTTTATTCAAAAAAAAATTCGAAAGTTAATAAATTTAAAAAAAAAGGTTAGCTTCCAGAAGCGTGCCTTTAGCCTTCCAAAAACAAAAAATTCATTTTTCATTTTACTCCTTTTTTCGAATTTTTTTACTCCATGCACAAATTAATTTATTTTATTTTTTTGGCGGTGGCATTTCTATGGAAACGGTTTTAAAAACAAAATTTATTTTTTGAAGGTCCAAAAAAATAAATAAAATTTAGGTAAAAGAAATACCCCCAGCTTGATGGTGGTGGAGGAGCCCTTTATAAAGATTTCAATTGCGTTAGTGACGAAGTTTTAATTTTATTAGTAGGTGATGGTGGTTGGTTGATGACGGTTGTTTTTTGATAAACGAGGTGTGAAACAAAAAATTTTTTATGAGCACTTATTCTTTCTTTTTTTGAGCGGCGGTAAAACAAAATTATTTAGTATGCGAGTTTCTTACTTTCATTTTTTTTCTGAGAGAACTTGGAAGTTGTGGTAGTAGGTGTGTGAATGTGAAAGAAACATCTGCTGAAATTGAGTTGAGAAAATTGATTTACACATTTCTTCCGAATGAATAAAAAAAGTTGTAACTTTTTATTTTTTAGAAACTTAAGCTATGAAAAAAGGGTTATTTGTATTGGTTGTAAATAATATTAATAATATTAGCAGCTGCAATAATTAAAAATGGGATCAGTGTGTAGCACAAGTAAAATAGGAACTTTTGCTGAAAATGTTGTTGTCATCGAAGTAAGCTTTTATTTATTATTGGTCATAAAAGAATAACCTTAAAGACATTAACCATTTTTTTCCATGGTTTCATTTTTTTGTTTAAAAATATTTTATATTTAGCCAAAAACACTTTCCTTTAATTTTCATCGTTAGCTTCTCTCATCTTCCCTCCATTTCAGGAAAAGAAAGATTCCTCAGGAAACAATAATGCCAACACCGCAGTTGTGCCAACTCTCCAACAACCTCGTCCAACCACATCTCTTGAAAGACCCAAAACTTCCATGTATGATGATGATAATGATGGCGGCATTTTAAGATTATTACTCCTTGGTGCAGCAGAATCGGGTAAAACTACGCTATTGGAGCAAATTCGAATGGTTCATAAACAAAATTTCACTGAATATGAATTAATTCATCGTCGAGCATTTATTTATAATAATATTATGAATTCTATGAAAGCAATAATTTTGAATGCACAAAAAAATCAATATTCTTTATTACCAGACTAGGCAAGAAGCGGCGCTCCGCGCCGCCATGTCTATTAATTAATTTATTTTTTTTACATAAAATTTAGTTTATATATTATTTACAATACAAAAATTTGTAGAATTTTTTATTACATATAACTATTTTATAATTTTAACTTTATAACAAACATATTACATAGAATAAATAAAGGATTTTATTAATAGAAAATTAAGAGAACTTTAAAGTTTGTTTTTGAAAGTTGAGAGAAATTTTGGAGTTGTTTGTTTGAAGTTGATAAAAGTTTTGAAGTTTGTTTTTCGAAGTTGAGAGAAGTTTTGAAGTTAACATAGACTAAAAACAAAACATTATTTTAATAATAATAATAATAATAATAATAATAATAATAAACTAACAGTTTCACCAGAATTACACCAACGTAGATAGTGGATAAGCCAGCATAATAAATTTTGAATTGAAATTTTCGTTCATGTATTGAGATCATAATATAATTTTGAGATGGCGAAACAAATTCTGAATTTGAAATAAGCGATCAACAATGAAGAGAATGTCCTAAAAACAAACAAAATAACAAAATAAAATATTAAGAAAAAAAACTTACTGTCCATCAGAATGCCTTCTTGGTATAAAGTTGAATGAATGAATATTTTGTGAGAATAAAGATGCTGCTTGGTGTTTGCTCCTATCTGAAATAAAAAAGAAAATAAATAAAAATAAAATAAAAGACTTACCTCCTGCTCCAACTCTCACCCAACTCCAAAACGCTGCATACCCTGCAGTAGGGGACCACCATAAAGGTGGTTTAAAATAGATCCTCCGAAGAGTTCGTCAATTAAGAAATTGGTTAAGTATAAATAATTTGCCACGTATTTTATAAACTAAAAATTTGCCACCATATCGTTTTTACGCCGCTTTACCTCCTAATTAATTATTTCCTTGTAAACATAATTTTTAACTTTATTATTCATTCGCTGTTGTCCGAAATATATTTTTAATGCAGACCACCTTTTTACTCGAGAACATGCAACGTACATTTGCCCATGATTAAAAACGTCTTTTCGCAAATCAATTCCAACAATTTCAAATGTTTGGCCCTGGCTTTTATTAATGGTCATAGCAAATGCTATTTTCACCGGAAATTGTCTTCGAGCCAATGTGAAGGGATAATTTTCTTCGTTATAAAGTAGAATTCGATGAATCATGACAACGTCACCTTTTTTATCACCAGTTAGAATTTTGCATTGCAATGTATTGTTCATTAAGCCAATAACCAATAGTCTTGTTCCATTGCATAATCCTTCCGTCTGACTAAGATTTCGAATGAGCATAATTACTGTATTTTTTCGTAAACGCAGTTCATGAGGTGGTAATGATGGAGGATTTAAGCTGTTTAAATATTCTTGGGTTAAAAGTTCTTGCAAAGCTTCACCTTCGATTGCCGAATCGATGCTACTATATATTTTTTCGCCTTCTGCAGGTAACATTGCGACTACATCGGTGTTTAATTCATCAACATCTGCATTTCTTGCCGAAAGAATAGCTGAATTTGAAACATCATTAAAACGATTTTGTCTGATTAAATTACCGTATACTTCTTCAACTAAATCGTTTTCAGTAATAAAATCGGTAGGTATTTCAAAATTGTCATTTTCATCGTTTATTTTACCTTCGCCGATTTCTAAAAGATATTTTGCAAATTCAGTTTCTTCAGCATCAGCGCGCATGTTTTGGTGTAATTTAAATTGTTCAAAATTTTTCCATAGGTTGCTGAATTTAATTGATAAATTTACACATTCAGAGCGTGTTCCGTTTTTTCGAACAGGTAATAGTTGACGGAAATCACCACCAAGTACAACAATTTTACCACCAAAAGGTTCATCAATTTTAGTAAAATCCCGTAAAGTTCTATCCATAATTTCAAAAGCATATCGTGGTGCCATTGGGGTTTCATCACAAATGAAAACATCTGTATTTTTCAAATTTTCTGCTTGTTTTGTTTTTGGGGTTAAAATTGAATTTGAGTCCGAATAGAGAGGAACAGGTAACCCAATAGTTTTATGAATAGTTTTTCCACTTGGTAATAAAATTGCAGCAATGCCAGTAAAAGCCATAGTTTGAACTTTTTTACCTTTAAAGCGTAACAAATGCCATAATGTTTTATAAACGTAAGTTTTTCCAGATCCTCCTGGGCCGTCAAGATAATAAAGTTTTTGGGAATTTTCATTCATATTTTCGCTTGCATTTAAAATTTTATTAACAATTTCCTTTTGCTTTTCATTCATGGTGGCATACATTTGTTCGCCGATAGTTTGGTCAAATGAGGGATCATAACAATCATATTCATCGTCGAAATTAATATTTTGATCCATTGTTGGGAAATCGGCTATTGTTTTGTCTTCATTTTCTAATAACCTGATAATTTCTCGATAAGCTTTTTGGATTGCAGTCTCTACGGGCATTGAAATAGCAAAGTCTTCTGCCATGTCTTCTTTGAATTCCTCCCATAAATCTTGTGGCGCTAATGGTGAGCAATGAATTAAAAGTCGGATAAATAAAGAACGCATTTGGTATGGTAACAATGAAACTCGAGCTTCGGAAAGAACACGATACCATTCTTTATCGTCTTCAACCAAACCCAATTCTAAGCAAGCTTCAGTAAAAGTTTGATAAATTTTTTCATCAACAGTTTTCAATTCATCGTAACTTGTTGCACCTTTGACATGATTTAAAAGGATCCGAAGATGGAATAATTCTTGATTTGTGGGAGAAACGGTGTACATTCTGCCGAGATTATTAAAAGCACCTTTACGTGTATTCCATTGAAATTTATTTGTTGTTTTATCTTTACCCCAAGTGAAATGTTCGGGTATTTCGCCATAAAAATAGTCTTTTGCTTTAGGATCTCGTTTGTTCAATTCAAAGTAATCCATTAACATTGTATTTTTATCTAAAGCAGCTTGTAAACCATCAATATTTTCTGCGTCAATAAAATTTACACTTTGTTCATTTGGTAAATGAAGGGGAAGTCGAGTAATAGAATGGCTTTTTCCATGCAATTCGAATTTAAAAATTCTCCAAGCTGCTTCTGCTGCACCCATATAACGGCTATTTAAAAATGATTCACATTCGTCATATTGGACAACACCATCAACAATTTTAATAGCAGCTGCATCATGACCTTTAAAAATGTATTTGTACAAATATTTTACTGCTTTTATGGATGAAACAACTTCAACATTTATATGACAATTCATTAAAAGTAGGAGATTTGGGCAATGAGGAACGACATATTTGTTATCAATGACAAATCCTGAATTTTTTGTAAAGGATGTTCCGTTATCAGGTCTTGCATATGTTGGATAAGCATCTTCATCAAGAGTTGTTTCTTCTTGGAAATTTTTAGGGAAACCTTTTGAACATTTTCCATCTTTTTCACATCGAAAACCGCAAGGCCCATGAATCATGTGAGTTGAAACTAAATTGAACAAATTTGGGAATTTTTCTTGATCAGGTAATTGTGCACTTATATATCGATTAATTACTTCAGCTGTTCGCATTTTATAGTCACCTTCCAAAGTTACCAACAAATGAGCATGTGGAAGGCCTCTTTTTTGGAATTCAATAGTATAAACGTAAGCTTTACACTCACCAAAATAACCCTTTTTTTCAATCAAATCGACAACGAAATTTAATTTTTGTTTAAATACTCTTGCAATGAGATCAGGTCTATCGGCAGATGTTTGTCCTGGTAAAAGATTTTCAACGATTTCGGGCCAATTTGGATTGCAAGTCATCGTAACAAACAAATCGGGTTTTCCAAGTCGGCGAACAATAGCCATTGCATCTTGATAAACTTGTTCCATATAACGGGGTGATCCTGTATGAGTTGATGGTAAGATTATTTTGGTACCAATGGAATTTGCATTGTTATCTATTTGGTGTTTTTTCATGAATGCATCAATATTCGCATAACTGTCGCGGTAAATTTTATTTTGATTTTTTCGAAGGTATTCAACTCTTTCTTTGATAATTTTTAAAGCTGTGTCAACTAACCATTGTTGAAAAAGACGACCACCATGTAAAACTGCATTGAATTGACCGTCTCGGATAGAAATTTTAAATTTGGCGTAAGCGCCGCGAGTCAAGTTTTCATTTTTCTTACCAAATAATTTTTTCATTTCATGGTGCCATATAGGTTGACCGTAAGGGAAGAAAATGGGATAAAGCCATGGTTCAACATTTTTATCCAATGCATTTACAGTTTTTAAATGACGACCTTCTTTATCGTAAATTGTAACGTATGAATCGGGGATTTCGCCGTCATCCGATGTAGCAAAAACTGCAGCAACTTCATTTGATGTTTGCAAATTAAAACGGCGTGGATCGACACCTTTTTTAAGACTAAAATGCATTGATAAATTTAAAGGTGGAGTTCCATTTTGAGCAGCCAAACTTTGTTGCATTTCATATTGCTCATACATCATTTTAAAAGCTTGGGCGTGACAATTTATTTGGCTCAAGGTAACCGACAAAATTTTAGTGATTTCGGTATTGAGATTTGAAAAAGTTTGTAAACGGGTTTCTGCTGCTTCAAGTGGATCTGTAAAATATAGTTGTCCGTATGATTTAGGTTCATTTTCGGCATTTCTAAGGGCTGTGTTGATTTGATTATAAACTTGTCCTTGAACAACGAATGAATAAGGCCCTGGACGATTAATTCCAAATTTTACAATATCTGCATTAAATGAAGCAAAAGCATGTACGCTGTTATATAACCGAATATTATCTCTGAATTCTTTAATATCGAAAAGCTTTTTAAGTTCTTCAGGGTAAGGAAGTTCAGCTGATAAACTTAAGCTACTACCATGTTGACAACATAAGCTAAAAGATAAACCTTTATTGCTAACCTTTTCATTTTCAAAATGTTTTGAGCTACAATGGGTGCATTCAAAGTTCATGGGTCCAAGATAATGTTGTTGCGTATCATCGTCAATTTCTTTGCCTCCTGCAGCTAATTGATTTTTTGGTCTACGTTTATTTCTCATGGCAGTTTTATTTTGTTGGTTTCTTTCAGTTATTTCAGCTTCAGACAGTGTTAATCTTTTATTTTGCATATGATTACGCATGCTTTCATTTTCAGCCTCTTTTTCAGCTTCTGATAAAGTGGATCTTCTCTCTTGCAACCGTTTTTTTTCATCTTGTTTCTGTTCCTCTGGCATATTTGATCTACGGTTTTTATCATACTCAGCTCTACGTCTTTTTAGATCAGCTTGATGAATAGCTTCTTGCGAAGCAGTTCTTTTTATAGGTTTCCTTCCCATTGGTTAAACAAAAGTAAGACAAAAAAATAAAAAGAATAAAGATATATAAATTCTCCCGAAAGAGTTAATGCTTAAGATCACCGAAGTTACCTCAAGGTAGTGCTTAAGACCGCCGAAGAGATCCCAAGGTATGAATGGTTTTAAGGCCCAAGTTACCTTTAAAAACAAAATTTCGTTTGATAGCAAAATCAGGTTTTTGCTGTGAGCTATTAGCAAGAGAGCTTCAAGGTCACCGTTTGCGAGCAAGTTTGCAAAATTTATTTGAAGCTTTTTGCTTCTGCGCTTTTATTGGGTTTTTAAGTATATGCAAATTAAATTCAAATAGGCGTATGAAAAAAGTTTTACTATTTTTTATTTTCATTCAAATTATAATTAGGTTTTCTTCCTTTAGATGAAACATTTGCAAGTGGATTGGATCCTTTGGGTATATTTGGATCTTTCTTTGGATCTTGGATCTTTTAGCATATTTGGATCTTTTAGTATATTTGGATACCTCACATTCAACCGCCGCTCATCATCGCTTCGTTTTTATGCAATGAAAATTTCTTACTTTGAGGTTTCATTCAAATATTATGTAAATTTTTTTCATTTATTTTTCATTTTCCCATGGAAGATTTCCATGTGAGTACAAACACACAACCAAAATTACTAGGAAGGAAAATGAGGTTAGAAAAAGAAAAAAGATATTTTATACAATATTTTATTAGATTAGAATAACTTATTTTTAATGCTTTCTGAAAATAATTTTCTATGCTTTTTGGAGTTTGTAATTTTATAATATTTTGTTAGCAAAAAAATCTTTTTTGAGAGTCAAACCAAAATTCGACCTTTCCATTTGCGCCATTTATAATTTTTTAAAACTAAAAAATATTTTCAGGCAAAAGCCAGATCTCTTATTAGTAATCCGGATGAATGTTTGGGCCGATTCACCATGGATGAATACGATGCCCTAATGAGTCTTTGGAAGGATCCGGGTATTCAAGAAGCTTATAAACATCGAGGCGAATATAATCTCAATGACTCTGCCAAATAGTTTGGTTTAATATTTTTTAAACATTTTAAAATTACCCTTTTTAGCTTTTTTGATGATCTTGAAAGAATCAATAAACCCGATTTTCATCCAACGCCTTCAGATTTAATAAGGTTCTTATTTTTCTTTTTAAATGACGAATTTCTTATATATTTTTTCTTTTTTTTCCACTGTTTTGCTATTATTATTTTTCTTTTCCAGAGCATATGTACCTACAATTGGAATACAAAATATTATATTTAGTACTAAAAAGAAAACTTTCCAGTAAGTCCCTTTTGGCATTTATTGAGAATGGAGAAATTTAGAAAAAGTTTAGCAGAGTAATTTTTAATTCAAAATTTTTCGAAAACATTCAACAACAATAAAAAAAATGTCGGTCAAAAATTTGATAACACAGTGTTCCTCAACGCACAAGCACTTTCACAGTAAACACAAAAATTTAATAACAAAATTTTAAGATTACTATCATTGATAGTAGAAATCAGAAATTCGAATTATTCCATTACTCTCATTTTGTTATAGCATTTGTGAACACCTTTCACTAAACAAAAATTTTTTTAATTAATTACATTGCAGATTATTTGACATTGGCGGTCAAAAGGTTGATAGAAGAAAATGGGCAATAATGTATGATGGCATTGACGCAATATTTTTTTGTTCAGCCATAAGTGAATATGATCAAAGATTCGAAGATGATGAAGACCAAGTAATAATTGCATTTTCCAAACATTTTCGATACTTTTTTTAATTCAAATATCCATGTTTTAGAGCCGCCTTGAAGATTCTCTTGAATTACTTGAACAAATATGCAATGAACCCAAATTTCAATTTACCCCTATTTTTGTATTTTTAAATGAAACGGATGTTTTAAAAGAAAAATTAATTACTTTTCCATTGAATAATTATTTTCCTGATTATACTGGTACGCAAATTTAATTGATTCTATGATAACTCGAAAGTAAATTTTTTTAGGTGAAACAGAAAAAGAAGCATTAGAATTTTTAAAAGAAACCGTAAAAAATCGATGCGAAAATCATCCAAATAATTTACTTTATATTGAATTTATTTGTGCTGTGGATAATGATGCAATGGTTAAAATATTAGATGGAATTTTTAAAAAATTATTGCAACTTATAAAATAAATACATATTTAAATATAAAAGTGTTATAAAGACCATTTAAAACTATTTTGGATGATAGTATTATAATTAATTTATAAATGCAAGGACATTACCCAAGAAAGTTCCAAAATTAGTGGGAAATTACTGTGGTTAAAGAGATAAAGTAAGAAAAGTATCTTTTATTAACAAACAAAATTGGAAAGTGGTATTATTAGACAAAGAAAAAAACAATATAAAGCAAACCATCAACAAAGGCATGAAACAAGGGTGCAAGTCACTACAGTAAAAATTAAATCGCGTTGAAACCTAAGCTCCATGCATTTTATAACTGAAGTTAGAATTTTAGCGGTACAATAATCAAAATATTTTATCCATCGAGCTTTGATGTAAAATTTATTCGAATTCCTTTATTTCTTTGCGTTTTTGTTATTTCCCCACTTTTTTTTTAGATTACTCAAAAAGAAAAGAAAATGATTGACAACGACGACAAAGCTGAAGCTGAAAGAAACAGAGTTTATGAAGTGGAAGAAATTCGAAAACTTGAAAATAAAATTCAGCGAATGCAACTTGAATTAAAACTTGGTAAAATAGATCATGAAAAACGAATGGAAAAACCTGAAAGAATTGCAGAAATTCATAAAGAAATTATTGACATTCTCAAAGCTCATGGTCGAATGGATATTGTTTGTGCTTCAAAAAGTGATGGTGGATTCAGCACAAGAAAAATGATAGTTGAAAATGATGCAAGTGACAAGCAGCTTAAAGGATTTCAATCTCAAATCGAAACTCGTGAAACTAAACTTCAAAAATTGGATGAAGATTTAGAAAGTCTTAAAGTAAATCGTGAAAAGCTTTTTGAATTTATTTATGAAGCAACTGAAGAAAATCCAAAATATCGTGAAATTGCTGAAAGAGAAGATTTTCACCAATGAAGTTGTCGACGGTGAAGATGGAAGAAAACGTATGGCTGTTAAACTTGATAAAAAAATTCCACTTCCTCAATTTCAAATTGAACCGCCTCAAATTTATCAACAAACTGATTACACAACTTTTCTTGATGAATTTCGTGAATGGTGAATGAATCTTACTGAAGCAGTAATAACAACGCTGGAAAGTGATGGATGTTATAATGTTTAACCATGTTTTAAGTTTTTATTTGTCTTTGTTTATATCATCGTTATTTTTATGTTATAAAGTATTTCATGCAAAAGCTATTCTAAAATGTAACAATTGTATTTCCTTTTAGCTTCCTGTCTTTTAAATTTTTATCAAATATAATTGTTGTCTTAGCTTTAACCAACCTAAAGAATAAGGATCAATTATCTCAAAAGAACAAGGTATAAAAAAACATTTTTATAAAACAAGAAAAACAAAAAGATGTAACAAAAAAAAGCTTATTCAAACAAAACAACAAAATATTTAATCAGCGATTTCAAGTTGATCAGGCGTTGAACGAGAATGGAGCATTTCTTTCAAAGTTTGAAGTTTACCACAGTCTGACTTAGTCAAGTTATTTCTTTGAAAAGCAAGTTTGAAATGTGCACGTGGATGTCTCTATAAAATAAACAATGAATGTAAACTAAAGAGGTTTGTTTAAACATACCTTCATGAAATCAAGGAAGCCATTGGCGTCAAAATCTTGATAATTGATAACCTTCAAATGACATTGTTGAATATGTTCAAAAACAGGAACTTTGATAAGACTTTTGAATGTTTCCTTGGTGACATAACATGCTGAGCTAAAAAAAGATTGATTGATAATCAAGAAAAATAAAGAGAAAAAGACGAAAACTTACTGTGCGAAATTTCGAATATTTGATAACTTTTCAAGAACATGTTCAAGAGGAGCATAAAAGTTATCACTTCCATCTGTAAGGATTTGAACATCGAGAAAATAAAGATTTTGAACACTTCCGGATGAAACCAGCTTTTCATATGAACTCCATGTTAGAGTTTGATCATGTAAATACAAATCTGTAACATTACACGAAACAACTCTTTCAAGCAAGTTTTGAACCATCATTGGTTGAACAGATTGAACATATGCAGGACCGATGAATGGTTCACCTTGAAACTGAGAAATAACTCCCTCGAGAAGTAAGTTCTTTTGAAAAACCTCGTATGTATAAAAGTTTGAACCCTTCATAGAAATATTTAGAGGTTCTTCACTTTCATTCGAGTAAAGATGCCAAACACTATCCATTCCACAATTGAGAAGCTTCTTAATCACAAGTGGTTTCAAAGTTTTCATTTCAGCAATGGTACATTCAAGAGCATTCATTTCTTTTTGATCACCTTCATGTTGCTTTCCCAAACTAGAAATCTAAAAACGCAATCGAAAAGTTAGAAAATATAATGAGTAAAGAAAGTGATAACCATTTCAGCTTGCTTCTCGCTTGTTGTTTGTAAACCAACAATGGTACTTTTCAGAGCATCCTTTTCCTTTTGGTCATCTTCGTGTTGCTTTTCCAAACCAGAAATCTGAAAAGGCTAAACAAATGTAAAAAAAGGTAAAGCAAAGAAAGTTGTAAATGCTTACCTTTTCACCTTGCTTCACGTTTGTTGTTTGTAATCCAGCAATGGTAATTTTAAGAGAATTCTTTTCCTTTTGATCATGTTCATGTTGTTGTTGTAAAGCAGAATTCTGAAAAGGCCAAACGAACGTAAGATAATGTAAAGCAAAGAAAGTTGTAATCGCTTACCTTTTCATCTTGCTTCTCATTCGTTGCTTGTAATTCAGCATTCATTTGAACCAAACGAGCATTTTCTTGATCAAGAGCTTTCTTCAAATCATCATGCTTCGCCTTTGTTGCTTCTAATTCAGAAATGGCTTGATTCAAGCGATTAATTTCATCATCGTAAGACTTCTTTGAAGCATCATCAAGACCGAGGGTGAGTTGTTTTTCCAAAGAATAAATCTGAAAATTAAAAAGTAATAAGGGTAATAAAAGTAAAAAGACGATTACTTTATCAAGAAGTTCCTGATTCAATTCATCTTCGAGAGCTTTTTTAGTGGTTTCATCAAGACCAAGAACATTTTGCTTTTCATCGAGCAGTTTCTTCTTTTCCTCTTTCAACAAATCATTTTCATTTTGATATTGTGCCTTTTCAACCATCAATCCATTGATTCTTTTTTCATAACCTTGAGCAAGCTTCCAGAAACTACCAGATTCATTAACATTTTGAAAACCAGAAGATTCGGACATAGTTGCAGAATTCGATGGTGATGGTTGAAGAAGAGAACGAAGGGCGAAATCTTGAAGGATATCATCCATATTTAGCAAAAGATTCTGAAAAAAAGAAAATTTATTACGAACGAAACAAATAAACAGCTTCAACAAAATATGAAGAACACGAAAGCATAAAAATCGAAAAGCAATAAAACGATGCAATCAGTTTTTTTTTTTTGAAAAAAGACCATTGCTTTTGAAAATTTTTTAGAGATGTAAATGAAGAGAAGAATCCTATTTTTTTGTTGTCGAAAGTTTTTGGGATTAGGAATCAGCCAACTGTGTGTTATCTCCAATCGTGGTGAGAAAGGCATCGATTTAAAACTTGTGCTTGGTAATTTAATTTTTTTTTATTAAAACCTTTCATGGATATGTTGAGAAGTTTTTCACTTTCATTCGAGCATAAATTCACAAACATTATCCCATTCCATAAAGAGAAGCTTCTTAATCACAAGCGGTATATCATTTCAGCAATTGTGCTTTCAAGAGCAATTTATCTGGGGCTGATGTTAATTTCATAATAAAAAAGCAAACGATAAAAAAATGTTGGTGATATAACTTTTCTTTTATTCTAAATTTTTAATGCCGTGTCGGTAACATCTCGTAATCGATAACCAAAAAATAAATGTAAAAATCAAAACGCGATTCGCACAATAAAAGCGGCAGAAAACATCAGAGATATAATTCTTAGAGAAAATTGAGTCCATCCATAAATAGTCTTTATTTGAAATGATATTTTCAATCTTTATTTTAAAAGAACACTATAAAAATGAGAAATTTACTTACAAAACAAAAAACATCAAAAAATCAAAATGTTTGGAATTTAATTTCAAGCTTGTTTAGCGCTGCACGAGATTCAAGCATTCTTTTCAAAGCTTTAACTTCAGTTGGATAACGACGAGATAAAAATGAAAGAGTGAAATGTGCATTTGGATGTTTCTAAAAAGTAAGCAAATTAGTTAAATAATGTATGTGTAAAAGAAAAAAAATATAATTTTACCTTCATAAATTCGAGAAAACTTTCAGCATCAAAATCATCGTAATTTATATGATCCACTCTAAGCACTTGAAGTTTAGAAAAAGGAGGAAGTTTGATGAGATTTTTAAATGTTTCATTTGTAACACTACACATAGATAAGCTAAAAAAAACAGAAGCATTAAGCGAAGATTATATATAGCATAAACTTACAGTGCAAATTTTCGAATATTTGGTAATTTTCCAAGTACATTTTCCAATGGAACAAGAGTTCGGTCTTTAGTAATTTCAACATCTCGAAAATAAACATTTTGAACCATTTGAGATGATACAAGCTTTTCATATTCAGGCCATGTTAAATCTTGTTGATATAAAAAGAGATCCGTAAGATTACATGAAACAACTTGAGAAAGGAATTGAGACACCATCAATCGATTTAAAACATATAAACATCGTTCATTTTTCTGGAATGGATCATTATCTTTAAATTGAGAAATAATACCATCGAGAATCAATTTCTTTTGAGAAAAAGCATCGCCAATAAGCAACTTTCCACTTGTTATTGATAGCTTTAAAGGTTCTTCATTTTCATTTGAATAACCATACCATGTCGCATTATCGCTAGATTTGATGAGTTTCTTAATAACGAGCAAGTCGTCGCGATCTTCTTCCATAATTATTACTTCAAGTACCTCCTTTTCATTTTGACCATTTATCTGTTGCTGTTTTTCCAAAGTAGCAATCTAAAATAAAGTTGTGAGTAAAGCAAAAGTTTTATAAATTCCTCACTTTTTTAAGAAGCTTCTTATTTTTTGCATGTAATTCAGCGATGATTTGGTTCTTACGTGAAATTTCATCTTTGAGAGCATTGATGAAACCATCATCACCAGGACCACCAGCATTTTGCTTTTTGTTGTTTTTGTCTTTCAAATTCATATCCTTCTTTTTCAATAAATTGTTTTCATTCAAAAGTCGGACATTTTCATTCACCAATGCTTTGAATTTTTCAGCAAGTTTCATTAATGCTTCGACATCATTCAGTTGCGCAACTTTTTGACTTTTGGTTGTAGAAACATCTTTGCGGGCAGTAGTCGATGATGATGGCGGTGGTTGAAGAGATTGATCTACAGAATTTTGAGAATTACTTTCCATATTTAACATAAGACTCTGAAAAATATGAAGTTAAAGTTTTTACAAGCAAAACGAGGAAAGAGAAGAAAAGGCTGGAAACAAAACTTTTTACTTTGGTGTTCACATTTATTTATGTTAATTTTTTCATTTTTTGTCAATTACGTTAAATACTTTCAATTTTCCCTGTAATTTTTTTTCTTTTTGTCTGTCTGCTTCAAAGATGCAAAATAAAACAAATAATTAACAAATCATTTTTTTTTGCATGCTTTGGATTATAGCTATTTTTCGTTCAGTTTTTTATTATCAAAAAATGGATCTTCAACAAGGATAATGGGAAAATAAAATTTAGGTGATATCGTATGGTAGCTTCATTTTTAAAATTTGTTTTGCTTTTTCATTTCAAATTTTTAAAGGTAACACTCGGTATTCTGCAGTATATTATGATTTTAGTTTATTTGAGATAAGTAAACTATTTTTCAGTGATACTGAGTGGGTTACGCTTTTCATTCATGAAAACATGAATGTCAACCTTCCCACAATGTTTAAAAGTTCAAATGTCAAAAAAAAGTTGCAAGTTCCATTTTCTTGCTTTTGTTTACTATGCCTTCCTTTAAACGTGGGCTTCTCTTCTTTTCTTTAAAGATTAATGTCTTTTAAAATTGATGCGCGTCAAAAGTCAAGGAAGTTCACTAAAAAACAAATAACTTCCAAAAAATGAAGAAAAAAACAAGTGCAAAAAATGGAGCATCAAAAAAGGTTTCTTCTCAAAAATCTATGTTAGTCATTTATTAATATTTTTTTATTTTTGAAAACAAGTAAGTAGCTTACAAAAAAGTCTAAAAAACTGTTCTTCTTCTCACGCGAGCCACCGGACTTTTGCTTGTGAAGAAAAAAAAGTTTATTCCACTTTTTTTAATGTTTCTGAAGCCCATCTTTTTTTTTTAAAGAAGGAAAAGCTTTTTCGAAAGCAAAACAAAACAAAATGAAAAAACAGTGATCATTCAAAGTTTCTTCCAAAAAAACTTCTTTTTAGCCATTCTCGTGTGTTTTCATCTTTTTTTTAAATTGAAAAATGGTTTTGTCTTTTTTCTTCTTCTACGGTGTTTTTTTTTATTGATGAAGCTTTCTTATGTACATGAGACTAAAGAAGATGTTGTTAAGATGTGGATTTAACTGAAGGATAAAACAAACAAGGCTTTTGGATTTATAAAACCTTAAACTTGGCTTTTAAACTTCCGGTGTTCCTTGACGTGCATGTTTTTTTTATCCATCTTTAAAATGTTTTTATAAAATTTAAATTTTTAATATTTTTATTTTTGTTTCTGAATGAAAAATAAGGTGTGACTTCAAAGACTCATTTCGTCTCTTTAAAAATTTGATGTCTAAAATGGGATTCAAAACTTTTAGATTTAAAAAACGGAAAAACAAATTTATCACTTTTTTGTTTTCCATGGTAAAATCACTTTGTAGCTATGGATTTAAATTAAAGGAAAGAAAAACAATTATTAATTCAAAAAAATAGCAATATTACTGGCTTCCAATCAGATTCATGATTTATAAGATTAAAGACAGTAACCACATTTTGGAAGTTGTGATTTTTTGATTTACTTTATTTTTGTCTTTATTAAAGAGAACAGTTGGTAATATAATTTTTTGCAAAAAATAAAAAATGATTATCTTTTCATTTATCAAAAGCCTCTTATGAGTTCAGAATACGAAATTTAGATGTCATCATTATTCCTTTTTTGATCATTTACTTTTTGAGCTTTGGTTTGTGAACGAACAACTATGGCTTAAAACTCTTAAAATGTTTTAAAGCTATTAGACTTTCTATTTGTGGAAAAGTATGTATACTTTCATTTTTCTAACCTTTTATTTATCACACATCAAATTCTTACTCAAGAAAATCCTTTCTATTCTTTACTTTTAAGCCGATAGTAAAACTACAATGAGACACAAAAGCTTCTCAACGAACACCACCGCCCTTTTCTAATTTTTATTAATCATCCTCTATTTCTTTATGAGACAAAAAAATTTTTTAAATCAACTTTTTGACATCATCTCTTTGACTTTTACATAGCTGTCTATGACCATAAAAAATCTTAATCCTTTTTTATTATTGCGCAGGTGTCAGTGAGTGTCTCAAAAACTTCCGTTTTACTTTTATTTTTTATTTTTTTAGTTCATGAAAAAATAATCTTTAAAAAAAAATAAATAAGGGTCGATGAGTAAATTTTTTTTCCTAGACTTAATTTTTTTAATTTTATTACACATGTTTGTTGTTTTTAAAAATTTTTCAACTTTGTTGCCTCTTTTCTTCCCAAAAATGGATGGATGGGAGAGAGTTAGTTAAACCGGAAAAGAAGCAGCGGAGGATATGCTATTCGCCTTTATTTTATTTTTTGGATGGATAAAAGCTGCCGATTTAAAAGGATGACTTTCTAAACATTTTTTTGGGAATCGTATGTTTTTTTTTCTCAAAAAAAATCTTTTTCATGTCGTATTTATTTTTTTATTTTTATGATAGTTTTTTTCTTCTGATGTTTTTGTAGGAGTATGTATGTTTTAAAAAAAAAGAGTTGTTAGTATCTCTTCCTTCAAAAACAGCAGCACCAACTTGTTGTGTTAGTTAGAGTTATAGTAAAAAAAAACCAATCCCAAAGGAGGATCATTGCTTTTTTTCTGGATGAAAAAAAATAGCATTTTTGTCATCCTTATTTTCTTTTTTTCCTCCTCGTGAACTCGTGGATATCTTTTCTTCTTTTTTTCTCGTCAGCTTTTTCACTTTAAAAAAAAGTTTTCTGCAACAAATGAACAACAGCAACTTATGAGAATGAATGTCACCCTCTCTTTTTCCCTTACTACTCTATTTTTCTATTTATTTTTATGATGTTTTTGTTGCAATTTTTTTTGAAGACCAAAAAAAGAAAAAAATTGTTTTTAAAAATTGATGATGATAGTTTTCTTTCGGTCTTCTTCCTCATCCCCCGGCTAACTTCTATGTATTTCCAAAAATCTTGTCTTTTTTTGATTTATAAAACGCGTCATAAAAAAATAATATATTAGATTAAAGATTTTATTTTTGAGCTCGTAGAAAAAAAGAATAAATAAGCGTGACATAATATTATGATTTTTGAAAAAAGGGCATTTTTTATTGTTGCTTTTTGATTGCTCGGGAGGAAGCAATTGCAATTGTAGCTTCAGAAACTTCCAAAAAGTCTGAAGAAGGGATTTCAAGTTATTTATAGAAATGATGCGTTTTTAGAATTAAAGTGATGCCATTCAGAAAATCAGAAGGTCCAAAGTTATTGGAGGCATTTAATAAAGATTAATTTTTCTTTGCAATTTTAAAATCGTTTTTTACACGTTTTTAATGTATGTATGGCTTCATCCCATCCGTATTTAAAAAAATATGATTCTGGCAAATATTTGGTGGGTTTTTTATTTATCTCCCGTCATTGATTGAAAAAATGTCTGGAAGTATTTCAAGGAACTATAAAGTAGAATTATGTAAAAAAAATTTAAAACCAGATCCTAATTCAGAAATCATGTTTTTACCGTGAAAAGAAAATATAGTTAAAGCTGTATCAACAGGAGCATTTTTTATTCCATTTTTTTGTTGTTTTTATTTGCTTTATGGAATTTTGATTTAATGCTAAAATGTGTCTCATTTATTTTTTTATTTTTTTGTTTCTTTATTTTTTGGTTGTTTGTTTCTTGGCAACCTTCTCTCATGATATTTTTTTGGTCTACCCCAAAAAAATTTTTTAATAGAAAAAACTAAAAATTGACCATAGTCTTTGTGTTTTTGTTTTTTGTTCAACAACCATCACATCACCGACATAACTGTCAGGACTGACTGCCCTGGCAATGGTGGTCGTCGCTCTTCAAATTTTTTCTATTACTCGTCTTTTTTTTCTTAGGTTTTTTTGCTGGATAAAATTGTTTTTGATAATCCCGCGGGATGAAAAAAAAAATAGTTTTCCTTTTGTGAAAATAGCCTTTGACTTTTCAAAATTCTTTCATTTTTTCTTTTATCTTTGAAGAAAAAAACATGTCTGCAACTTTTTTATTCACTTTTTTTTCTTTGGGATGGTCTCAAAAATAGGAAAGATCAGAATTCAATTTTTAGAAGTTTTCCTGTTTTTAATTTTTTACTATTCGATTCTTCACATATTTAGATTTTGACAACAAAGCTGGAGTCTTTTCATTTATATAGTTGAAGCCGTTCCCAGTATAGGAATTTCCGGCCAAATTCGAAAAAAACTTTGATGTTCCGAGACACCATTTTTTCAATAGAAATTAAGATCTCTTTAAAAGTTCATTATTTTTTTTATTCTTTGGTCTAACAACTAATTCTCCCATTTCCTCTCACATCCTTCTCTTCCATTCTTTTGGTTGCGCAAATAACTATCTAACTTGACCAAAAAAGATTTTTAACGATTCTTGTTTTCTTTTTTGCTTCTTCTTGTTGTTAGAAATGAAAAAATCTTCCAAATTGGTCCAATTGTGAGAGACTAACTAAAAAAAGCAAAGGCAAAAGTCTTTCTCTTTCTTTCATTTGTTGGTCAGTTTTTATTTTGTTGTTGGAAGGCGTTAATCACGTTTTCCATTTCACTCATTCGCTCACTTGCTACTCCTTGAAATTCTTTGACTTTTTTTGTTGATGTAAGTTGAATAACAACAAAAAGAAAAATGTAAAAGTCTCCAAATAAAATGGATTAAACTTCATCATTTAAAGCTTTTTCTTTAGATTTTTATGAATAAAAAACTTGGATGATTTAAATATATTTCATATTTGCATTTAATTACTTAATTTTATTTTTATGTTTCAAATGTAAGCGTGAATTATGTTCTCTTTCGTGATGACAAATTGATAGTAATGCCATTTTACTTGAAATAAATTTATTTTGTTACAACTTTTTGCTCAAATTCCTAAAAGGGCATTATTTTAAAATTAAATAAGTTACACCTCCATTTTTCTACAAACTTTTCTTTAATTTTATTACTTAATAAATTGTTTAAATTCGTAAGTTATACAAATGGATCTTTGTGATGCCATTTAAAATTTTTTTCTTCTTCTCCATCTTGTCTCACGTGACGAATTAATTTAATATTTTTTTGTTAATGAAATTTTATATTTTTGCCCCAAGAACTAATCTTTTTAAATATTAATTTTTTTTGGCAGAAGGAAGAAATAAAAATATTGTAGCTTTATATAACTACATAAGAAAAAAAATTCACGGCATGTTTGATGCGTAAAGAAGTGTCTTCTATAGCTATTTTTTAAATGTATTTTGAGGGCGAGTGAATCCATTAAATAAAATATTGTTATTCTGGATTCGAAAGTTAGTCAAAGAAGAGAGTAAAAAATGCATGTGATGTTATTTTAAAAGATTCATTCATCAAAAAAAATTTATTTAAGCTTTCTTTTTTTTTAAACTTTGACTTTTTTATGCAAAAACAAAAAATCGTGTGAAAATACTATCCTTGCAAAAACTAAAAATGTAAATTCTTTGCTTCTTATTATCATATATAAATAAATTTATTAAATGAAAAGTTTCTCTTTCATTAATAAAAAATTGTCTACATAATCATATCTTTTCTCTCAAAAAAAAAATGCGTGGCATCATCGCAATTTACATTATTTTTTTTCCTCTCTTGTCAGGTGATTTACGTGTCTACGTGTTTGTTGTTTCTAAAACAAAAACCAAAAAAAAAATTATTTTTACAAAAGAACAAAAAATTTTTTAAACCCTTCAATTAGTAACTAACTCTTAGAGGGGAAACACCATTGACGCCACCATGGACAACGATGCATTTTTTAATAATTTCCTTTCTCGATGCCTTTGTTGGTTGGTTGGCATTCTCCAAATAAATTTTGTCGGTATATAACAAAAAAGCTTTTTCCTATTGTTTTGTTAGTTACTTAGAGAGGTTGAAAAAAAAAAGGGAAAAGGCTGTTTTTAGTAATAATAATTTTTTAAACAAAAAAGTGAGTCCATGGTTATGCAACAACAACCACCACAAAGAAAAAAATGAACTTACACGCAAAATCCATCAAGAAAAAAGATGAAGAAAAAAAAAATTTGTAAATCATCGTTGTTGTCGCCGTCGTTGTTGGACTTCAGAAGAAAAAATAAAACCAAAAAAAGCTGGCTGAAGTAATTCACAAACTAACTATGAAGGACTTTGCTTTTTGCCGGGTTTCCTCCTTCTGTTTTTTCTTCTTCTTTTTCTTCTTTGGATATGCGCAATGTTGTTTGGCTGGCCTTGGGGAGGAAGGAGGAAGGAAAAGATATGGATGGAACAACATGAATTTTTTAAGTCTTTTTTTGCTTTCTTCATTTTTAAGTCTTCTTCTTCTTCAACAAAGTTCTTGAATTTTAAGAAGGAAAAAAACGAGATGCTCTTTTAACATCCGACATTAGTAATTTTTTTCTCTTTGGTTGTTTGTTTTTTTTTATTAGTCAAAGGAAGTTAGTTGTTAATTAATTTGGAAGCAATACTTATTCTAAGGATAATTTTTGAATAATGAAATTCGAAATTAATTTTAAAAACATTCTTTTTTCTAATATTTTAAAATAGGGTTTTTCTAAAACACATTTTTTTATTATCCAACTTCTTTAATTTCGAAGCGGAAGTAAGAATTAATGCTTTTTTTAAAATGACGCGACCCAAACCTTTGATAAAATCAAGTTTCAATTTCCCTTAATTTTATTTATGCTTTCTATATAAATGAATTTAAGAACCCATTTTTTGTTTTGTTTTTCACCAAGCTTTTTTGCCTCCCTTCTTTTTATTCTGTCAACAAAGTTTTATATGCTTTATTTGAATCTCATCCGCGAGAATTTATACTACATATTTCCGTTCCATCTTTTTTTATAAAACTAACTTCCGTTTTATTAGTTGTAATCCATTTTAAAAATATTAAAAAAAATTTTAATTTTAACTCGTGTAAAATATTTTTATTTTATAGGAAACTCTAAGCTCAACAAAAAAAGCGTTATTTTTACGTCAAAAGAATCCAAGTGTTTAGTTCCTGTTTTTCTAATTTTCAACATTATCCGTCTACAAAAAATAATAATAAGTGTATCGATATTTTTGGATTTCCATGATTGCCTTTAATTCTCAATTTTTGTCCTAGCAAGAAATAATTTAAAAAACAATCCGTTCAAGATACACACTCAAAAAATACTTCGGGTAAAATTATTTCATGGTGTATATTTATTTTATATTTTTTATTCTATTTTCATTCCTTCTTCCTTCAACGATAAGTGTAATTTTATCAGGTTCATCCAATTCATTTGCAAGATTTCCAAAATGGGCTCAAACATTTGAAAATCAATTATCATTTGAATTTCGAACTAAATCCTCTTCCGCATTGTTATTATATACGGATGATGGAGGAATTCAAGGAAATTTTTATACTCTCACAATTGTGGATGGTAAATTACAATTGGATTTTCGATTAGGTGATTCCAATCAAGATGTTCTTATGGAACGTCCAGTTCATAGTATTCGGGTGGAACAAGTTAGAGTTGATGATGGAAAATGGCATAAATTTGTTTTATTTCAAGTAAACGCTTTAAAAAAAATTTTGTGCGAATAAATTTTAATTATTTTTACAGGCATGGGAAAATGTCAAAATCCAACTTGATAGCACCGTGTTATTTAAAATTCTTACTCAACGAAGTTTTGTTTTTGGGAATCTTCGAACAAATTCCGATCTCTTCTTTGGCGGAATACCAACAGTAAATTTTATTTCTTCTTCCCGCCCAATTTTAAGTTTTATGCAAATTTACATCATTAATTTTAGGATGTCCAACAATTTGGAAAAATGTCATCACCCCTTCGAAGACATACCAAAAGATTTGCCGGTGCAATTAAAAACCTTATTTATCGTTTATATCCTCAAGGAGTTAGCTCGCCTCAAATTATTTCTTCGCGTGGCACTCGACTCACGGATGATGATTATTGCGCTTTAGAATCACCATGCAAAAATTCAGGCAGATGTTATTCTACCAACGATGGAGCTTCATGTGATTGCTCATTCACAGATTTTCATGGACAAATATGTGAAAAACCTAAAATTGGCCAACAAGCTTTAAGCTTTTTTGGTCATGAATGGATTGGATATGATGTTACTAATCATACTTCATCATTAGTTCAAAATAGATTTGAAAATATTAGTATTCATTTTCGCACAGCTCATCCTAATGGATTAATTTTTGCTGCGGGTGATAAAAGTGTAAGTTTCATTAAATATTCACAATCTTTAAATGAAAATTTTAATAATAAAAAATTTATTTTTATAAATAACTTTTAAATTTGGAATTTACTATTTTTTGCACGAAAAAAACAAAAAATTTTATTGACTGAATGTTCCCCAGCACAAAAGCATTTTGACAGTAAACCCGAAATCACCAATCTAACTCTTACTCTTACTATCCATGATAGTAATAATCATAGTTACGAATTTTTGATTTACTTTCATTTTGTCATAACGTTAGGGAACACTATTTCCCTTTAAATTTTCAATAAAATAAATTCGTTTTCATTATTTTTTGTTTTTTGAAAACTTTGTTTTCCATTAAACATTTTATAAAGATCATCTCATTTTAGTCATATGTTCAATTAATAATAGAAAGAGGAGTTTTGATAGCGGCATCCAAGCTATTTGGAACAGAAAAAAGAATAATTCGTATGTTTAATAAAAAAAATCAACCTTCCCGGTTTGATGATGATCAATGGCATGAAATTGTGCTTTATCGAGATGTGGAACTTGTAAGTTTTACTTTTTCCATTTTGCACAATTTTTTTCTTCACAACATTTTTATAAAATATTTGTCTTTTCTTCTAATATTTTATTTATTAATAACACATTTTTTTCAAAAATTAATAACCGTTTTTTAAATATTTTTAACTTTTTTAACATTTTTTCACTTTGTTTATTCATATTTTTTAAGACCACAACAAAATATGCGGCAGTAAGCGTAAGTTGAAACAACTCTTTTGGAAAAAAGTTTGAAAATGCCTCCTAAGTTTCTTTTGAGTGCAAACAACTTTTACTTTTATTTTTGTTTAAATAATTTTTTTAGTTGAAACAAACAAGAATTACTAATTTTAGTTTTATTTTTTATTTTTTGCCGTGTGTTTCCACCATTTTTTGTTTGTTTGTTAGAAATTTCAATGAATACATAACTTTGGTTTTGAACTTTAGAAAAATGCTTGAATAGTTTATAAAGTTTTTGGTTGCGTGATTTTTAACACTTTTAGTTTTTGAAAAAAGCAAAGTACATTTTTTTTTGTTTGGTTTAAATTTGAGAAAGCAACAAACTTTAAAGAATAAAAGCAATGGCGGGGAGGATGATTTTTAAAAGGACATTTATTTAATATAATTAACCAATGTTTAAAAAATTTGCAATTTCTCAAAAACCTTTAGACTAAAAAATAAACAAATTTTTCAATTTTATTTTCGAAACACAAATTTACAAACTGATTATTATGGTATTATCTCACTTTCAACCTTTCTTTTCTGTTTTTTTACTTCTTTTGTTTTCTATCACTTTTCACTTTTCCTTTTTTTTCCTTCACAATTTTTCCACAGCTTTGCAGTGCCTTGAAAAAATCTTATGTTTTTTCTTTAGTTTTTCCACCCAACACTTTTCCACTTTAATTAGTTCAATAATTTTAGATGAAATTGACTGTTGATGGTCAAACGGATGAAGTAAAACAATTTAGTGGTGACACGGAATGGCTTGGAAATTCCTTTGCATATGTTGGTGGAGCTTTGCCATATCGATCATATATTCCTGGGTTTACTCAACCATTTCGAGGTTGTATGAAAAAAATTCGATACGAAGCTGATGCACAATTATTAGATATCATAGAATTAGCTGATCAAGGCTTTGGGCAATCTGTAATTCGAACTGGTGGAGATTTATCATTTTCATGTGAATCTGGGCGACTTTCACCTGCGCCGGATGTTTTGTCTTTCAATAATGGGATAGCTTCCATTGCACTTCCAAAATGGAATTCACCTTCCGGCGGTTCGCTTGGATTTCAATTTCGAACGGGCGAATCTGATTCCCTCTTATTTTTTCATGGCCTTCGAAAACCTCTCAATCAAACACATAGCGATTTTTTGGCATTTGAAATTATTGATGGCCATCTTTTTATGGTTCTCAACCTTGGCTCTGGAACTGTTCGGCTTCAAACAACTTCTCAAAGAATTGATGATCCACGAGTTTGGCATTCGGTTCAATTGGAAAGACTTGGTCGAAGTGGAAGCATTCTCGTCGATCATTTACGAACAGATTTCTCAACCCCTGGAGTTTCAGCAAATTTGCATGTGGATGAACCAATTTTTATCGGAGGTATTCCATGGAAAGAATATGAAGCGCCAGCCACGGTTTGGAGTGCTCAATTAAAAAAGGGATTTATTGGATGTGTAAAAAATGTTAGAATTAATGGAATCAACGCTCAAATATCTAAATATTTTAATGAACAACAATCTGATAATTCATCTAAAGAAGGTAAGCTTCTTCTTTTTTGCTTTCGTTGTGAATTAAAAATAAGTTTTGTTGGGAAATAGAAAGTCCTAATATCAAACTTTTTAGAAATTTCTGTTGGTTGCCCTTCACTGAGTGGCTCGGATTATTGTGCCACCGATCCATGCTTGAACGGTGCCACCTGCCGAAATGGCCACACCACATATTATTGTGATTGCGCAAAAACCCATTTTGAAGGTCCTCGTTGTAATGATGAACCTACAGTATATTCGTTTGCTCGTCGACACGGTGATGCCCCAAGAATACGATTACCCAAACAAAAATTAAGTCAATCAGAAGATGTTGAAATAAAATTTCGAACTGAAGATTTGAGAGCTGTTTTAATTGATACTGGAGCCTTTAATGCTAGTGATAGATTCCGTCTTAGTTTGGATCATGGAAGACTGCAACTTCGAATGTCCATTGATGGAACAAGACAATCTTTTGGATGGGGTGAAGGGCTAAATGATAATCAATGGCATACGGTGAGAATTTCAAGACGAGGTGAAAAATTACGGTTATTTGTTGATGGAAAATGGGAAAATCATTGTAAGTTTTTATCAAAGAGTTTACCTTGAAAATTTATTAAAATTAGCATTATTTTTTTAATCAAAAAAGACTGGGTTTTTTTGAATTTTCCTGTCAAGTCTCCGAGTAACAAACTAAACTGCCATTTTTTGTAGACATATTACCTGATGGAAAAATAAATCTTCATATCGATGAGCTAAATGTTGCTGAACCCTTGCAACCATATGAAGGCGATTCAGAGGAATCTCTCACCAACGATGATTTTGATGGAGATATAATTAAAGCCACTTTTAATGAAATTGATCTTCTTGAAGAAGTTAGACTTCGACAAAAGGATCGAACAAGCTCAGAAGAAAGATCTGAAGGTCAAAGACTTAAACATCGAAAAGTTAAATCCACCACGGTTTGGTTCGACACCACTGAAGGCCATCTTGCTTTTTCACTTTATAAAAATTCAACTCAAGCTGGAATAAAATTAGCTCTGAAATTTCGAACTCTTTCAAAAAAATGTTTGATTTTAGTAATTTGGAATGAAAAAATTATTGATTCTGAATTAATTTCCATTCAACTTATTAATGGACAAATTAGACTCACAAGGATAAGTGGAAATCAGCTTACAACTTCCACGATTCGTGGAAAAAGATGGAATGATCTCAAATGGCACACCCTTCATTTGAGTGAATTATCAAATGGCGGACTTAAAATTTCAATTGAAAATAAAAGTGCTGAAATTGATGGAACTTCATTGATGCCACCTTTTCGATCTTCAGGAAAATTATATTTGGGTGGTCTTCCACCAATTATTACATGGCCCAATGGTGTTGCACAAACTGAAGGGTTTCGAGGTTGTTTTACAGGGCTGAAATTTGGAAATGAATTATTGGATTTATGGAGTGATGCAGAAAGTGGGGTTCAAGTTGAAAAAGGATGTCGAGGTTAGTGACATTTGGAGCTATAAATTTGAAAATGCAAGTTTTTATGAAAACATAAAACTAGGAAAATTGAAATTAACTTTAGTTAGAGTTTCCCAAGCTTTCTGGAATTCTTAAATAATTTGTTTCCAAAACATTAATAAAAAAGTCAAGAATTCAATTAATTTTTCCCTTTTCGTTTGTTTGCTATCTTTAACCCATCCATTTCCATGACTTTTTTTTCGTTCCTTTTCCTCATTGCTTTTTCTCATTTTTAATTTTAGCAAATATTTACCTTAAAATAAAATAATATTATATACATCTAATTTCCTGTATTTTTTTAATCCATCTTCACATAGAAAAGATATATATGGAGATGGATGAATATTAGGTTTCACTCCATTTTTATTTTACATATTATTGTTATTATTTGCTTTTATTTTTTGGCATTAAAATTCAAATTTCATTCCCTATTTTTTTTTATCCTTTAAGAATCCCTTTATTTCTTACTTTTTTTTATACGAGAGAGACTTTATTTTATTTCAATGTGTTCGAATTCAGTTCGAAGACATTTGACAGCTTTTCTTACTTTTTTATTTGAAGGAGAAAAAAAAGTTTTTATTTCTTTCGAATATCTTCTCTCTGGAACAAACAACAATAACGGAAGGAAGAAGCCACCGCCGCCCAAGAGCAGGAGGATGGAGCAACAACAACATCAAGGAGTGAGTGAAATAAAAAAAAAAAGAAAGAAGCGTGTCAATGGTCGTCTTTCTCGCATCAGGCATCTCCCGTGTCATTTTCTTTTTCATTCTTTTTTTCTTTTTGCACTTTTTTAAATTCGTGTAATCCAACATCATCAAAGAAAATGTGTTTAAAGTAGAGACATCGGCTACTATTTTTTTTATAATAGCAGAAGTGAGAAAAGCATGCGATAAAATTGAAGGTTTTCACACATACAAAAGAAGAAGTTGAATAGCATGGAGGTGGTGGCTTAAAGAGAGATTGACGTTATATCCTTGTCCCCATTTTTCTCTTCAACACAAATAGAAAAGCATGCGTTTCAATGATTCCGAAGCTGACAATTTTTGAGACAAGGCAGCCGGCACGTATTTATTTTTAAAATTGCATTTATAAACCTTAAAATTGCGTCCTCCTCCTGCGCAAGCGAACAAAAAAAGTAGTACAATTTCCTGACCGTTGAAAGAAAATCTTTTTTCTCCCATTTCTTTTTTTTTCGACAGCAGGAAAAAAGCATGCGACTCCTAAGGGAACGATTTACTTTCTTTCTATTTTTTTTTCTTCTCGGCTATGCTCTTGCATGAAACTTTTCCCCGGAGGACATATTGAGAAAAAATAAATAAAATAAAAGCAAGCAAAAAGTTTTTTTTATTCTTTTTTGCACTTTTCGATGGATGGAAAGCCTTTTTTTGGTTTATTTTGAATGGGCAACTATGAAGTTGTCGATTAGTCCCGAAGGAGATGAAGAAGCATCCAAAAAAAATGTAATAACCAATATAAAAACATAAAAATTGGCCGCTAGTGGCAATTTTTTGGATTGTTGCTTAAAATAAAATTCTGGCATTAAAAACTTTTTTACATGATTTTGAAGAAAATAAAAATTTGATGAAAGAAAATGATAAGTTTATGTGTTTCATTTTTTCTTGTTGTTTGCTTTTTTGGCAAAAAAAATGATGAGAGATAAACGTGTAAGATTAGTGATTCAGTAAAAAAAAAGTTTTGCAACTATGACATCAGAATCCGAAGAATGTTTGTATTTGTTGAATCCCTTCTTTCCACATTTTTAGCTTTATTTGCTTTTGAGACCAAAATTGCTTTACAGCCATCTTTCAAAAAAAAAACACTTCACTAATTAAGTTGTTCCACAACAACTCCCCTGACTCTCTAATCTTGTTAGGTCTTTGATTAATTGTCAAAGATAAGGCAAAATGAACTCTCTTCTTTTCTTTTACCAATCTCAATGACTTTTAAATTTTAACCCCTTAAAAATCTGTCTTTTTTCTTCAAATACTTATCCAAAAATTAGCATCTTTCATTAGATTAAATTATAAAAAGCTTACATATGCTCTTTGCTCAAAGCCGTTTATTCAGCCACTTTCCTGCTATTTTGATTTTTTCTTTAAACTTGTTTGGTCGAATTGCTTTCGGTCAAGCACACATAATTGCTTTAGTTGTCGTCGGTTTGCATTGGCTTTCAAGGATTTTTCTATCCTCAAAGAAAAAAAGTTAGAAACTACACAGAAGAAGCAAAGAAATGAATGGCAACGCAAAACAGAGAATAAAAATTAATTTTCTAAAAATAAATATATTTTCTTTGAGGTGAAAGAAACGTTTATAGTTTTTGGTTTTAAAAAAGCATTGAAAAATAAAAAAGAAAAACCTCCAAATTCTTACAGATTTTAAAAATATATTTTATGCAAGTTTCATAAATAAAAAAAAGCAGACAATTCAAACAAGAAAAAAATGCAAAATGAATTTTTTAGCTCCATCAAATCGATGCCATGCAGATACATGTAAAAATGATGGAATATGTCAACAATCATGGACTTCAGTTCGATGTGATTGCACCCAAACTCCATTTAGTGGAGAATTATGTGAGCAACTTGGAACTACTTATGATTTCGATGGAGAGGGTTCATGCGTATATTATGAATATCCACCTCAACAGCGACCTTCCACTTCCGAGGATGCTTTAGTTTTAGCATTTCAAACAGAAAAATCCAATGGTGTACTTTTTGCTGTTCAATGCGGGGTTGATGCAGATTTTTTAACCGTATTTCTTTCTGGAGGATATTTACAAGTTCGATTCAGTTTGGGAACTCATCCTCATCATGTTCAGTTAAATGAAAATTTTATTCAAGATAATCATTGGCATGTTTTAAAGCTTCGTCGTTCAGCAGCCAATTTAACTTTACAATTGGACAAAAGTCTTCCGGTTTATTATTCAACTAAAGGTGAGGCAACAGACAAACAGCACAAAAAGCGAACACTTTTTTTTTACTTTGGGAAAGCATGGATGGAAAAAAAATTCTATTTAAAGCATTTTTCTTTTTCTCTCACACAAACATAGAGGAAGAATAGCTCTCTCTCGTTTTTCAGATGGCTTAGCTACCCTTAATACTCAATGGCGTGTATCAGTTGGTGCAGCATTTAATGCATTACATTCAACTTTAACAAATACTAATACACAACCGCAACAACAACAACAAAGTCAACAACGACGAAAACGTCGACATTCTCGTGTATTTGATGAATTTCATGGTCGAATTGCCGGTGTCAATTTTAATGGACTTCGTGTACTTGATGCTTATGCACATGGTTCGTGTCGTCCTTCTTGCCGCCTCTTTGTCTTTTGTCTTTCTCATGTCGCGTGCCTAACTTTTTTTTGTTGTTGTTGTTGGTTGACTTCGAAAAAAGCAGCAATAGAAACAAACAAAAAAGTATAGGATTTTTTTATTTACTGCGTAAAAAACTAAACAAAACTTAATCTTTTATTTATATTAGGAATCATATCATTTTCTCAAAAAAAAAATATTAGTTTTAAGAAAATTTATTAAAATGTCAAACTAAAAAAATAATAATCTTAAATTTTAATATCAAAAACCCATTAAAATTTTAAAGACATGGCAGCTAGTCAATTTCAAGTGCTTGGTTTGTCTTACTAATATTCATGGCTTTCAATTTCATTTTTCCAGCCGCCTCAAGCATATAAGCTTTTTTTACTTTTTTTTCTCTTTTTCTTCACTTTCGCCATTTTTAGTACTCATTTAAAAAAAGCAAAGCAGCAAGAAGGAAAAAAGGCGGCAGTTTTGTTTCCAACTCATTTGCTTTTTTCCTTCCTCCCATTTGCTATGCTATAGATATATAATGCCTAATCCCCATTTATTTTTTTCAGGTCTCTATTTTCTCTTTCTTTTTTTACTTGAATCGTGTCTTTTGGCATTTCTGTTTTCTATTTTTTTTGAATTGGATTACGCATCTTCTTTTTTTATTTTTACTCTGCTTTTTTTGGTTCATTTGCTGCTTCTTCGTAGTTTTTTTATTTTTCGTAAAAAAATAACAACAAATTTCTTTTTTTTTCTCGGTTTTATCAAATCAAAGAAAAAAAAAATCTATTTTAAACATTCTTCTCACGTGTTTTTTTTATTACCTCCTAAACAATGTTTTTTTTTTATTTGTAGGTTGGGAACGAGCATTTGCAACCGGACATCCTCAACTTATTCATATGGCGGCTTCTGCATCCGATGTGGCTTCTGGAGGTGTTGTTGATTCGGGACTTTTTAGTCGTGTAAGTCTTTTTTCTTGGCAGCACTTTTTTTGGGATGTTGTCACTCACTACCTTCAAACAAACAAACAAACCAAAAAGGATGAAGATGCTGTAACATCATTGATTTGAGGCTTCCTTCCAAACTTTTTTTTGTTTGTTTGGCGGAAAGAAAAAAAACTTTACGTTTTCATTTTTACATTTTTTTTCAGATTGAACCATTGGGTGAAGGCTTTTTTGCTGCTGGAGCATTAGATTGCCTTTCAAGTGAAGCAAGATCGGATTGTTTATTTGATGATTCTACGTTTGCTTCAGGTGCGTCATCAAGTAAGCGATACTCCTATAAATTTTATTCGCCCCACCTTCTCCATTTCCTGTTGACGCTAAGCAAGCAGATGGGTTTTGAACTCTCTTGCACGCATTCACCTGAAACATTTTTTGAGTTTTTGAGATTTAAACCCGTCAAAAAAAGTAAGAGATTCAATGGCAAAGAAAATTGTTTACTCAAAGCTTTCTATCCATTTTCTCCCTCAGGGGAGGCTATGGCAGCAGCAAACACTAGCAAGTGCAGATTCCCGCCCAATTAACGGACACTCGAACGAGTGTCCTTTCGCATGTTTTCTCACAAGGGAGAAAGAAAGAGATGCTTTTCATGCTCTTTTGATGGGATTCCGTCCAACCCCTTCTTCAACTCTCTCTCTATTCTCTCCTTATCGGAGGACAAACAAAAGAGTTACATAAATCCCAAAGAATAAAAAAAAATATAACCAAAAAAGAAAGAAAGCTCTTTTTTGTCTTCTTTTTTCTTTCTCGGTAGTTTTTGTTTTGGTTGTTGTATGCCTTTCTTAAAAAAACCGACAACCACGATTCGAATGCTTGCAACAACGGTAGTACCAATTTTATGTTTATTAGAATGGGATACACCAAAATGCTCCAATCATGGGTTACGGGTACCAGCACCAAAATTTCCAGACAATTCAAGGAGGATTTTAGGTGGAAGTGGTGGATTTTTTACGCCTATTTTACCTACAGTTTTAACAACTTCTCCTGCACCACCAACGCCAGTGACGGCATATATCGAAGATATTATTACTTCTCCAGTGACACAAGTGGCAGAGGAAATTATAACAACTGTGACTTTAACATTACCAACAACAACAACAGAATCAAGATTTATTCCAAAAACAGCTACAACTCGAATAATACAAGAATTATTTCTTGAAACTCAACCTTCTCCAACAAAAGGTTGGTTTTTGTGAAATTTTTTTTAAATGGCTGTGCTGTGCGCGCAAAAGCCGATATTTATTTTGTTGTTTGTTGCACTTTTGTTTATAGCACTAAGATCTACACCTTCAACACCTATTGCAACAACAACTACTACGACTACGACAAAGGCATCAACAAGATGTCCATCGCCACCATTGGAAACAACAAAACCCATTCGAATTGCATCTAAAGGTCCACATGCACTTGATAGCCTTTGGATGGATGTTGGTGGAGTACATCATCCAATTAAAACACCACCACCGCCAATTTTTACTACTTCCACTCCATCCACAACAACTTCGATAACTCGAAGACCAAATACAAGTAGCACACGACGAACGAGAATAAACTACA